>OX638130.1:96170458-96717499 GCA_951804985.1 Dryomyza anilis | reverse complement strand
CATTTATTACCGATCGATGGATGTTGTTGCCTTATTTCAGCTCTTTTAGCTGCCAATGCATTAATTCTGCAGCATCTGATGGATTTGTATGCGGCTTGTTGTTGATCACAGAAATGGGTTTTGTTTTTTTTTGTGATTTTCTTTTACTCTTTCATAGATGCATCTCAACTGCCGAAAGCCTTATTGCTGGCGCTTTATTGCAATACAGAGGCTGTAATAAATGAGGATGTTGTGCTTCACGCAGCACCACTCAATGTAAGACAAAATGTTTTTTGATTGACTTCTTGGTACGTTTTTTGTTCAGTTCTTGATTGGAATTTTTACACATTGTTGTGCTGTTCTTTTCAGTTATATCGAACGTGTATCATTGTGCGTCAAATATTGTAATATTTAGTGAGGTGAGTTTGAAAAAACATTGATTGAAAAGACTAAATATTATGGAGCAATAAATATAATAGCTATGAAGAATCTAGGCTCAGCGCCTCTCACCATTTCAGATAACTTTTGGGAGTTACATTTTAATGTCGGTCCAGTACCGACAGTACGGTCCAGTACGGAGTAGATTATCTTCAAGACAGTGTTGACAGTCTCGGGGTTTGATCAACGTACCTTTTGTGTTGCAGCCCATTTCCAGTACAGTAGTCATCGATGGCACATTTCTCTTCTTTCTAGTATATATTCTAATTTATAGTCTCTTCACAGTCAGCCTATTCTTCGTGCTTACCACATTTTGATATTGTACCTCATTCTTTGTTTTTTTTTTATTTAAATTTCACTATTTTGTAATTCTTATCATCCGATCCTGTCTATTTCTTTCTATTATATTCCATTTTCGTTCCTTTTCTGCACTATCTTTTGTCTTCTGGTAAATTACACTCCGTTATTTTACTTTCTATATTTTCGAAATTTTCATGAGCTTTTATTTTTATTTTATTAAAAAGTTTTTATTGATCATGTACCCCAAAAAATATATTTGTGAGTCACAATGTAGTCTGTCTGTGCAACACATCTGCAGTGCTTTCCGAAAAATACAAAAATTGGTTGTCACAAAAAACAATACAAACAAAAAATAGCACTGCCTCTCAAAGGAGTCGAACAAGAGACACACAAAGAAAGTTTTCTGCGCTTGAGTGGTTGCTCACCAGGACACTTCAGGACGATGCCAAGACATTGCTATTGCACAACAGATTTAAAAGAGTGCCAACAAATGCAGGCATCCTCAACAAAGCCCAGTCAGCCTATGATGAGAATGATGATGATGATGATAATGATGAAGCTAAGAAAATGAGCCACAAAAGCAGAGCAAGTGAAAAGTCAATAGAGCGGAACTCTTAAAAGAATTTCTATTGTACACATTTTATAGGATGTCACCAACATCTTTTATCTTCGCATACTGGGTACTGCGATGTGCTGTTTGGGGTGAGGTTTGGGAAGAGGTGATGCAGTGACTAATAAATTTTAAAAGAATTATTTAATTTTGTCAGCACTTTATCAGCCGCATAACCGCAAT
The DNA here is from genome assembly GCA_951804985.1 of Dryomyza anilis. Taxonomy (NCBI): domain Eukaryota; kingdom Metazoa; phylum Arthropoda; class Insecta; order Diptera; family Dryomyzidae; genus Dryomyza; species Dryomyza anilis. The sequence continues at coordinate 96,715,989 of OX638130.1, read as the reverse complement.
ACTGCATGCTCAAGACAAGTAGTCACGAACAGCGGTAGATGCGCGGTACTTTGGCAACTCTTAACGTGACCACAGACATAAGCATCATCATGAAAACCGCAAAAATTCACCTTGAGTAGTGTGAAAAATGTCACACACACAAACACACATCGTCGAATGGCATGAGGAAGCAAAAATTATGCTTAATACTTGGTTTGCAAAAAAAAAACTCTGTGTTAAAATCTAGAAAAATAAATAAAACTATAATTTGTAGCAAATATAGTGATCTCTTTAAAATTTATGGTTAACTTCGTTAGTAAAATTACCTAGAATGGTTGCCAAAATGAAATGAAATGGCAAAAGTTCATAAAAATACAAAAGATATGAGCGCACATTTTTGACAATAAATGTCATCAAAACGAGCTCCGATGGTTTTGCAAATTGGCAACTGTGTATGGGCGGCTTAATGTGTTCCGTATATTACGCAGGTGTTTATGCCGTCAAGGACAGGAATAACAGCAACAAATTTGCGATTTTATTATCGACTGCTCATTAGGTTAGTGTAGTTCGGTTGACTTTAATGAGCGACAGATATAAAAATTTTGTCATCATGCCATGTTTAGGGACAGTGAAGATTTCTGAGGGCAATAAAGGTGACACTAGAAACAGATTTTTATTATTTAGCATACGGGTATTTTAAAAATGACTTTAGTGTTTGTAATTATTGCGTAAAGATAATAGTAATATATAAAACTTATTGGGAATACGAAAAATTCAACAATTGGAACTAGTCCTTCGAATAAATATGATTTGGACTTTTGTTTTAAGTTATCCAAACTCTTGTTATATTTTCGTAATATTGATGTTATAGAAATGATTTATTTAAAAAATAAGTGGATCTGATAATAACTATTGTTCCACAGTTGGAGATCGTAGCTGATATATTTCAAATATATCCTGAGTCGTTGGTCATAAGTGGTATCCAAGATATCATGTAGTGGGTAGTTGGGTGTATGTTTGTGGCTTCTATTGGGCATCTGCATAGTCTTCCTTAGGCAGAAATCTTATTATATCGATTGGTTTTATTTTATGGAAATCTATTGGGCTTGGTTGAATGCATCCAGATATATCCTTCCTTGTTCAAATTAGAACTGGAAATGCTTCAAATGTAATATTCTTATACTGTTCCGTTGAATATTGTTTCTATATTCTCCATGTCTGTTGTGTTCTGTGAGTAAACCTCTCTTGAATCTTTTAATATTTAAGGTCCAAATCAAGTCAAAGACTCTCGTGGTTTTGCTAATCCTAACCACAGTTTTCCCTGGCATTTCACGGTTTTTCTCCCTGTTTTTTTTTAGATCACCGATTCCAACAAAGTTTCTGAGATTCTGAGTTTTGTATTATCATACTTTTCAGAAATGTTCTATAGATGTTATTTGTTGCTGAGTTTTAACGTGAACTTTTCATGAAATGGAACCTTTTTGATATATTTCGATTTCGTGTTGGGAACTGATCAGAGAGATGATTGAGTTATCCGTGTTCTATGAACTTGCCACTTTAATAATAACTATTGTTCCCCAAATGGATATCGTAGCTGATGTAGCTCAAATATATCCTAAGTCATTGGTCATAAATCGTATCCAAGATATCATGTAGTGGGTATTCTAGTTGGGTGTGTGCTTGAGCATCTGCCTAGTTTATTTTAGGCATTAATCTTATTATATCGATTCGTTTTATTTTATGGAAATCTATTGGGCTTGGTTGAATGAATCCAGATATATCCTTCTTTGTACGAATTAGAGCTGGAAATGTTTCCAGAATATGTTCTGGATTTTCGCGTTTAATGTTATATGTCCCAATCAAGTCAAAGACTGTCGTAGTTTTGCTAATCCTAACCACAGTTGTCCCTGGCATTTCACTGTTCTTCTCGCTGTATTTTTCTGATAACCGATTCCAACAAAGGTTTTTAGCTACAGAGTATTGTATTATCATACATTTCATAAATATTCTTTAGTTGTTATTTGTTGCTGAGTTCTGACGTGAGTTTTGTTCACGAATGAAACCTTTTTTATATATGGAGCTTCCGAGGTGGTAACTAATCAGAAAGATGATTGGCTTATCTCAGTTCCATGAAATAGCCCCTTATATTATTATAATGTATCATATTGTGAAGTACTACCTTTTCCATACTCTGTAAGAATAGGTTAAGTGAAGCTTATTCCAGAAGTTCTTACATTGGCGACGGGAATGGTTTCTGGAACATATACCAAACTTTTCGCCGTATCCTAAAATAGTGTTGTTATACAAAGAGCTATTATTATTATTTATACATTAGTCGTCAAATCTGTATATGGCATTCTTTTCATTATTTAGTATTACATCCTAAATTTTTTAGTAGCGATGAATCACAACCATGTTTTACCACATATTTTCAGACATCTATAGCAATCTAACTACCTAATCGATCTGTGTTTGAAAATTCTTTGGTTCTATATGATTCCTTCCGTATGACCTTTTCATAAATACCCTCACCTGGCAGAGACCTGACATAAATTACCGTTATCTCATTTAAACCACGAGCGCTTCAGAAAGTACTGAACAATTTTTACATTTTCATTGATCAGGTGTGGCTCGTTTCTGCAGCTGATTTAAAGCATTAAATACCATATTTCATGTGTTGTATTCTTTACAATATTTCGCAGTCTTTTGGGCGAGCCTTCGTTGCATCCAAATAACTGCGTCGTCTCTGATGTCGTATCATGTGAAAAGACAGACAGACTTTTAGACGTTCCATTCTCCGTACTTCTCTTTTATTTGCGTCTTTGCTTCAGTTTTAGTGAAATCGCACAAATTGGCACAAATTCAATGTTCACTTGGCTTGCATCTTGGGATGCAACCTTATGGTATTTTTGCTGTTGTTGTTTTTTTTTTCTTTTTTTTCTTTTGAAAGGCTTTGTGTTCCCCCACATTGTTGTTGTAGGTGGCATCGATGCCGATCGTCGGTGGTTTCAGTTTCACAAAAGGCTATAATTTCCTGATCATTTGGTTGCCTCGGTGCGCCTGCCAGTTAAGGCGAACAAATAAATAAAGCCACGTGATTTGTATTCATTACACAACGTGGGCAGATGCCGGACAGTTGAGTGTTTGCTGTGACATCGAACGCATGGCAAACGAACTTTTAAACAATCAATTAACAGCATAAAGTTTCAGAAATTCTTTTCAGTTTCTCTTTCTACATTTTGTGAAATGTTTACAGTTTTTATTAGTCTATTCGTTGCAGATACTATTTTTATATATTATTTTTTACTACTTCTTAGATACTTTCTACCACATTTCTTACTACTGCTCGTACTAGAAGCACGTAGCTATTTCCAGACGATGCATAACATCAGGCGCACTTGGCCATTTAACAGTTGAATGTCCTTTTAACAGCACAGTATACAACTTTTACCAAATCTCATTTGGAAAGCATCACCCATGTTGAGCTGACGTGAAACTTCTGCGAGACCTCTTTTTATACTTTAGAATTTTTCTTACAAATTTTATGATGCGCAAGGAATCCTTTCACAGAACCCCTACACAAACACGCATATGTATAATGCAGCTAAACCAGAAAGTTTTTGTGTTTTTTTTTCTCTTATGCTGTTTCTTATGTTGTTACTGCTTCGGCTAATGCAGCACCAGGAACACAAACTTTACGCTCTGGTCTAAACTTCATTTGGCTAGCTGAACCCCCCTCCCCCCTTCAACATAAGAGGCTGTTAAAGAACTTGAAAGCATCAGCATCAACAACAACAGGAATGACGACGACGACGGCGACTACGATGAAGACGATGTAAGGACAATAAAATAGCAAGGATATCCAGTGCAAAGATATTCCTTTAAATGCTGGCTGCAGACAACAATCACCCACGTCTCGAGACCACAACGTCCATCGCACTCAGTTAGTTGCATATCCTTGTGGCGTGCATGTGCAGGATTGCAGCAAGATTCTGTGCATGTTTTCCTATGTTTTAACCACACAGACGCAACCACAGCTGGCTGAAACTATTGGCCATGCAATATAGACGAAAAAGTGTTTTCGTTTGCACCAACAATGGTTTCCTTTTATGCACTACGTCTTTGCAATTGTTAGACTTTCTTTGGAATCGCCTGTGCGTTACTTTGCCTCTTTTATGCACCGGTCGCTAACCATTCCAAGACACTTGGTCTTCATGGCATCCATGTTTTGTCTGCATACTAATATCTGTATAATGTTGTCTCTATTTCCTACTGGCTGTGGGTAAGAACTAAACAAAGAAAGAAATTGGGACACGCTCCCTGAAAGTAATGCTGAGGTTACTTTTTGGTATCCTTAACAGTGTAATGACATTTTTTGAAGTTCTCAATAAAAGTGTTGTCAACAAAAGGAAAAACTTAAGAAATTTTAATACCTATGCATATCTGCTGTTGGATATGGCATCATATTTAAATTGGATAAATAGAGCAAAATATTTGGTACTACTTGAAGAATTGTTTTTTTTTTAAGTCAGTGGTCGTTGAATAGAGAGCCTATATGCAGACGATGGTAAATCCCCTAGAACAGGTATCGGCAACAAGCGGATTTTAGACTTACAAAACTGGCTTTAGAGCGTCGATGTAATTACTTACATTAATTTAGGCTTTAAGCATTGAGTTTTTTCTAGAGCTGAATAAAAGCATTCTACAGTATATAGCCCTACTTAAAATTGCTTCTCGAACACTGTATAATAAATATTAATAGTTTGGCGCTACAGTCCTATAAAAACTTAGCCGGGCTCACTCACCACTTGAGCTGTCCGTGTTATATTTTTACTCAAATTGGTGGGACCTACAGTTAAATGCCGAATCCGAACGGCGGGTGAGAGTTTTCTATAGACAATGTTTCACTCTCGTAGGTTTGTCATTTACTGCCGAGAGGTAGCGCGATATAGAAAAATGTTTCTATGAAAAGATGTTGTTAGCCCCAGTCCAGAAACTTTAGACACGCAGTCTAACACATTAACCTTGAGCTATCGACCAAGCTACCGAACCCTGTCCTAGAGTAATATATTGTATTGAAGAGCCCTTAACCCCATTGTCCGGATTCGGCATTAAAATGTAGGTCCCACAATTTCAATACAAATAGCACAGCTCAAATGATTAGAGAGGTTTGGCGTAGGTAGAAGGATTTATGTTTAATTTTGGACCCATTAACGGTTTTTGGGTAGAATAATATCCAAGAAATAAGCAATCGTAGTAAAATCTTTTTTTTTTTGTGTGATGGAAGAGGGGGTGTGGGTTAAAGTAAGCTAATGCATGAAAACGGATCTTGCTAGTTGGGAGATTGGAAAACTAGATGTTTCTTTTGCTACCTAATAATTTTAGGTTTCTTCGAAAGTCTCTTTAAAATGTTTTTATAGAACACTCGTGGTAATCAGATATTATAATTCCACTGTGTCTTATAGTGGAATTATAATATCTGTCTATATATTGAAAACATAAAAAAAATACATTTTTTAAATATTCTCTTTTTAAATATTTTCCGAATAATACTTCTTATAAGCCATTCTGAAAGAATAACCAACTTGTCTTTTATTTATTATACATCTTTTAATAATTAACTTAAAGCCTCTTTACCTTCTTACAGTGTGCCATAAATATTTCACTACTCGGCTCCACATCGTATTATGTCAAAATTTTTAATTAATGGCGCACATCTTTCTTGACTCCACAAACATCGGAAGCACAAGAGTATGTAACATCGAGTCGACCACAAACTTGGCTACAAACTGCAGAAGAAAGTCAAGAGTATAATAATATAAAGATTACAAATCACTGGACCCATTGAGAAAAATTAATGTGCATGTAATTTCTCACTTGTTGCTCGATGGCTGGCAAGAGAGTATTTTTATTTGCAAGACTACAAACTGGCCGCCGCCTATTCTGTTGGGTAAAATTTTCTGGAATTTTTGTTATTTATTTTTGCTTTAATCGATACTTTGCAACATTGATTGGTTACGCACAATATTAAGCGAACAGTTATTAAAATACTGGAATGGGGCGTATGTTTGATGTGTTGAAACAAAGAAGATCGCAGAATGAAAAATTTCTTGAGACAAGGATTTTTTTTTTAAATGGAATGCGTAAATATTGTGTATTTTTACAAATACATACTGAACATGTTTGATCATTTTTGTATTACTCGAATAAAGATACAGAAAACTAAAAATTTAGTAGAATTAGTCAATACTTCGTGTAATTCATCCACTACCAACTTAGTTGGATCACCCTACTGTTAAGATAGGTCCTCTAACTAAAATTAGTTTGGCTAGAGGAACTAAACCAAATTGAACATAAAACTCTATTTCGATCCATCGGATCTTCAATACTAAATCGAACGAAATTTATGAAGTAACAGTTTCTCGAAGTTATACAGATTACGGATAATTTTTGATTGATTTTATGTTTTAAAATATCCGAACTTTTACTGTTCCGATTCCGTTATGTTACACGTTTAAACTGTCTAATACTTAATACTATTTTTTTTATTTTTTTAAACCGATAATACCGATGGAATATAATCTTAAAAACCCCGATATTCGGACAACATTTGATTTAACAATTTTTTGCAATTTACTACAATTTCACAAACAAAAAACGGGCACAACATTCGAGGTATAAATGACTTATGATTGGGGTGTCTCCCATATAAGTCAGATTTGAAGTTTCCTGCATTATATACATACAAAAAAAAACAACCTAATGGCCATTACTTAGTGTTCAAAAGTATTCATTAGTGCAACATAAAATGCAACATAACCGAACGCAATAAAAACTGAACAAAACAAAAAAACAAATTTAAGTAAAAATCTTCTGTGGCAAAAGAGAAGTATGCAGCAAAAATGTAAAAAAGCTGAAATTAAAATTGCCTCTGGCAATATTGCCGCAAAATCACCTGCAAAGCAAAGCAAATCATATGAAGAATGAAGCAATGACTTTGAATAAAAAGAAATCTCGTTGCACACGTGAGAAAAAATTCGCACATTATTCAAACTTGCGCACTAAAGAGTGACAAAATGACAACTGACAAAAATTTGAATACAATGGAACACATTGTTGCTTGCAATGCTGACAACAATGCTGATGATGATGGTGATTGTGATGATGATGATGGTAATGATGATGATGATGGTGCTGCGGATGATAATGATGTTGGTGATGACTGTGATGACGGCGATGACAATGGCAACACAACGCCAGCAGCAATTGAGCGTTGACAATTGAATGTCCTGATTTAGCATATGTTGCCACATCGTTATTTGGAACACGGTACAGCGGAGAGTACGGCATACATTTTGTTACATTGATCACCAAATACAGCCACAAAACTGACGGATGTCATGCATGAAATACGACGACGACGACAACATCAACTACGGGCCAGTTATATTGGTACGTACGATACAAGCAACGATCTCCGTGAAGTTTTAGCACTTTTGAAGTTGTTTGCATAGGAAGGTAGTAGTAGAAGTCTGTATAAGGAAGTGACATGTAATCAACTTCTTATGTTACGCAAATGATGTTTGTCGACAGCACAAAAATATATTCCAAATTTTTGCACCGTCATCAATCACAACAACATTATAATGTTGATGATGCAATAGAGTTAAGGTGTCTTTGGCGAATGCTTGCTGACGTTATTATTTTTTTTTTCTTTTCTTTTTTAATATTTTAATTTGAGGGAGGACATGTTATGACATCTGTTGTCAGTTTTTATGTTTTTTTTTTTATATTTCGTGCACAGTCACAGCTGGTTTGGAGTACAAATATTAAATTATGGCAACAGCAGTCGAGTCTTTGTTCGTTATAGAGATTTTTTTTTTTTTTTTTTTTTTTGGTTTTCATCTCCATCATAAGTACTTCACACATTTTTGCGGAAAATCTCATAGTTTTATTTGTCACTAACAATTATGTCAATAAACCAAACCAAACTAAAGCAAGTCTTAGCTTTACACTTGGGAAATACTTGACCTGTTTTCGGAACAAAACTCAAGCACATGATGCTGCCGCAACGTTATGTGTGTGATATATGACTGTGACGAGTGCTAGTGTTGGAGGTATTTTGATTTTTGTATCACAAGTACTATATACATTTATATTTCATCTAAAGAATGAGTTGATTTTTACCATAGCCTTAAATTTGAACAGTAAATCCAAATCTCCGGTCGCAATCACCTTTATCCAAGCCAGCTAAAGCGTTGGATCATAATGCGTTCGAAATTTATAGAAGTGATAGTTCTATTTAATGCTGTTCTCATTTGACGCGTGTGAGGCAATAGATTTTCCGTAGAATAGTTCGCTTTAAAGCATGGTTTCCATACTATCTTTCGCTATCACTTCTCATCTCTATTTTGTTGTGATACCGAGTGATAGCAAAAGTTCAAATGTTTCAACTTTCTATCTTTCGTTATCCCCCCATGTTATAAGACGGCGAAATAGTGATGACGAGTGATAGCGAAAGATGGTGTGGAAACTATGTCTTATGCTCGTTCATCGAAGTGTCCATATCTCCGTCCAAGTTTTGTCCGTTGGAAGAGGGCCCAGCTCATCAATTGCCTAGTCCTAGCTTAGATTTTAAACTGTTCATCCTCCTCCATTGCCTAACGAGCCGATCTACTTCACCATTTGAACAGTCCGTGTTATATTTGTAATCTTTAACCTCGAAGGTTTGCCAATGTCTGCCGAAAAGTAGAACGGTATAGAAAAACATATTCTGTAAAGGTTCGAACACACTATAGAGAAATTAACTAGAGAAGGAGATAAAATCTAACATAGAGTTCCATACCGTAGAGCTCTAAGTAGTGTTTACAGAACTCTAAGGGCGAGTTTACACGATAGAGAAAATAGCTAGAGATATGGCAAAATAGAGCAAAACACTACATAGAGCTCCACGGTAGGAAGCTCTACGGCAGATTTTTTTCACTATCTCTAGCTAATTTCTCTATCATGTATTCGAGCTTTAAGAGATTTTGTACCCTAGTTTGCTCCATTTACAGCTATTTTCTCTATCGTGTAAACATAATAAGATGTTGGTCCCAGATTAGATCTTCGGAATCTTTCAGTTCGCTGACTAGCACATTAAACAGTGAGCAAATAACGGCAAGATTTTACGTTGGATTTTAGGTAGTCGAAGTTCCTAAATACCTCTAAATTGTGTGAGTCAACAGTGACGTAGACTCTAAGACACCAAAACTTTTTGTTTTGTTTTGTCCTGGTCTACCTTCAAACCTATTCGACACAATTCTTTCTCTAAGCTTTATAATGTTGCGCTGACTGCTTGTGTGCTCTACCAATTAATGCTTTTATAATATTCTCCATCATCAGGTTGAAGAAATCGTACGATAAGAAATCGCGACTAGTCGTTAGGTATTAAAAGTATCAGTGAGGTTGATCCCAATTCGAACTGAGAAATGTTTGTTACTCACGGTAATCCTGCAAATCCTTATGTGTTTCACAGGTATACCAAACTGAGATATTGTGGCAAACAAGTGATTCTTTACCGGACTGTCGCAAGCTTTTTAGTAAACGAAAAATTGATGGTGTCGATCTTCCATACTATGGTCTTTCCAGGATTTGGCGCAATGTGAAAACTCGGTATATGGTTGACTAATATGCACTATAGAACATTATATGCGCTATTGAAAAGGCTTATCTTACTATATCGTCGTATGTTGTGGAATCTTCTTAAGAATTTAGCAGATCACACTGAGATTAGCGGGGGCACGATTCATCCCCTGTAAAGAGCAGGACTCTTGAACTTGATCATGCTAATAGTGGGCTTATCGTTACCGGTCTTAAAAACTCAGCAGTTAACTCAAACACAGAAAATTGTTTCGTAATATCAAGACAATCTACTTGAATTAGTGTGAGATCAATTTTACTCAGTTTAATGAATATTTTTCTTTAAACCCATTTCAAGTTTCATTTTTCTTATGAAATATAAGTAAAGTGATCCAGCACCATTGTTGTTTTACAGAATGTCTGGTTGTGCAGACTTCAGTATGGTCAGGGGGTGGTACATCAAGGTCGCGAAGCGCCATCATCAGCACATTGGGTTATCTTCTGTATCGACGGAATTATTGTCATCGTCGCGGTATATAAAGTGAGAGTCTATGCTGAAACACCTATGTATACTGGACATCTGTTACTAGATTCCCTTCCACGTCTTCACAGGAAGACGGTATTCAAATCATCGGGTAGGCGTCTAATCTTCTGAAAGAATTTTCTAGCTTCATTTCTGTCTCCATATATTTTAATTGTTTTGCATTCCAAACTTATTATTGTTCATTTAATTTCAAAATTTCAAATAATTCATATTATTGCAAATTTTTCTTTTGAATTAAAAATAATTTTATGTAAAAAAATTCAAATTTTTACTAACTCTCGTATGTATTTAAGTACTTCAAATTGTTACTGTGTGACTCTGATTTGTATCGAATACACAAAGAAAACACCTAATACTTAAGATAAATAGCATCACTAACAACTACCACCCACTTAAAATTTCACTGAAATCAGCAACATTCTACAGGACAATTGATAACTTACTGTAGGTCTGTAAAACTCAAAAATTTTTGTCTTACACGAGAAACCACAATAGAAATATCCTGCTGCTTTTTCGTTCGACTGTTGTCGTTAGGACTACGGCAGAGCTTATTACGAGTAAGTGCAATAATGCCACAAATCCTTGTCGATGACTGAAGTGGTGATTTTGTGGCTAAACGGCATTTCTTTCATTTCTGGCAGTTGGTAACAATTGAAGTTTGTAAGTTTTTTTTTATTTTTTATTTTTTATTTGATTTTTTTTTTTTTTTTTGTATTTTAAAGAAAAATTTGTTGCATCAGTTAAAAGCACAAATTAATACAAAAAATTAGAGATTCGTGCAGCAGCCGTAAAAAAACACCGAAGTTTTGTTCAAGGATGTTTTTATCGCAAATTTACATCCAGCACTAAGAGAGGGCGCTGCTGCACGAAGGTGTAATAACACTTTTCACAAGTTCACACTTTGTGCAGAACAATAACAGAAAATTACGGAATTTCGGCTGCTAGTTGTTGTCAGACGTACCAACTAAAAGGAACGTTGAGACATTCGAATCTTAAAGTTGGTCGGTCGGTCCGTCGGTCCATCGGTTTCGACTTCAGTTCGTGCAACAGTATCAACGAAACAGCATCGCAGGTGAGGATATGTTCTCGTGTTGCTGTTGTTGTTGTTGCTGTTGTGTAAAGCATTACCAATGTAGTTACATTCTGGGCAACAATGCCATACCATCGCCTAGGAAACGCCGCCGCGGCAGCTCGCAACATGCCTCAAATAACTACCGACGCTCGCTTCATCAGACGTCTCTCGTCTCTCTCGCTCTAGTGTCGATGCCTCGCCTCAAACTGTTGACAACATTTGTTGCGCCGTATTGCCAGCTACAATAAAATAATTCGAAGCAGCAGCAACACCGCCAAAGGATCACTTTTCGTTGTCGTCGTCGTTGTCTTCGTTGTTGTCGTCATCGTCTTCTTCAGATTCATCGTTGTCTCTGCAGACTGTCTAAGCCTTCGCATTGTTGGTGTCGTGTCATCGTCGGTCGGCTGTTCGATTGGGCCGAGTTCAGTAATGCTTGCACTCACTTTGTGTTCGCTGCATATCCACATGATCAGTGTGCATGTTGCAGCCTAGTTGGTCGGTTGAACAGCGGCATAAACGGGGGGACAGTTGTGCCAAAAGAACAGACGTACCAAAGAACGTACATCGGGTTGATCAAGAGTGTACGGCGTGATGTTAGAGCGAAACACGTGTAGCACTTAAAAGTCGTGCGAATGCAATCTATTCGAGATCATGTATTAATTGCACGACTTTATTGTGCAACACAGCACCCGGTGCTGCACCGTGCCGCTTCTATCCTTTTTCTTCTATTTTTCATCTGCTTCTTCTTCATCATCCGACACATCTTCTTGTTCTTGTTGTGATTGCTTTGCCATTACAGTCAACGACATTTGTCTACGTACACTGTGCATGCCATTTGTATGGCATGGTACTCATTCAGGTGCAAGCTTGATACGTAATACGAAGATTGTTCACTTGGCGTCGATGTGTGCAGATCACTTTGCAGTTGGACAACAACATGCAATGAGCAGGCGCAATTTAGCACATTTAAGCCAGTGGTAATCGAATTAAGCAGACAAGCGCAAGTGTGTAGCATATATTTTGCATTCACTTCATGTTCTATTCATTGGATTTGTAAATGTGAATTCAGAATATTTAAATTTTAGTATATATTTAAATTTTCTATTTTTGTATTCTAATAAGTTTAGTTTAATGTTCATTTCCGATGTGATTCAAGTTTTAAATATTGGTTCTAGTTCCAATTTCGATTCCGGTTTCAAAAACAATAATTTCAACAGAAGAGGTCATGCTGACTCAGGAGGTCAAGAATATATATTCTTTTCCTTACCAGATATGCTTCCTTCTGGGTGTTACAAACGGAATATAACCTTTCACTCTTAATGTAGTAAAATATATATATATATTGCATAGTTAAGTTAATGAAGTAGCTGATCATGCAGCTATGAAGGGAGCACTCACAAAATGTATGGACCCAGAACATGTATGTGAAATAGACGATAGCGTGTACAAACACTTATTTCGAGAAGAATTGCCTAACACCAGAGAATTGTCTAACAACAGAGAAGAACAAAGAGCCCGACTTAGAAAACTACGACAATCAAAGAAACTTATTGGGACTTTCAATCTCAAAAGAACCAAAGATCAACTTCAGAATTGTGTCTTGATTTATCAACAGGTCGCAGAAAACTTAAAGTATCTACACATAAAACGAAGGGGAATACCCCGAACAGAGCAGAAACTTCATCTGTCGCTATGAAGTATAAAATCCCGAACATGTTCTGGGAGTATGTGCAGCTCTAATGCGCACCAGAGAGAAACTATTTGGCTTCACAGTACAAAACCCAATCGATATCTGGGGAAAAAAAATAGAATTAATAGAAAAGAATAGAAAAGATACCAGAGAAGATCAATGGTAGCGACTATCAAAACTACACGAATCAAAGAAACCCATTGGAACCTGTAATCTCAAAAGAATCAATGAGTATAAAAATCAACATTCGAATCTCGACTTGGGGGTTATCAGTAGGCCTTAGAATACGAAGAGGTATTCAATAGAACAGAACCTAACTCTTGTTGGAATGTACAGAAAATTCAGAACATATTCTGTGGATAGGTCTAGCTCGAATATTAAGCAAACTGACATTGAAGAAACTGTTTGGTTTCATCAACACAGTACAAAGACCTCTATCTAGAGACCCACCAAGAGTTGTTGTTGTCTATTATCTCACAAATGAATGGATTCACCCCTCTCACTGACTATGTTGGAATGATAATATTGTGTCGAAGATGTATAACTATTTGGGAAAGTGCTTCAAAATCCTCTTTGGAGTTTATAATCCGAATACAATAAAGTACGATATAATTAATTGGGGACAAAAACAATGAAATACTCTATTCGTTCTTTTGAGCACGGAAGGATCGTTGTAAATTCGTTATAAATAAATGAATTCGAATTTCGGTAGTAAATTTTAATAATTTGGACTCGTTTTTCATTCCATCAGGAAATGGCAAACCTTAGTGAAGAGATATGTCAAAAGAGCGGCAAGAAATATAGCGTCGTTTGCTGTCCCTGTCGATCTACTTTTGTAGCGTCCCTGTTGAAAAAACTTTTGTAGCGCTCTTATTGAAAAACCCTTTACTATATACTATATAAATAATAGTTTTTTACTATTAAAAATAGTCGTTAGGAAAAATTATTATTTTAATCAGAAAATACCATTAAATACTACAAAATACTATGACATTTTTGATTGTGTGTATATGAAAATATTTATTTTTTGTACAGGTACTATTAAATCAATAATTGTCCCATTGACCAACTTTAATGGGATTTGAGGGAATGTTTTTCTGGGTGTAGGTATTACAGTGGTAAATGTTCGGTGGTAGGTGCCCCTACTTGGTGGTTATCTTGACGTGCTGTGGGGACTTAAGTTACAATGACTCAATAAGGCTAAGCTGACGGACAATTTTTTTTTATTAGGTTTCTGTCAGGGTCACCCTTGTCAGACAGGCTTGTGATGAGTAACGAACTAAATGCTGCCATAGTCTTTCTCGTGAGTGGCAGACTCTAAAGACACTCAGTTTTAAAGATAAAATTTTTACTGAAATGATGAGTCCATCATTTCTGGCTAAATTCGAAATCTAAATACTACGGTATCTTTCGGCTCTAACTTCAGCGTACTAACCACGCAGCCAAGTACGGTCATACTTCTTTAGTGTAGTCAAAATACTAATGGTTCTAATACTAGTCCTGGTTCTGTTATTTCTATTGCAGTTTAGGGTTTGGTTCTAAAATTTAAAATAAATTTGATTACAGGGATCTAATTCTCGAATTCGTTCGATATATTTTCATGTGTTTCATGCGATAATTAAGAAAATTCTGCACGGATTTTCGCATGAAATGGAATTTTTCTGTGCGATTTGAAAAAATTCGGCAATTGTCGCGCGAAAATGTTCGAATGAGACAAAGTCGAACGAGATAATATGCGAGAATTGTCGCATGAACTCGAGAATTGGGTCCCAGTTTCTTAAACTTTAGTATTTTCGGTATTGGAATTGGGAAATGGGTCCCAGTTTCTTGTACTTTAGTATTTTCGGTAACACTTCTGCTTTCACAAAAAATGAAACGGTTCCCACCCAAATCTCTATTTTGAGTGAAAGATAAGTAAGTTAAAAAAAACACAATTAAAAATTCTATTAACGAGTTTTAAAGTATAAAACGAAAACAATTACAACAAGAGATTTTATTTTATATTCATACTTGGAACGGAATATCTTGGAATATCTTTAAAAAAAACTACGTTTTGTGCAATTTTAAGTTATTGGGCCTGTTAAAAACGGAAAGCATGATTTATTCTCCCAGTTCTGCCCCTGATTCATTCGCATTATTAGTAAATAAATATAATAATGAAACATGAATAAGTGAAATAGTAAATATGCAATCTTTCTGTTGTAGTTAAATTACAATACTTGCCCTCCTTTACAATTCACAGTTATAAATTATGACTTATGTGATTTACAAATAAATTGGAAATTTAAATAAAAAAAAAAAAACAGAGCAACAACTATTAAGTGTTATATAGAAAACAGCAAAACAGAAAGAACTGGTTGCATCCAAAGCCATTTAACAACTCGTAAAGAAGTAGTAAAAAAATCGACGTAGTACCGTAGATTCATATTTGAGCAATACAATTATTTATAGTCTGCTGCCCTTAAAGGAGACATAAATTGACAAATAATTGGTGGTCCACTCGTTGAATGATTTATAGGAATCGGCAGCATCAGCATTCGGTACCACAGCACTGCGGCTAATGGTTCCGATGTAGTTGCTCATAGTTGAGCAGTCAGTCGAGAATACATAAAACACAAGAGTATGAGTGTGGTTATCCAACATCCTCCAGCAAGGACGCGCATGCCTAGTCTTTGTTCTGCACCAACTTCTGACAGAGCTCTAAGAGCCCGGCGGTCAAATGCGAATGAGTAGAACGGATCCCATACATTTGCTGTTGCTGCTGCTGCTGCCCTGTTGCCGATTATTATTTAGCTGCTGCCCATTTGGTCCCCATGTGATCTGCGCCCTACTCCACTCGTGCTCTGTGCTGCAATGTTTCCAAGTCTAGTTAGTGCGTTAATGTTGACTGCCTCGATATTGTAATGAATTTCTTTGGCGTTCAAACAAATGAGGCTGATGTTGGCTGCTGCTGCTGTTGCTGTTGCTGCCAATGTTGCCACAGCCAAGAGTCGTAGTGTAATCGGGATGCAATAACAATAATCATAATAATAACCGTCAGTGGCTGGAGGGCAGCAAATGGACTGTCGATTGTCGAGATTTGAATTAGTGCAGTGCCATGAATTTATGACGTAGTTAGGCGCAAAGGAAAATTTTGCGCAGACAATCGCATCGAGTCTAATGGGGCTGCGATGAATTAGGCAAGAGGCATAGTGGGTTCAAATAGCAAAAATACTTTAAAAAAAGGGATTTCTCACAACATAAAATTAATTATTTTATTTAAATTTAATTTTTTACAAAAATTTAATTTTTTACAAAAATTCAAATTTTCACTAAAAATTCAAATTTTCACTTAAAATTCAAAATTTCACTAAAAATTCAATTTTTCACTAAAAATTCAAATTTTCAATAAAAATTCAATTTTTCACTAAAAATTCAATTTTTCACTAAAAATTCAATTTTTCACTAAAAATTCAATTTTTCAATAAAAATTCAATTTTTCACTAAAAATTCAATTTTTCATTAAAAATTCAATTTTTCACTAAAAATTCAATTTTTCATTATCAATTCAAATTTTTACTTTCAATAAAAATTCAAATTTTCACTTAAAATTCAAGTTTTCACTAAAAATTCAATTTTTCACTAAAAATTCAATTTTTCACTAAAAATTCGATTTTTCACTAAAAATTCAAATTTTCACTATCAATTCAAATTTTTACTATCAAATCAAATTTTCACTTAAAATTCAATTTTTCAATAAAAATTCAAATTTTCACTTAAAATTCAATTTTTCACTAAAAATTCAATTTTTCACTAAAAATTCAATTTTTCACTATAAATTCAATTTGTCACTATAAATTCAATTTTTCACTAGAAATTCAATTTTTCATTAAAAATTAAATTTTTCACTAAAAATTCAATTTTTCACTAAAAATTCAATTTTTCACTAAAATTCAAATTTTCACTAAAAATTCAAATTTTCACTAAAAATTCAATTTTTCACTAAAATTCAATTTTTCACTAAAAAATCAATTTTCATCTAAACATAGATTGTTTTTTTATTCCTAAATAAAACATTATGCGATTCACAGAAAATACGCGTTAATTTTATGTGAGCCATAATTGTGAAGCCCACTGCAGTAATCCACTGTATCAGAGATGAGCCCTGCCTTCTGTACGGTATATCATACCGTGAACATCTTATCACGCACAGTGGATCTACTGCAGCAAGGACAGCGATGGCAGCATCATCGTCGTCATCATTCCGCCACACGTTGTAACAACAACTGGTTCTGGCCAGCGCGCGCGCGCGGTTATAAAGTGCGGGCGGACGTTGCGTTCGTGCCCTGTGCTGTGCGCGATCCTGTCCGGTTTGGTTCGGCTGGCTATTCAGTGTGCGCCCATAAAATTACCACATCGTAATAATTTCGATACAATCAGCAAATGTTGTAGTATGTGATGCGTCTGTGACTACATGAGAGCTGAGAACAATGCTGCCACGCATGAGTTTCTGTGTGTGTTTCTGCAAATTGGCAGACGGGGGCGTGGTCAGCCAAATGGGCTTTAAGCGTTAATAGGTTTCACTGGGCACAGCCAGCTATGACCCACCTCTGCCCTACGTTGATTATTAATAAATATTGTGTTACGCATATTGCGTTATTAACATTTGCTCAATGGCCATAATCGTCCTTTCGGCCATAATATCTGTTCAAGTGTTACTGTTGCTGTTGCCT
This sequence comes from Dryomyza anilis, assembly GCA_951804985.1. Taxonomy (NCBI): domain Eukaryota; kingdom Metazoa; phylum Arthropoda; class Insecta; order Diptera; family Dryomyzidae; genus Dryomyza; species Dryomyza anilis. The sequence continues at coordinate 96,698,371 of OX638130.1, read as the reverse complement.
GTTTCTGTTGCTATTGCTATTGTATTCGTCATTGCAGTTGTAGCGCTTTTGTTTTCTGTTCAGGGGCGGACTAGACACACAAGTCAATCGAATTGACCTCAGCGGGCCGATTAAAAAGAAATATATTTTTCAAAGTATTCAAATTCATTAAATATATGAGCATTACGAATGAAAGAAGTGTACATTTGACGTAGAGAAGGCATTTCATAGTAAATAAATACAGAATGTAGTAAAAATAATAGTAGATCTATTTTTTTACATAGTTATGATGATTTTAGAATAGCTAAATGTTGCAGAATATGTAATAATTTTTTTACTCTTTTTATAAAGTAAAAAAAAAAAAAGAAATGTAGTAATAAAATGCAGATGTACTAATTTATTTACATTTCTATGCAACTTTAAAAAAAAATGCAAAATGTAGTACAATAAAAATATATTTAGTTTTTTTTATACAATTATTACTACATCAATGTAGTAAAACAAATAAAATTGCTTTTGAACGTAAATCAAATACATTTGTGATTTAAAGGTATTTTTCTTTCTATTCACTACATTATTTTTAATGTTCCATGAATAAAACCAATAGCTACATTTAATATAGAGTAGCCAATTCGTAGTAAATAAATACAGAATGTAGTGAAAATAATAGTAGATCTATTTTTCTTCATGAGTATGAAGATTTTAGCAAAATATAACAGAATATGTAATACTTTGTTTACATTTTTCATAGAGTAAAAAAAAATACTAAATTTAGTAAAAAAATGCAGATGTAGTAATTTATCTACATTTTTATGAGCCTTTAAATAAATGCAAAATGTAGAACAATAAAAATATATGTAGTTTTTTTTATACAATTACCAGTACATCAATGTAGTAAAACAAATACATTGGTTTTTGAGCGTAAATCAAATACATTTGATTTAAAGGTATTTTTCTTTCTATTCACTACATTATTTTTGATGTTGCATGATCAAAACCAAAACATACTTTTGACATAGAGTAGGCTTTTCGTAGTAAATAAATACTGAATGCAGTAAAAATCAAAGTATATCTATTTTTCTGCATAGTTATGAAGAATTTAGACTAGAAAAATATAGCAGAATATGTAAGATTTTCTTACATTTTTCATAAAGTGAAATAAAAACGAAATGTACTAAAAAAAAAAAAAAAAGATGTAGTATTTTTTACATTTTTTTAAAGTTCCATAGAGATTTAAATATATTTCTATGGAACTTTAAAAAAATGTAAAATGTAGTACAATAAAAATATATGTAGATTTTTTTATACAATTACCAATACATCAATGTAGTAAAAACATGTACATTTGCTTTTGGACATAAAAAATGCATTTGTATTTGATTTACTTTCTATTCATTACAGAAATTTTTTGTGTTCTATGATTAAAACCAAAACCTACATTTGATAATAGAGAAGGCATTTCGTAGTAAATAAATACAAAATGCAGTAAAAAGAATAATAGATCTACTTTTCTACGTAAGTATAAAGATTTTAAAATAGCTAAATGTAGCAAAATATGTAATACTTTTTTTACATTTTCATAAAGTAAAATAAATACTAAATGTAGTAAAAAAATGCAGATATATTAATCTATCTTTATTTTTTTAAACCTTGTAATAAATGCAAAATGTAGTCCAGTAAAAAAAATGTTGTAAAAACAAATACATTTGCTTTTGGACATAAATAAAATACATTTGTATTTGATTTAAAGGCATTTTACTTTCTATTCATTAAAGTATTTTTTCATGTACCATGATTAAAACCTACATTTAGTATAGAGCAGGCATTTCGTAGTAAATAAATACAGAATGCAGTAAATATAATAAGTAGTAGATCTCTTTTACTACGTAAGTATGAAGATTTTGGACTAGCAAAATATAGCAGAATATGTGTTACTTACATAAAGTTATAAATACGAAATGTAGTAAAAAATACAGATGTAGTAATTTATCTACATTTCTATGAACCTTTAAGTAAATGCAAAATGTAGTACAATACAAAATATATGTAGCTGTTTTTTTATTCAATCACAACTACATAAATGCAGTAAAAACAAATACATTTATATTCCAATCAAATACATTTGATTTTGATTAAAAAGACTTCTTTCCATTTGTTATAGTATTTTATTGATGTTCCAGGGTAAAAGCAAAAAAAAAACTCGTTAAGATTTTTCCTTCTAATCCGTTCCTGGTATTTGTTGTAGTACTTATTATGATTGTTGTTGTTGTTGATTTCATTATTATTGCGATGATAATATTGTATTGCCATAACAAATTACGAATGCGCTCAGTAATTGCACTTTTAGTTTATTGTAATTGTAATTACTTTGATTATTGTTTCTGTTGATGGAGTAATTGTAGTACATAGTAGTAGATGGACGTGATAGTCGACGAACATCGCTTAAAGCTTGTTATAGCCAACGAACGAACTGTGGTAGTGATACGGAAATAATTGTTTTGCCATCTTTAGTAACAAAGTTATGGGAACAATTAAGAAACAAATCTGCTAAAAATAAATGCAATATAAAAGGTTTATGGTGGAAAACAAAAAACTATTATAAAAATGTTATTTCTGATTAAAATAGTTTTAAGTATTGACTATAAGAAATATTGCAAATTCGAGCTCAAGGAAAAATAATATATTTGAGAAGAGTCATCATTTCCCTTGTCATCCAACCTATTTTCATCAAAACTATTTTTTTAATCTTTTTTCTTACGATAATGAAATCATAATGTACAATTTAAATATATTAAAAATTTTTTTTTATGGTTCTTTGTTGATTTGCAGCATTGATTAAATATTTCCTTTCAAACACATGCGCAAATTTTCAGTTTCGTTTGTAGTTTTTATGCCTCAATACATTCGTACCGTTTTTAAAATATGGCAAAGTTTAAAAACCTTTCCTAACCACATCAACGGCATTTCAATTAAACTTTAATTAAATTTAATGATATGATATTTTCGCAGAAGTTCTTATAAATGCCAAGCTTTCAGAAAATGCGATTACGGTTTCCGGAGCCGTTTAAAATTTTAATTAGAAAGCATGACGTTGTCGTATTACAAAAACACAATACATACTATAAATATTGTAAAGGGTTAGTGGGATGGTAGAATGGTAGATTGGGGCTGCTGTGGTTATTCGGTTGTTTGTGTTGGTTCGGTGCTCGGTTGATCTATTCATTAAATGAAAAGGATTAAAACTGAATAAAGTCAAAAGGATTGTAACACCTGTTAGATGCTGTTAAAGTATATTTGTAAAAGCAATTAGAGCATAAGGAAAGTACATTCACATTAAAGAAGGTGCTAAAGCAAAAATTGAATTTTTAGTGAAAAATTGAATTTTTAGTGAAAAATTGAATTTTTAGTGAAAAATTGAATTTTTAGTGAAAAATTGAATTTTTAGTGAAAAATTGAATTTTTAGTGAAAAATTGAATTTTTAGTGAAAAATTGAATTTTTAGTGAAAAATTGAATTTTTAGTGAAAAAATGAATTTTTAGTGAAAAATTGAATTTTTAGTGAAAAATTGAATTTTTTAGTGAAAAATTGAATTTTTAGTGAAAAATTGAATTTTTTGTGATAAATTGAATTTTTAGTGAAAAATTGAATTTTTAGTGAAAAATTGAATTTTTAGTGAAAAATTGAATTTTTAGTGAAAAATTAAATGTTAAGTGAAAAATTGAATTTTTAGTGAAAAGTTGAATTTTTAGTGAACAATTTTAGTGAAAAATTGAATGTTTAGTGAAAAATTGAATTTTTAGTGAAAAACTGAATTTTTAGTGAAAAATTTAAATTTTAGTGAAAAATTGAATTTGTAGTGAAAAACTGAATTTTTAGTGAAAAATTGAATTTTTAGTGAAAAATTGAATTTTTAGTGAAAAATTGAATTTTTAGTGAAAAATTGAATTTTTAGTAAAAAATTGAATTTTTAGTGAAAAATTGAATTTTTAGTGAAAAATTGAATTTTTAGTGAAAAATTGAATTTTTAGTGAAAAATTGAATTTTTAGTGAAAAATTAAATTTTTAGTGAAAAATTGAATTTTTAGTGAAAAATTGAAATTTTAGTATAAAATTGAATAATTTGTAAAAAATTGAATTATGTGGTGAAAATTGTAATTTTTAGTAAAAAATTCAAATTTTAGTGAAAAATTGAATATTTAGTGAAAATTTGAATTTTAAGTGAAAAATTGAACTTTTAGCGAAAAATTGAATTTTTATTGAAAATTGAATTTTTAGTGAAAAATTGAATCTTAAGTGTAAAATTAAATTTTTAGTGAAAAATTGAATTTTTTAGTGAATAATTGAATTTGTAGTGAAAAATTGAATTTTTAGTGAAAAATTGAATTTTTAGTGAAAAATTGAATTTTTAGTGAAAAATTGAATTTTTAGTGAAAAATTGAATTTTTAGTGAAAAATTGAATTTTTAGTGAAAAATTGAATTTTTAGTGAAAAAATGAATTTTTAGTGAAAAATTGAATTTTTAGTGAAAAATTGAATTTTTTAGTGAAAAATTGAATTTTTAGTGAAAAATTGAATTTTTTGTGATAAATTGAAATTTTAGTGAAAAATTGAATTTTTAGTGAAAAATTGAACTTTTAGCGAAAAATTTAATTTTTATTGAAAATTGAATTTTTAGTGAAAAATTGAATTTTTAGTGAAAAATTGAATTTTTAGTGAAAAATTGAATTTTTAGTGAAAAATTGAATTTTTTAGTGAATAATTGAATTTTTAGTGAAAAATTGAATTTTTAGTGAAAAATTGAATTTTTAGTGAAAAATTGAATTTTTTAGTGAAAGATTGAATTTTTAGTGAAAAATTTAATTTTAAGTGAAAAATTGAATTTGTAGTGAAAAGTAGAATTTTTAGTGAAAAATTGAATTTGGAGTGAAAATTGAATATTTAGTTTAAAAATTAAATATGGAGTGAAAAATTGATTTTTATGTGAAAATTGAATTTTAAGTGAAAAATTAAATTTTTTGTGAAAATTTTATTTTTTTATTCAAAATTTCAATTTTTAGTGAAAAATTGAATTTTAGTGAAAAATTGAATTTTAGTGAAAAATTGAATTTTTAGTGAACATTTTAATTTTTAGTGAAAAATTCAAATTTTAGTGAAAAATTGAATATTTAGTGAAAATTGAATTTTTAGTTGAAAATATAATTTTTAGTGAAAAATTTAAATTTTAGTGTAAAATTGAGTTTTGTAGTGAAAATTCTAATTTTTAGTGAAAAATTCTAATTTTTAGTGAAAAATTCAAATTTTAGTGAAAACTTCAAATTTGACTGAAAAATTGAATTTTTTGTATAAAATTAAATTTTTAGTGAAAAATTTAAATTTTAGTGTAAAATTGAATAATTTGTGAAAAATTGAATTTTGTAGTGAAAATTCTAATTTTTAGTCAAAATTAGAATATTAAGTGAAAATTGAATTTTTGTGAAAAATTAAAAGAAAACTATCTACATTTTAATTGTAAAACTAATGTTTTGTTTTAATACTCAATTATAATGATTAGGAGACTTACCAAAATTTGACCCTTTCCTTTTTTTTTGCAGAACCGATTGGAGAACACATTAGCGCACTTGATCGAACGACACACGCGCATTTAAACAACAAACGAACAAAGGCTTTAACCGAACCGCACTAATACGAGAGCTACTGCTCTGCAGACGACTGATGAAAACGAAAAAAATTCCGACGCGAACCGAGGACGATTTAAAGAACGCGACGACGCGAATTATATTGATGTGGACGACGGAGGAAAATTATTCACTGGAAATAGAAAAGACGAAGTTAAATATTATGAAATAAAATTATTTTATAAAAATATATGAAATTCAAGATTAAACGAATTTTCACTATTGTTAATATTATCATATAAAATATTTTTCCAAATAACAAGAATAAAAAATATAAATAACAAGCACTACTCAACATTAAACAAAATATAATTAAAATAAATATTAAAAGAAAATGCAAACAATTTCGAAACTAAAAGAAAACAAAAAATAATATATAAACTTTCATGGTTTTTAATTATAACATTCAACTAAAAAGACAAGCATTATGGAACCCACCCTCAGAATGCACAATGTATATTTTTTTTTTTTTGATGATTGCATTTTCTTTATGCTTTGAAGTTGCCTGCCAAGTATTTTAATTTTCGCCCGGAGAATGTGTGTCAAGCATGCAGCATCCGCTCATAAATTTAATTGAACATCCAATAATTTCCGAAAATCATTCTTCATCAACGGCAAAACATGCAACACACACACACACACACACACAGCAAACAACCATCCATCCAACCATCCATCTACCCATCTATCTATCCATCCGTCCATCCAACCACCCACATAACCTTCTCAAAAACAAAAAAAAAAAGGATCGCTAAAAACTGCTGTTTAAAGTTTTTCAATTTTATTACTTAAGCAAAAGACGAACAGCAACGAAAATGTACAAAAGGGGTTAAAGAAAATGAAAACGACATGAAGTATATGCAGTAGACCAAGGAATTGCACGTTGCTGGCGATAAATATTTGCAACTTTTATCTTTTTCATTATGAAAATGCAACAAAAGATTTTTAACGCTGTCGTCACCCGTAGGAGCCTTAAGTAGGAGACGCATGGCGGATGGCTGACTGACTAAATGTTTGGTTGGACGGATGGATAGATAGATGAAAGTGTAGGCCACCAATATCATGAAGAGGAAACACTCATACACAAGTACGAGTGGTGTTTAAGTGCACACACTTTCATGCACGCACACACACAGAAAACTTAAATTTAATAGTATTGAAACTATTAATTATATATGATTTGTAGCATTATGGATTCTATATTATTAATGAATGGTTTTTATAATTTTTTATATTATAGTTGTTCAGACATTATGAGAATCAAACAAAGTAACCATTAGTTTAGATAATGTAAATCTCACAATGCTGAAAATTTGTACTGAGTAGTTCCATTGTTAATGGGTCATATGGATCCTTTTTGAAAGAAATGAAATAATGGTACTAAAGAAATTTTCTCAGTGCTGGGCACACATAAAAACACCTAGAAAAGACGAACCTCTTGCAGCACCATATGACCAACACATCCTACTAGTGTGCCTCCTGTATATTGCATGGTGTTAAAAGCTGCAGCAATTTTATACAAAATACTTCAGTGCATTTAATTTTAACCTGCAGTCGCTGCTTCCTCTTCATCTTCAAAGTCTTCTTCATCTTATTCAATATCTTCTTCTTCTACGACTACGGAGGTTCGTCCTTTGCTTTCTGCTTTCTTTGCACTTCTTGTTCTTCAACAAAAACTAACAGAATTTATTACATCCTGAGCAAGTGAAAAAGATGAAGCAGAATACAACAACAAAAACAAGAACAATAGTTAAGTAACAACAACAAAAGCAGCAACAACTACAAAGGCGGCAACGACTTTAGCAACTGCAACAATAACAGCGGCAGCAGCAACAACAACAACTGATGCTGCTGCTGCTGTTTCTGCTGCTGCGACAAAACGAAGTTGCGTAAAAATTTTCTTCTTAAATGAATTTTATGTTTGCTCCACTTTTGCAACAACGTGTTCGTTACACACATTATACCGTGGAGCAAAATGCATATTTAATTTAAATAAAAATGACAAGGTCAGATTCAGATCAAAGAGTTATAAAAACGAGGAGAACATACCGGTAGCATACCGGCAGTTTCCCCAGACAAAAAATATGCAAGGAAAATGGTATTATAGTAGTAGTTTTGAGGAAAACTCACAGGAATATGGTAGGAAATACACATTGCATAGCAGGCATTTTGAATTTTTGAAAATAAGCAGGCTCACTATAGCAGCATTTACGCCGCATACGCCGTATGTTCAAGCCTACCCCTAGCAGGCAAAAGCATTTTCTGTAAGTTTTGGTTTTGAAGTTTTGAAAGGTATCTTTATAGCTAGAATATGGAAGGTAAAGGTAGCCTGCGAGTAGCAGGCAAACATATTGTATAGGAATTTCTGTTTTGAAAATTTAAAAATCTTCTTCATAGTAGGAAACTGAAAGGGAAAGGTAGCCTGCTAGTAGCAGGCAAACACATTGTGTAGGAATTTCTGTTTTGAAATTATTAAAGCTTGATCAAAAAGTTGTCGACAGACAATTTTGTTTATAAAAAGTTTTTGTTTTGAAGTTTTAAATGATTGATCAACAAGGTGTCAACTGAAATTTTTGTTTACAAATATCAATTTTCCTTCAAAATTTTTCTGTATTGAAAATTTTTGTCATTTGTAAACATCGGTGTTTACTTTTGTCGGTTTGCAACGCGAATTGTTTTAATTAAAACGTGAAAATGTGCCGTATTGACGCGAATTTGCGTATTGCAGAAGATTATTGCTGAAAAGTGCACACCAAATAGTTTTAACCGTCATGACGCCCGAAACAAAAACTTCTTGCTGTACAAAAACAAACACATGTTGTTTTTAATACACACGTGTTTTGTTATTGCTTTCTGCAATCACTTTTTTGACACAATAACAAACAATTCGGAGTTCCTTCAGAAAACATATGCGAATCCAGCAATAGAGAATCGAAGCGTTTGAGTTTTTCGCGGAAATTTAACAAACAAAATTCGTCGGTGTTATTGTACAACAAGAAGTTTTTGGTACTGTGGGATGGATGGGAACTGATGAATTATGTTATATGTTTATGCTCCCTACCTTTCCCTACCATTGCTTCCAGCAAATTGCTTCCAGCACATTGCCTACTTTACCCTGCTTGTGCCTACCATTTTGCTTACATCTGTTTGGCTACCATACCCTACCTATGCCTGTCAGTTCCCTACCAATTTTGGTTTCATGCTAAAGCGGGGAACTAGCAGCTTTTGTCCACATTCCCAACTTTGCCTACCTCAAAGCTTCATATAAAATGTGATTTCAATGCGTACAGGTAGCTTGTTTGCCTGCGTGTTTCGAACCACTTGCCTGCTTAAAATTTTGTCTGGGGTTAATGCTTTTCATCAAATATACCCTAGTAGAAATTTACGCTACTTATTAGGCAAAGCATGATCATGGCCAGATCATATTGATCATGTAACTATTCGTGTTCCGAACAGGAAAAAGACAATGATCAGATCCAGAGTCACAATTCCAACTATGACAGCAGCCTTTATACTGCATACAATTGGCATGTTATAAAATTTTAATATAACACGAAAGATTTACAAAATGTTTTTGGAATTATTTATGAAAAACGATGCCTTGTGACAGATTTCAAAAAGTATATCGTAAGTCATTGGCGGCAGATTAATGAACATTTTTTAAACTTTTATTGTGCAGTTTTGATAGGCTTAAGATCCAATATTTGGCAGGCTCAAAGCTGTTTAAAAATATATTTTCGAATAGACAAAGGCATAGTTTCTATCAAAATGTTGTTTTAAAAATCGACAATAGTCGCACGAAAATATCGATTTAGCATCGAATGCTTTTTCTGTAGTGCGATTCCCTAACTCCGTATTGACAAAAATCGATATCGCTAACTACAATTAACTACAAATATTCTAAAGAGGTATTCTGCCCATTCCCATAATATGTCAGGAATATACCTTTAAAATTCCATAGAATTTGATAATTTTCCATACGCTATCCAAAAATTTCCATTTTCTGTAAGTTTGGTCGAAATTTACCGGTATTATTACTGAAAAATGAAAAAAAATATTGTCTCGGGATTTTTTTTTTAAGATAACAAGCACTCAAAGGCTGATTTTTTTGCCCATTAATAAAATATTCCGGGAATCTGGCACACAATATTCAAAATCCGCTTCCCAAAATCTTTGATTTATGTCTGTGTTTGCCGGAAAACTTTAAATAATATTCCTGAAAGAAGTCACACATTTTGTCACGGGAAATACTCAAAATGTCTTCCTGGGATTCTTGAGTTCGTTCGAGTTATTTTCATGCGACAATTACGAAAATACTCACCTGGTTCTCGCATGAAATGTAAATAAGTTATTCTCGAGTTCTGTGAGATTTTTAAAAATCGACAATAGTCGCACGAAAATGTCGATTTAACATCGAATGCTTTTTCTGTAGCGCGAATCCCTAACTTCGTATCGACAACAATCGATATCGCTAACTACAATTAACTAAAAATATTGTTTGGAGGTATTCCGTACACAGTTCGATACACACAAAAGAAAATTTGTGTAATTTTACAATCATAAAGCGAGGCAACTTGTTTCCTCGCTTTATAGTTGCATTTTTAAACACGCGTTTAAAACAAAATCTCTAATGTTGAAATTTAAACTTTAAGAATCAGCAATATGTGTGTAAAGTTGAACATTAAAATGTGGAAAATTACCCTTACTTTTCAACGATTTAAACGATTTTTATTGTTAAAAATATTTCCGAATTTATTTGTTTACATAAAATGCATTGAAAGTTAGGGAATCACTTTTTTCATAACGATCGCTATCGCAAACGACAATTGACGGTAGTTAGCGATATCGAATATTATCGTTATGGAGTTACGGAATCGCGCTACTGGTGAGAATTAGTTCGAATTAAACAAAATCGAATGAAAAAATAAAAAAATAAGAATTCTCGCATTGGGCCCCTGAAGTCAGATTTTCGGAAAAGAATGGCAGTCAATGTCAGAAAAAGATTATTTAGAACATTTAAGCTCATTGGTAGATTTCAGCGAACACAATATTTTGACAATTATAAAATTCGAATTAAAAATATTAAGTATTTCAAAGAATTCAAAAAAAACAACAAACAATTTAAATAGAGATGTCAAAATTGAAATCAATAATAAATCGACATCGTTTCCTACGACATTATTTTGGTGCACAACAAACGCTCAAGACAAACATACATATTTCTGTACTTCTATACGAGAGTCTATTAGACAAAAATGTCGTCATTTTCAAAACATAAAATCAAAGAACTTAAAATTCACATAATACTTATTCTTCTTTTTTTCGTTCGTAAACTGAAAGATACCCTAAATCATCATCGATATCAATTATAATGAGTACAACATACCAATCGACAATTTAGTTTGTTGGGAAAACACTACACACATTTTTGTTTGTTGGGTTATGTCAACAAAGAACCAAAGGCAAATTGTACTTTTTTTAATACAATATTTATAATTGTAAAAATTTTGACACTGCGAGATCTAATACACTACCTCTTATATATTTCACATAATTCACATTCACAATTTCACATTTCACTTCGTTTTTTTTCTTCAATTTTTAATAATTGTATATGTTTGTTCGCAATTTTGACTTAAATAACACATTCACTAAACAAAAACATTAAACCATGATATTAAAACACATTTAAATCAAAACTAATATTGTATTAATAAATAAAAATGTTCTTTATTAATAACGAATTGAACAGGTCGCAATACATCATTGCACTAAATGAAGAATTGTCTTTTCTATTTACCGCAATTGCTCTTCGCCTCTCGCTAACAAGTTTGTGTTGCTCGCAAATTATGTGTGAGTGGCAGTGAGAGTAAAAATTTGCATTTGATTGCAGTGGTAGACAGGTGAAAGAGAAGAAGAGAAGAGTGCGTGTAATTGTTAGTGTTTCAAATGCCTCTGTTTGTTTAGGCAACAATTAAAAGAAACAAGACAATGAATGAAAAATTATAGAGTACAGTAAATACTCGAATTAAATGACAAATTAAAACCATATTTCTGTAGTAAAAGATTTATAACTTGTCACAATATTAAACCATGTGTGTAACATTAAATATAATCGAATTGAATATCAATTAACTAATTTTAAAATCGAACCAGTAATCGATATTATTATGCAAAAATTAGTAATAAGCCAATACATAAAACCGATATAAAAGGTTTAAGTTTTCATAGTCGAAATTAGTTGCACACCGCCGTAACTGATCAGAATAAGAAAAGAAATCCCTACAAAGCTAACCTCATATAATTCGCATCAGGGTCATCTAGGGTAAGCTAATTTTCAAATCAACAATAAGCAACATTGTCCATTATCTTCCAGAGTGTAAATTGGTTAAGGTTAGCCTTATTTCGCATCCGTTTCTGATCAGAATACGATAAGGCAACTCTACCAAAAGCCACCACACCCAGAAAAAAATCCAATCCATCAAATCCTATTAAAATTGGTCAATAAAATCAATGTAGCCGCGGTAGCTCAGTGGTTAGTGCGTTGGACTGCGAGCCGAAAGGTCCCCGGTTCAAGCCTGGACTGGGACTAACAACATCTTTTCATAGAAACATTTTTCTATACCGCGCTACCTCTCGTCAGTAAATGGCAAACCTACGAGAGTAAAACCATTGCCTATGAAAAAGCTCTCACCCGCCGTTCGGATTCGGCAAAAAACTGTAGGTCCCACCACTTTGAGTACAAATATAACACGCACAGCTCAAAATGGTGAGAGAGCTCGGCCGAAGTTCTATACAAGACTGTAGCGCTAAACTATATATATATATATATATATATATATATATATATATATATATATATATATATATATATATATATATATATATATATATATATATATATATAAATCAATGGCAATGTCCTAGTATTTTCTAGTATTTAATGGTATTTTCCGATTAAAATAATAATTTATCCTATTGACTATTTTTAATAGTAAAAAACTATTATTTATATAGTATTTTTTTCTGGGTGCAGAAATGATAATGATCAGCGTCGACTTGGGTAATCCTAATTCAAATCCACGTAAGGCAACCTGATTCAACCTCCATAAAAAATACTGATCTTAAGTCTACTTGATGAAACCTGATGTTACACTAATGAAAAATAAAACTGTTTAGATATCGTATTAATATAATATGATCGAGATTTTGTTAAAAACCCTTTATCTATATATATATAAAAGAACAAGTCCTGATTGACTGACTGACTGATCGATCAACGCCCAGACCAAACCCTTAGACCTAGGAACATGAAATTTGGACAGGGTGTTCATCTCCCGACGTAGGCGCGCACTAAGGCGGGATTTTTTGAAATTCTTGTTTATCATTTTTACAAATGTAGGCGGGATTAGATCACGGGGCGTGGCACCTCCTCTATAACCAAAACATTAAAATTGCTATAACGCCTGACATACTTAGAGTAGAGTTATAAAAATCGAATCAAATGTTCATATTTAAAACTCCAATAGCAACGTAGAATGTAGGTGAGATTGGACCACGGGGCGTGGCACCTCCCATATAACCAAAACATTAAAATTGCTATAACTCCTGACATACTAAGAGTAGAGTTACAAAAATCGAACCAAATGTTCATATTTAAAACTCCAATAGCAACGTAGAATGTAGGTGAGATTGGACCACGGGGCGTGGCACCTCCCATATAACCAAAACATTAAAATTGGTATAACTCCTGACCTACTAAGAGCAGAGATGTAAAAATCGAAACAAATGATCGTATTAAACATTGTAATCTTCACGTAGAAAGTGAACGGGATTGGACAAAGGGAGTGGCACGTGATCGGGCGACGTAGGCACTAAAAAGGGGCAAAAGGGCCGTAATTTAAAAAGATATAATTTTGAATTTACAAAAACTTATCACGGGCAACACTGTGAACGGGTCCAGCTAGTAATAATATATGGTAGCAAAATTATTCTATTAAATCAAAATATTCTAATAAATATTAAACTCAAATGCAAAAGAAATACAAATTGTCAACATTTTTAAAAAATTTAAATATCTCATTTAGACTTAAAACGTTGACTTTTTGTCCTTGCAAAAGTTATTGAGGTACCTTTGTTCACCTCTTTAATTTTATTATTTTCTTTTGTATATTTCTTAGCATTTTGCTAAAATTTGAATATTTATAACAATTCTTGTTACATATTTCAATGAAATTGCAGATTAATTTTGTCCACTTAAAAAGTTATATTTTTTTTATTTAATTCAATTTGTGAATCACTATTAAAATGTGCATGACATTTGAATGGAAACATATGTGTAGAATTTTACATACTTACGCGCAATATTATCGAAGCGTCAGTAGTTCTATCGGTTAGTACATTGTTGCACTACGAGCAGAAAGGTCCCGAGTTCATATACATTTATTTTTCTATCCTACGCTACCTCCTGGCATACAATTGCAAACCTTCGAGACTAAACAGCGCCCATAAAAATGCTCTTAACCTGCCGCACAGTGAGTCCTCTTGATAATATAATAGTTTGGCGCTACAGTCCTGTTTAGAACTTCGGCCGAGCTCTCTCACCATTTTGAGCTGTGCGTGTTATATTTGTACTCAAATTGGTGGGACCCACAGTTTATTGCCGAATCCGAACAGCGGGTGAGAGCTTTTCATAGGCAATGTTTTACTCTCGTAGGTTTGCCATTTACTGCCGAGAGGTAGCGCGGTATAGAAAAATGTTTCTATGAAAAGATGTTGTTAGCCCCAGTCCAGGCTTGAACCGGGGACCTTTCGGCTCGCAGTCAAACGCACTAACCACTGAGCTACCGCGGCTACTGTGTGTCCTCTTAACGCTCTTAAATCGGGTGAAATTCACTATTTTCGGAATCACTCAACCGATTTTAAAAATTTAAAGTGTTGCATAGAGAATTCTTGATAAAACTTAATGGAAAACAAAAAATTGTTCGATTTTATAATTTAATATATGAGTCATTTCGTATCAAACCATCTGAAAAAATTCAAATTTTGGCAGCACCATCTCAGAATTTGATAAAATTTGGAAGTATAGTGAAACGGCATAAAACTAAGATATTGGCCGAATTTCAGCTTCACAAATGGTGTGGTTTCAGAGATTTGGTGGTTTAAAATTTGAAAAAAACTGTATAAAATCACAAAAGTGCCCGACCAGTCTATTTAGGGGTACGTAAAATACATTTATCAATTCCCGATCATGACAAGTTTTATAATCTCATAGGCTTTCTAGAAATTGTAAAAGCGGCTTGATAGAAAACTGATCTTAGAATTTTTTTTTCTTTGTCCTAACCAGATCAGTAATATGATCTAGACATGATCATGTCTATCCATTTAAGGTTTAAAGTATGGAATGTGATGCATTTAGGAAACAAAATGTAATATGTTTTAGGTAAATTTTTATTTTTAAACCAAAATCTCAGTTTTTATGTTATCTTAGTAGAAATTGTGCTAGAGTGATTGGATAGGTCCAATGTATTTTAAATTGTCGAATTCCGACCACTAACACGATTTCATTTGAGGAATATCATTAATATCATGATTTTCATTTACAAAGGATTTACAAATTATTTTCTGAAATAAAAAATTAAAAACATTCTAAAATATTTATTTTTATAAATATTTAATTAAACATTTCTTCGAAATTTTGATCCATCGAAATCGTAATTAATCCCAGAGTAAATGGCAAGTATGTGTGCATTAGTGTATTTTGTTGTAGTTGTTATTATTGTTTTGTTGCTCTAGTTGTACCGCTTTACCCTTCGCCCTGCAAATGACGGCATGAACCGCGTTCATCACCAAATAGCAGCAGCTTAAAGGATGTGCAGCCAAAAAGTTTCTTTTACGAGTCGAGTTTTCTCGACCCACCATCAACCCGGACCACGAAACGCATAAAAAATGGTTGTAGCAGTAGGTGCAGGCGTTGACGCCAAAAAGTTTCTTTAACATTTTGTTATTCGGTTAGTAGGATGCCGTACCATAGAAACGACGAGGGACGACGGAGAAGAAAAGAGTTCGAGGAGACGGAGGTTGATGGGAGGTTGAGTTGCGCGCGTAAATAAAGTCATCAAAATCCTTATGTTTCCAAGTGTTTTGCTCATTTTTAGTTTCCGTCAAAAGTTTTGTATTTAGTTTTGGAACTCGTTCAAGAATGGTGGTTGCTGCTCCCGCAGCAATTGTTGTTATTGTTTTGAGTTTGACTGCAGTTTTTAGTTTTATTTTTTTTTATAATTTTTTTTTTTTTGGTTTGAACTGCTGTTTTTGTGATTTTGTAAAATTGTTATCAATAAATTTTATAGCTTGGTACAAGGTACGTAAACATTTGTCAACAACTGCTGGTTGTTGTGTGTTTTCCGACAAAAATTCTCTGGTCCTTGCAGATCGATGGCATCCTGGCAAAATCAGCACGGAAACAATGTGTCTTGTGGTGAGGTTACAGAAATCTGTATAGGGTTATTTATTGAAATGTCTATGCATTTGCATTATAAGATAAAGGAAAATTGGCAACTTGCTTTTTAGAATAATTTTTAATTTTTCAATGCAACATTTTTTTTTTTATACTAAGTTAGAATTCAATGTTCACTGAAATTTCTATTCTGCACTAAAAATTAAATTTTTCACTAAAAATTTAATTTTTCAGCAAAAATTCAAATTTCACTAGAATTTAAGTTATTCATAATAAATTAAATTTTTCATTAAAAATTCAATTTTCAACTAAAAATTATTTTTTTCACTAAATACAATTTTTTATTAAAAATTCGATTTTTCACGAAAAATTCAAATTTTCACTAAAAATTCAATTTTTCACTAAAAATTCAAATTTTCACTAAAAATTAAATTTTTCACTCAAAATTCAATTTTTCACTAAAAATTCAATTTTTCACTAAAAATTCAATTTTTCACTAAAAATTCAATTTTTCACTAAAAATTAAATTTTTCACTAAAAATTAAAATTTTCACTAAAAATTAAAATTTTCACTAAAAATTCAATTTATCACGAAAAATTCAAATTTTCACTAAAAATTCAATTTTTCACTAAAAATTCAAATTTTCACTAAAAATTCAATTTTTCACTAAAATTTCAAACTTTCACTAAAAATTCAATTTTTCACTATAATATCAAATTTTCACTAAGAATTCAATTTTTCACTAAAAATTCAATTTTTCACTATAAATTCAAATTTTCACTAAAAATTCAATTTTTCACTCAAAATAAAATTTTCATTAAAAATTAAAATTTTCATTAAAAAATCTATGTTTTACTATAAATTCAATTTTCACTAAAAATAATTTTTTTTTTACTAAAAATTCAATTTTTCACTAAAAATTCAATTTTTCACTAAAAATTCAATTTTTCACTAAAATTTCAAATTTTCACTAAAAATTCAATTTTTGAGTAAAAATTCAAATTTTCACTAAAAATTAAAATTTTAACTACAAAGTCATATTTTCACTAAAAATTCAATGTTCACTAAAAATTCAATTTTTCACTAAAAATTCAATTTTTCACTAAAAATTCAATTTTTCACTAAAAATTCAATTTTTCACTAAAAATTCAATTTTTCACTAAAATTTCAATTTTTCACTAAAAATTCAATTTTTCACTAAAATTTCAATTTTTCACTAAAAATTCAATTTTTCACTAAAAATTCAATTTTTCACTAAAAATTCAATTTTTCACTAAAAATTCAATTTTTCACTAAAAATTCAATTTTTCACTAAAAATTCAATTTTTCACTAAAAATTCAATTTTTCACTAAAAATTCAATTTTTCACTAAAAATTCAATTTTTCACTAAAAATTCAATTTTTCACTAAAAATTCAATTTTTCACTAAAAATTCAATTTTAACTTAAAATTCAATTTTTTACTAAAAAAAAACAATTTTTCACTAAAAATTCAATGTTCACAAAAAATTCAATTTTTCACTAAAAATTCAATTTTTCACTAAAAATTCAATTTTTCACTAAAAATTAAATTTTTCACTAAAAATTAAATTTTTCACTAAAAATTCAATTTTTCACTAAAAATTCAATTTTTCACTAAAAATTCAATTTTTCACTAAAAATTCAATTTTTCACTAAAAATTCAATTTTTCACTAAAAATTCAATTTTTCACTAAAAATTCAATTTTTCACTAAAAATTCAATTTTTCACTAAAAATTCAATTTTTCACTAAAAATTCAATTTTTCACTAAAAATTCAATTTTTCACTAAAAATTCAATTTTTCACTAAAAATTCAATTTTTCACTAAAAATTCAATTTTTCACTAAAAATTCAATTTTTCACTAAAAATTCAATTTTTCACTAAAAATTCAATTTTTCACTAAAAATTCAATTTTTCACTATAAATTCAATTTTTCGCTAAAAATTAAATTTTTCACTATAAATTCAATTTTTAACTAAATATTGAATTTTATACTAAAAATTGAATTTTTCAATTTTTAACTAAATATTTAATTTTATACTAAAAATTGAATTTTTCAATTAAAAAAGCAATTTTTTACTGAAATTAAATTTTTTTTTTAAATTCTTTTTTTTGTAATATTTAAAAAATAAAATAAATTCATCTAAATACTGTCCAAGAATTGTAGAAAAACGTATTTTGTTACGCAGCGTCGTCATCATCGTCATGTCATTTGCTACATGGCTCGCATGGTTACCATGAATCACACAGAACATGCAACAATTTGGAATGTGATACTCCTGCTGTCCAAATCATTTCATGTTTCGCTTGACATGGTTGGCTGCAACCTCAAATAATACGATATACAGAAAGAAAACAACAATTCAGTGGAGACATCTTTTAAAGTGCGAATGACAAATCACACACTGTTTTATTGCAAAGTAAAGTAAAATAAATTAATTTTTTTTTGTATGTGAAATAAGATTTTTAAGCTCAACGATGCGGTCTTCGATTCTGTTTCTTTCATTGGTAGAGTTATTCGGACTGTAAATGCGGTTATTTTATTGATGCTATTCTCGATGTTTTCCGTTTTTTTTGACGATCGTATGTTTTCATCGATCGTATTTCTTTTGCTGAACAAACTATTTTTTATTTTTTTTTTATTTTTATCCTACCCGCTGCTTTGCTGCACTTATTAATTGGACGCAGATCGTGGCGCAGTTATCACGCAGCCTTCTTTTTTTTTGTTTTTTTTTTTATTTGATACGATTTATTATCATTAATACAATATTTTATGTTTTTGTTTTATTTTTGCAAACGTTATTGACGATCGCTGTCAAAAGTTTTGTCAGGTTTTCATAAAACAGAAATGTATCTGATTTTTTGTCGTATGCTTTGTGGCATGTTGTTTCTTTAATTGATACGAACGTAGGTTGTCAGGCGGCAGATCGTGGGGGTCGCCATGGGGGAGAGACCACGGATTAATACTGCGTATAAATTGTGCGGTACACGTCAGGGATCATTTCTTATGAAACGTTACTAACGATCGAATTATTTTAGTTTTGTAAATAAAACTTTTTGTACAATTTTTCAGGGAATCGAAGTAACTCATCAGGACAAATATTTTTAAACCTCTTTAATTTTCGATTTCATCAAGATTTAAAAAAAATTTATAAACTTTTTGAAATATTTAAAACTGCAAAATTAAAAAAAAAAATCTCTTTTACTTAGTGAAAAATTTAATTTTTTAGTGAATAAATTTTATTTTTAGTAAAAACTTTAATTTTAGGTGAAAATTTGATTTTCGTAGAAAGAATTTTAATTTTGAAAAATTGAATTTTTAGCGAAAAATGGATTTTTTATGAAAAATTGAATTTTTAGTGAAAAATTGAATTTTTAGTGAAAAATTGAATTTTTAGTGAAAAATTGAATTTTTAGTGATAAATTGAATTTTTAGTGAAAAATTGAATTTTTAGTGAAAAATTTAATTTTTAGTGAAAAATTG
The DNA here is from genome assembly GCA_951804985.1 of Dryomyza anilis. Taxonomy (NCBI): domain Eukaryota; kingdom Metazoa; phylum Arthropoda; class Insecta; order Diptera; family Dryomyzidae; genus Dryomyza; species Dryomyza anilis. The sequence continues at coordinate 96,678,755 of OX638130.1, read as the reverse complement.
AATTTTTAGTGAAAAATTGAATTTTTAGTGAAAAATTGAATTTTTAGTGAAAAATTGAATTTTTAGTGAAAAATTGAATTTTTAGTGAAAAATTGAATTTATAGTGAAAAATTGAATTTTTTAGTGAAAAATTGAATTTTTTAGTGAAAAATTGAATTTTTAGTGAAAAATTGAATTTTTTAGTGAAAAATTGAATTTTTAGTGAAAAATTGAATTTTTAGTGAAAAATTGAATTTTTAGTGAAAAATTGAATTTTTAATGAAAAATTGAATTTTTAGTGAAAAATTGAATTTTTAGTGAAAAATTGAATTTTTAGTGAAAATTTGAATTTTTAGTGAAAAATTGAATTTTTAGTGAAAAATTGAATTTTTAGTGAAAAATTGAATTTTTAGTGGAAAATTGAATTTTTAGTGAAAAATTGAATTTTTAGTGAAAAATTGAATTTTTAGTGAAAAATTGAATTTTTAGAGAAAAATTGAATTTTTTAGTGAAAAATTGAATTTTTAGTGAAAAATTGAATTTTTAGTGAAAACTTGAATTTTTAGTGAAAAATTTAATTTTTTGTGAAAAATTTAATTTTTTGTGAAAATTTTAATTTTTTGTGAAAAATTTAATTTTTAGTGAAAAATTGAATTTTTAGTGAAAAATTGAATTTTTAGTGAAAAATTGAATTTTTAGTGAAAAATTGAATTTTTAGTGAAAATTTGAATTTTTAGTGAAAAATTGAATTTTTAAGTAATAAGAAAAATTAGTTTTTAGTTGAAAAATCAAATTTTTATTGAAAATTCAAATTTTCAGTGATAAATTGCAATTTAATGTTATTATAAATTAGCCTCAATTTATGTAGATTTCTTTTAATAGAGCTTTGTATTGTTGCCAACAATCGAGGACTTCTTTGTCGGTCATGTTCACATGTGCAGCACACGTGAACAAATACTTCGCACCACAAGTGCAACCAGCTCAAGCAAGCACTTTTGAAAGGACTATAAAATAATAATAATGAAATAAAGGAAAATAAAAAAAAAATGCAACACCCGCAGAAAGTCTTGCGTCGACACAACTGGAGCAATGCGACACGACGCTACCACGTGTGATTTCCTTTGAATTCCTGCGAACTGCGTACTACGTCTGAATGCATCCCATCCATCCATTCAGTTTTCTTTCATTCTTTCTGCCTTCCTGTGGCCTTCGCACCACATATGCTGATTATCGTGCTGCGCCAGGCAGGCAGGCACCCGCAGTTACTCCTGCTGCGGCTGGCTGCTTTTGCATCCAAGGATCTACAGCAGCACAACCTGTTGCATAATCATGCGGCGAAGAAAAATTCCCCATTAAGTCGAGACGTATTCTACGCACGACAAAAAGTGCGTCGAAACAAATTAAAAATTTTAATGCAACGTTGGTTTTTCTTTCACACAAGGCCCTCGCTGTTTACTCAACATTGTAGACTATCATCCATTGGTTGGGTTAAAATGCACCTCAGGTGGTTTGAGGTGGCACCAAGTGGTTGTAGATGGTTCAAAGAAGTGGCTGCATATGTTACTGCGTTCCGGTGCGGCACAAAAGCCGTCCGAATGCAATTAGAGAATGCAAAACAAAGTTATTTGCGAAACGCATTAAAATGTTCACCACTTAATGAAATATGCAGATGAGTTTATATGTGTGGTATGTGTGTGTGTTTGTATATTTGCATATGTATGTTTTGGATTTAAAGCGAATTATAAATACAAACACACACACCGGAACATACAGACAGACTCTAAAACACACATGCCAAACACCCACACATGTACATATGCTGTACACTATAGCAATTAATCTAATTACACGCGTTATTTACAAAATAATTCTAAAGATATGTTTACGCACTCGCTTAGTTGATTTTCAATTAAAAATTTAATTGTTTTGCGTGCGGCTATGCGGCATGGGACGCTTTTGCCACAACAATGCACAAAAAATACCCAATTTATTACTTTAATGTTAAAACAGTAGAGGTTATAGCAAATAACTTTATGAATGAATCGTATTTATAAAACTCAAACATATATTAAATGTGTAAATCACCTTAAAAAAAAATAGGTATTTTTGAACTATTCATTAAAATGTTTAATGATATAATTAACTAAATAATCCCACAATGTAATCCTGGAGAATTCGCGCTGAGACAGGAACAATTGTTTCGGTGGAAAACTGAATTCCAGAACGAATTCCAGACAATTTTGTCATTTCTTTGCGTATAATTCTTTTCTAAAAAATTCATCCCCAAATCAATATTTGCAAAGGAAAATCTTTTTCAAAACCAATTATCCAATACAATTCTTCTCCGAAAAGACATTTATATCCTGAGACAATTCTATATCGGGAGAGAAAAAGTGGTAGTACGAAGAATAGTCCGAGTTTTAAGACTATACATAAAACATGTTGAACTAAATATAGGAACTGAGATTAATTAATACAAAATAATTGATTCTGTTAATAATGTTATATGGATACACGAATTATTAATAGTATAATTCAAATCTTTTCTGGGTTGGTCTATATGCTAAAATATATACATATGCAGCATATACACCAACCGACAGTTTTACAGGCAACACACAGTTTTACAGTCACTATACAGTTTTACAGCCACTGCACAGTTTTAAATTCACTAAGCAGTATTACAGTTACTATTGTACCGATCTTATTTTACATTGGTTTATTGCAGCACGTGCTTGTCTATTCGGTTCGTTGGGTTGTTTTTCCGTACATCATAAGTATATCGTGACTTTGATATTCTTCTCCTTCTGGTTCAAGCTTCAAACAACAAGTAAGTAAGTAAAGAGGTAAACAAATATTAAATAAAAAATGAAAACAAATAATACACTAAGAAAACGAGATGTTTATGAAAGTCTTGCTGCAACAATCTGTTTAAATTTACGAATTGTAGCAAATATTCAAACATCCTATAAGTTTAAACGAACGAACGATATGACATATATGCAGATAGTTACGATATGTTTGCCACAACATCAATGAAAATTGAGATTTACAGTTGACTGATAGCAAATATCCTGAGTTATTATACATTTGCAACAAAAATGTAGGCTTATTTTGATATTTGCCTGCTTTAAAAAGGAAAATGGCGTACTTTTAGTTACGCTCGATTTATCCACAACAATTATGTTAATTCAATAGTTCTTCCGCGAAGAAGTCTCAACTTGTTTTACAATTTTACCTTCGAGGGATTTATAAAGACGATGGCGAAGTATATGTTTTAATACTAAAATAAATAAAATACATTTGATTCACTTTAATTCAATAAAAATAACTCCGCGAATGGAGTACCTTTTCCAAATATTCCTCAACTATCTTCCCTTTTGTAAGATGTTTAATTGATGCTTGCTAAACGTAATCGCAAATTTAAAATATGGTTGCTAGCAATATTTATCGTATTTGTTGGATGTTTGAGAGATAGTGGTCGCAAAGACGATATAAATAATATGTAAATAACTTTATATTTACGGCTATGATATTTCTGGTAATCATCTTTGTTTTCTTAGTGTATATTATAAAACATAATATTAAAATATAATTATAATATAAGAATTAAAAGAAAAACTTTTATTCATCGGGTGTTTTAATTTTCTTTTGTTCAATTAATTTATTAATTAATATAAATAAAAATTTAATCAATACAATTAAATGTCATATCGGTGAAAAATTAATTGTATTATTTTTTTCTGCTATATTTACACGTATTTTTTTTGTGTTTTTCTCCAACCAAATAATACCGGACAACTCTTTTACCAAAATAATTTTTCCTGTGACAGGAACAACTATTTCGGGCAAGAATTGTCCTATTCGAGACAATTGAGGAGCTCATTTCCAAAACGTGCTATCCACTTAAAAATAAAATGTCTTTATTTACAAATATTCGGCCCAAAAATGATTATTTAAAAAAAAGTGAATATACAACACGAGATAACGAAAATATTAGGAGTGGAAAACACTTTTGTTGTTATTTGATTGTACTATTGAGTAAGAGTAATTCAGGTTGCCAGTCAATTCTTTTGCAATAGAATTGTTTCCCAAAAAAAATTATTCGCCAATACAGTTCTGGTCGGATACACCGAGACAGAAAAAGTAGTTTCGACGAAGAATTAACCGATTTTCAAACATAATTCTTTACGACTATTTTTGACACAAACTGAATTCCTAGATAATTATTTCCGATGAACATTTTTGTTAAAAAAAAAAACATTGTTGTCCAATACAATTCTTCATCGGACGATTTCTTCTTGAATTATTTTCCAAGGCTATATTCTTTTCCAAGGATATATGAACAATATTTTCGGGGAAGAATGATCCAATTCCCAACAATTCATACCTAGGACATTTCTTTCGAGGTATTCCAAATATCTATCTCCGACAATGCTTTCTAAGACCATTCTTACTCAATACAATTATTTCCTAAAACTATTATTCAGAGGAAAAAAATCTTAAGCGGACAATTCTACACCGAGACATGAAAAGTATTTTAGTGAAGAATTGCGTGATTACACGGAGTGATAAAACTTCTAAAATCCATAAGGATTCAAGAATATACGAAGTTATATACAGCTAAACGGAAACATTCTTAATTTTAAGAAACAGATCTATTAAGTTATCAAAAAAAAGTAACTAAGTAGAAATATTCTTATTACGCAGCAATTTATTGCAAAGGAATATAAAAAGTAACTAAGTGAAATCATTCTTGATATTCAAATATTAATTTCTTAGGTAACAACAAAATAACTAAGTGTAACTATTCTTGATAGCCAGATTCCTTTCACTCTTAGTGTAGGGTATAAAAATGTACTTTTGAATGGTTATATTGCCAACTAGTCTTCCCCAAGACTTTTATCCGAAAAATCATTTATTTCACGAATAATTCATTCCCGACAATTCTTCCTGAATAAAATATGTTTCCAAAACAGTTATTTCTCCGACAACTCTTCCCCGGCAATGCTTTCCCAAATAACACTACCTATTTTTATACCCTACACTAAGAGTGATAGTGTAGGGTATACCTTCAGTTTGGTACGTCGTTTGTAAGCATCTAGGAAGCATCTCCGGTATGGAAAAGTATATATATTCTTGATCAGCATGATCTCCTGAGTCGATTTAGCGATGTCCGTCTGTCTGTCTGTCCGTCTGTCTGTTAAAATCCCTACTACTTTTAAAATTGAAGAGCTAGATAAATGAAACTTATAACTTAGATTACTAATATACCTACGCTGTATGGCGAGATCGGTCCATTGTCAGCTATGATCCGACCACTTATGTTCAAATACCTCATATAAAATGTACATATAAAGGTCAATTTTTATGTATACGTGCTTAGGTAAACTTTTTTGGTCAAATATATTGACATCATGCTCAAATACATGATAATAATGTTTTCCGGCGAAAAGACATGTGGTTCACAAAAAAAAAATCGAAATTCGGTACACCTACCCATTTGTAATTATGGGTATCAAATGAATGGAAATTCTTCAGCGATTGAATGTTTGTAGTTATTTTCAGGATTCTTATACCCTGGTGACCTATATATAACTTTGAATGGTAACCACACATATGTGTATGGTATTTATAGTCGGCTTAGACCGACTATAATTTTGATAATCCTAGCTATCATAATTACACCAACTTTAAAATTTCCCATGTGATCTAACCTTCCCAACTGGTTTTTTTTTTTGTCATGGACATCCCATACATCAATTCTGTACAATTCGCTGATACTGAGTTTGACTGTAGAGTCAGTTTTTTTTTCTGTTACGTAACTGAGTATGCAGCCAAAATCAGCAACCACGAATTACATAGAATTGATGTATGGGATGTCCATGGCAAATTTTTTTTTTCTTATTTTGTTGAGTAGTGTAATTATTTCTGAATATTTTTTTTCAAAACTTTTTTTTTTTGCATTTTAAACAGTTTAAAAAACTAAGAAATATAATTATATAAGTTTTTTTTCTCAAAACTATGTTCTATAGAGCACCGAAAAATACCTTTTTTTTTTCCAGTCGACACATCAAAATGGATTTTAATTCTTCTATTATCCCAAGTATAATTCATACAGAAAGAATGAATTTTCTTTTTTTTTTATCAATATTTATAATACAGCATCCACTGTGCGCTTTTAGAGCTGCCAGTGCTGCTTTTTTAAACAACAAAAATTCAATTATTTATCAAATATTGTTGCAAGGTATGTCCATGTATATTCTATAAATTAATGTACAAACAAACGCCAGCCCAATACACATCACACGTAGTGACATTGTGTACTGAGGTTTGTTATAAATGAATTTTTGGACCCACCCCCCCCATCAATATGGATGGCCCAATTCAGTTTGGACAGGCCACTCTCCGAACCGAACACCGAACCGAACCAATTCAATCCACACAAATTAAACAAAAAACCGCAATTTTCCAATTTACATTTGATTAAGCCATGTTGCATGCCGTTCGAACCCCGCCGACGCGTAACCGTCGACATAATATTTGATTTTATTCGATAGAGGCTTCAATAACGCATTCACCTGCACCATCCAACCACTCATCCACCCGCCATTCGCCAACTCCATTAAGTGGCTTCGACTGGAGTGCATATAAAATAAATCAATATTTTAATTTAAACAAAATGAATAGTTTATGTGCGAAATAATTACGCATTCTGGCATGAGATCAGTATTAAATTAGGAAGATTTTCGCAATTTGAATAATGGATGATGCTGCCTGCCTGCCCGCCGGCGGGCCAGCCGACCGTTCCGAAATGAAACAATTTCTCTTTTGTGGTTTTGCATTTGGAATTTGCGTCGTAATGAAATTTTCCACTTACTATTTTCATATGCAAAGTAATTACATTTCAAATTTATTTATGTCCGTATGTTGAGCTGTCAGAATATGCAGGAAATTATATATTTTCATTATAATATTTGCAAAATATCATACTCTATCGAAATAATGACGTTAATCACTTTGATTTTGTACAAAATTTTCTATACAAAGCTTTACCAATCAATTGTCAGCTGGTATTTTTCCATTACTTTCCGTTCAGTAAGCTGTTGAATTCAACGAAAAGTCGGAAAACATGTTATGTCATAATTTTCCGTTGACATGTCAAAATCAATATGGTGGGGTTCCAATCCCCAACATTATGATATTTTTACTGTAGTGTGTTGTGCTGTGTGTTGCAATAATTTGTTCGTTGTTTATTGACACCAGGGAGTGTCCGCCGGACGAGGCATTACGTGAAAGTGTCGAAAAGTCGAGTGTCATCAATGCGAAGGCGTGCATAATTAAAGGGCATTTTGGGAAAACAAACAAACAAACAGAATAAACCAAACCAAACAAATCAACCGTTCAACCAACCCAACAAATAAAGAATAATAACTCACGAAAATATGTAGGTCAATACTTTAATGCCATCACATTTAGCTGCTGACGATGTTATATTTATTTTTTTTTATAGTAATCCATGTAAATATTTAAGTCCATTAAAAAAACACTGCACATTTTTATGCATATTATTAATTACTAAATAATAAAATCGCTGTAATATACTGTGTGTTATTTTATTAATAGAGAAACCCATTAACACATATTAGTTAGTCAATATTTGTAAAGGAATCTACAAATAAAATTATTTATAAATACGCAATTCCACAGCACGTAAAAATTTCGGTTCTATGACCTATACATTGTAAAAACTATATTAAATGCAATAAAAGTGCAATTTAATCATATTATATCAAAAAATTCTCTGTTTTTGTATTACATGAGGAGGTATCACTTTACATTGAAAAACTAGTATTTTGTTCTCAGGCTGCGCAGCGGGGATTTTTTTGTTTGTTTTATAAACCATTTTTTTTTTTTTAATATTTGTAACGAAAATGTTCTGAAAGGTTTGATTTATGTTGGATTTTTTAAAATAATATTTTCAGTGTTTTTAATGTTTCATTTTTATATTACTTTTGTTTCGTTTTTTTTTTGTGAGTATTTTTGCTCATTTTGCTTTTATTTTTAGGTTTAGTTTTGTTTTGATTTTTCTTTTATTTTAATTTTAGCCTTTTGTATGTTTTCCCGTTATTTTTTTTATTTTTGAGTTTTTTTTTTGTTTTCTGTTTGTTTTTGTTTCTGATTTGATTTATGAGATTGCGATATTGTTTTTTTTTTTAACTTTTTTGTTGCTTTTGTATTTTTCTTTTTTTAATTTTTGTTTTATGCTTTTGTATTATTGCGTTTTTGTTTTTTTAAATTTTGTATTTTTTTTGGGATTTTGATTTTGTGATTTTGATTTTGTGATTTTGCTTTTGTTTTTTTTGCTTTTGTTGCTGTGTTTTCACTTTTATTTTTGTGTGTTTGATTTTGTTGTTGTTCTTGTGGTTTAGCTTTTTTTTTTGTTTGTGTGTTTTTGCTTTTGTGTTTTTGTTGCTCTTGTGTTTTTGCTTTTGGGTTTTATCTTCTTAACTGGTGTAATTCCCAAGTTATAACGAGTTGAAAGTTTAGGTTATATGAGAGGTGCCACAGCCCTTTGGCAGTGATTTTATTGTGTCATTTTGATATTACTTTTGTTTGATATTTTTTTTTTCTGAGTGTTTTTGCTCATTTTGTTTTTATGTTTGTGTTTAATTTTGTTTTTGATTTTTGTGGCATTTTAATTCATGTTTTAGTCATTTGTGTTTTGCTTTTTGCGTTTTTTTGTTTGTTTTATTCTCTGAGAGTTTTATTTTTAAGATTGCTTTTGTGTTTTTATTTTATCTTTTTTTTACTTTCTTGTTGATTTTGTGTTTTTCATTTTTTTTAAATTTTTGTTTTATTTTTTGCTTTTAGAAATTTTGTGTTTTTCTGATTTTTATACCCTACACTAAGAGTGAAAGGGTATATTCAGTTTGGTACGCCGTTTGTAACACCCAGAAGGAAGCATCTCCGGTATGGAAAAGTATATATATTCTTGATCAGCATGACCTCCTGAGTCGATTTAGCGATGTCCGTCTGTCCGTCTGTCTGTCCGTCTGTCTGTCCGTCTGTATGTCCGTCTGTCTGTCCGTCTGTCTGTCTGTCCGTCTGTCTGTCCGTCTGTCTGTCCGTCTGTCTGTTGAAATCCCTACTACTTTTAAAATTGAAGAGCTAGATAAATGAAACTTATAACTTAGATTACTAATACACCTACGCTGTATGTGCGAAAAAATTGGCGAGATCGGTCCATTGTGACCTATGATCCGACCACTTATGTTCAAATACCTCATATAAAATGTACATATAAAGATCAATTTTTATCTATACGTGCTTAGGAAAACTTTTTTGGTCAAATATATGTTGATATCATGCTCAAATACATGATAATAATGTTTTCCGGCGAAAAGACTTGTGGTTCACAAAAAAAAATCGAAATTCAGTACACCTACCCATTTGTAAATATGGGTATCAAATGAAAGAAAAATCTTCAGGGATGGAAAGTTTGTAGTTATTTTCAGGATTCGTATACCATGGTGACCTATATATCACTTTGAATGGTAACCACACATATGTGTAGGGTATTTATAGTCGGCTTAGACCGACTATAATTTTGATAATTCTAACTATCATAATTACACCTACTTTAAAATTTCCCATGTGATCTAACCTTCCCAACTGGTTTTTATTGTGTTTTTGATTTTGATTTTGTTTTTGCTTTTTTTTGTGTTGTCACTTTTGTGTGTTTGCTTTTGTTTTTGTGTTTTCACTTTTGTTTTTGTGTGTTTGCTTTTGTTTCTGTGTTTTTGTTTTTGATTTTGAGTTTTTGAATTTGTTTTGTGTTTTTACTTTTGTGTTTTTGCTTTTCCGGTTGAGGTTGCGGTTGTGTTTTTGCTTTTGTTTTAGTGTTTTTGTTCTTCTTGTTGTGTTTTTCTTTTGTTGCTTTTTTGTTGCTCTTTTGTTTTTGCTTTAGTATTTTTTTTTTATTTGAGTTCTTTTGTTATATCTTCTTAGCTGGTGCAAGTCCCAAGTTATAACTATTCCTTGTCTAAAAAAAGATTCAATATGCAAGCTCTAAATTTGTCTGAAAAATGTTTTATTTTTATATAGAACATCAATTATGATTTTCTTAAAACACATGCACACTGAATATAATTTGTTTGCGCCAACAACCCTTTTCCCAATACACTTATTCGGTTCTAACCAACGTTAAATATTCTACTACTAAACTGTTTTGGTTATGAGAAGCGTCCGAACAGTTGAGAGAACCGAATAAGTTGGACAATACGGGGGTGGGATAATAAGTTCCTGATAACTGAAATAAGAAACAAACTTTTTCAATATAAGAAATGCGCAGAACTGCGACCGATGTATATCGACCGAAAATAGTTTATGCTCGTTTCGAATAATCTTCATTATCTCGTTACGATATCTGCATACCTCTTAGAATGAATTGTTGAATAATATAGATTCGAAATAGTAATCGAGAATGAATTCCCCGACATTTCCAAACAGACTGGAAAATTTATTACCTCCGAGACATTTCCTCATGTTTAGAAACAGGAAATAGTCACAGGCACCAAAATTTAGCGGCACCCATCTCGCGTATAGCTTATTCATATCCAAATGCTTATGCAAAACGGAGATCTCTGATCCAGTATCAGTTTGATTTGTTCTTATCAATAGTAAAAATTCCCCATTATACTTGTCTGTGTTTTTTTTATTAGAATTAATATCTTCTAAATGAAATGTATGCCAAAATGTTTATGGTAGTCCATTTTGAAATCATTTCGCCTATCTACAACAAATATAGTTAAAACTACAATTTATTCATAAACATGATAAATTGTAGAAAGTTACTTTGAGACTATACTCGACATTTCTCCATGTTCAACCACACCATATAACCCGATATCCTGAACACCCATAATTCGCTCTGTTGCTCAAAGGCACTATGTCGTCGTCGTCGTCGCCCCACCGAATCAGTATTTAAACGGCATAGTTGTAGCCCATCTAAAAATAGACGAAGACAATTTATAATTGCCTGAATTCGCGCGTCGAATGCCCAAATGCCACCTAGCTTTACAACAAAGAGGCAAGTGCGCAAATGCGCCTCTAACCGACCACTAGAGGCCGCCTCAATAGAGTCAACCACAACAACACTATGGCTTTAGTGCGACAAACAGCAAGTTTCACAAGAAAATAGAAAAAAACATGAAAAAAAAAAATTAAGAGAATAAAAAGAAAAATTAAAAAATCAAACAAAAAAAAATCATGTATTCTGTCAGACGCATAAGACGCCTGCAGACAAGTAGCAACTACCGACTCTACTCCGCTACACATGCCGCTGCCATAGCCGACAGACAACAGTGGCATAGCCATAGCCATGACCATGTCCATGTCCAGCTCGTTCACATAATCATCATTTCTCTATGGCTTCCGACACAAAGTCAACGCCAAAGACTTGAGTTGAGTTGGAGTTTAGAGTGAAAACGCCGCAAATACCGAGTACTGAATCCAACAGCCGATCAATTTGTCACAAAATAAAAAATGACCTTCGATGTATTCGATGATTTTTCTTTCGGAAATTTTTCATTACACATGGAGAAATCGATTGGTTGATATTGGATTTTTTTTTTTGTTATTTTTAGTTATTGTTCTATGTCTGAAATCTCGCTTTGTTTAGTAGCTTAGTTGGCTCAGTTGATTAGTGCTTTAGAATATAAATAGAAGAATCACAGGTTCGAAACCCCGCAAAATAATACAATATGTTATTCTATAAGAAACTACTGAAAAACTGCATTCGAATTTCGAACAAAATTCCGCAGGAATTGCTGTTCCTGGGAGATTGACGATACCAAAAAATTTTACCTGGGAACAAAAATTTGCGAGGGAATAGAATATTCCCCAAGTGTTCACGATAAGGCTGATTTGCAATCCACCGAAATTGAAAACATTGAGTGGAAAAAGTCTTTTATTCCTGCCGTTAGGGTTGGACATAAAACTTTAGGTCCCAGCACTTTAATAGATATCTAACATGTATTGTTCAAAAGGTGAGAGATGCTCGGCCTAGGTTCTTTAGAGCTGTTGTGCCATACTATATATATTTAATCCTATTTTGATGTTTTATTAAAGTCGTTTCACAAATATTAAAAAAAAAAAATCTAAATGTAGTTAAACTCCGAAAATTGTTAATGATCCATTTTAAATTCGATTCTCCGATGTTCGGTCAAGTGTTAAGAAATGCAAGAACAAGTTAAAGACGGTGGCCTTTTTTGCCCATGATCGTTCTTGTTTTTGCATCGGCAGCACAATTTTGTAGTTGCTGCATCTGTGTTATACATAATGCAAGAATCTTGCATTTCAAGCAGTATACGGAGTGATATACAGCTAAATGGACAAAATTCATTTTAAGAAACAGATCTACTTAGTTGTCAAAAAGGTAACTTGTTGATTTATTCTTATTATGCAGAAATTTATTTCTTAGGAATCAAAAAATAACTAAGTGAAATTAATTTCTTAGGTATCAAAAAAAGTAACTAGGTGCAATTTTTCTTGATATGCTGATTCAAGGCAGTTCTTCCAGAAAACATTCATTTTTACAAAACAATTTTTACCACAAATGTTTTTTGCCCATGGTCGTTCTTGTTCTTGCATCGGCAGCACAATATTGTTGTTGCTGCATCTGTGTTATACATACTGCAAGAATCTTGCATTTCAAGCAGTATACGGAGTGATATACAGCTAAATGGACAAATGCTTAATTTTAAGAAACAGATCTACTTAGTTGTCAAAAAGGTAACTTGTGGATTTATTCTTATTATGCAGAAATTTATTTCTTAGGAATCAAAAAATATCTAAGTGAATAATTCTTGATATGCAGATATTAATTTCTTAGGTATCAAAAAAGTAACTAAGTGCAATTGTTCTTGATATGCTGATTCAAGACAGTTCTTCCAGAAAACATTAATTTTACAAAACAATTTTTACCACAAATGTTTCGCCAGAAATATCACACCGGACAATATTTTTGAAGCCTTTCTTGCAAGGTTAATTTGTTTTTTGATATTGTGCATGCAAGGTTAATCATGATATTTGAGGGTCAGTTTTGTTCTGGTTCTCGATATTGCATTTCTAGCAAAGGTTAGTATTGTTCTTGCACTTATACATGCATGACAAGTCTTATTCTAACAATTTCTCACGCATTTCTTGCATAGTTAATATTTTTGGGCATTTTTTATTGGTCATTCCATGGTAGGTTTGTTCTTGTCTTTGCATCGGCTTGTTCTTGCTGCAATATTCTAGCATTTTTTTCAAATTTTAAAATCCTCACACATTTCTTTCAAAGATTGTCTGATTCTTGTTCATGTACAGTAGGTCTTGTTCTTCAATAGACAGGTTATTCTTGCAAGAACCTTGCACTTTTTGCACATTTTTGGAGCCTTGTGCATTTATTTCACGGTTAGTCTTGTTCATGATCTGTTTCATATATGTGTTGTTCTGTTCTCTGGTTCTGTCAATAGTTATTATAATTCTAGACAACTATCAAAATGTTCCTCTTAAAAATTTCCTATTTGACCTATCTTTAATGTTAAATATAGTATTTAAGTTCTTGTTAAACAATAAAAAATCTATTGGAAACGTAAAAATTTCTCGAACTTTGAAATAAATGAAATCTTACATGTTTTCCACCTAATTTCTCTCCGTGCAATAACCACTTAAAGCCTCTCCTGGTATGTAACGCCGCGCATTATCATCAGCAGAGCCTCTAAGCTTGAGTCTGAGAGCAAGTAGCGGAATTCTAGCAGTGCAGTTCGAGAAAATCAATTGACGGCCGGCCTGTACGACCGGCATCCATGGTGTCCATGGATGTTACGCGCGCGACTCGAGGCGAAAAAATGCCGGCGGCGGCAGCTGCATAAAATTATGTACAGAAGCCTGAACGAACCTGAGCTGAATACGCAATTTGTGTTGCAATTTATTAATATTCCATTAACATACCCGGGGATTTTCTAACTATCTTCTTTTTTTTTTGAGTCACCATAATTTATGACGTCAAAATTGCACTAAAGCAACACTGGCCAATGGTGGATCTAGTAGAGGAAATCGTATGAAAAGTATTTGCAGGCGTTGGTTAATCTATGCACGATGGGTGCTGATGGAAAATGTACGGTACATCAATTACAAGATAAGTGTTTTTTTTTTCATTTTTTTGTTTTGTAAAGAAATGAAGAAAAATTAAAAACAAATTCAATGATCACAATGAACTCTATTAAAACGGTACAACATTTGGGGTACAAAGATCTTGTGCTATAGATGAAAATTCAATTTTATATATTTTTTATAATGCTCGATTTTAAGACATAGTCATGCATACTAATAAGTCTAATAATTCGAGCAAGGTGTCTGATGTTGCGGCGCATGCGCAAATATTGCGCTCAAATCAAGAAAACACACAGACGTTATAAAGCAAGTTGAGGATATTGAAGCAGTCGGTCGATACGATATATACATCGTTCCTATTATTCTTTTTTTTGTTTTGTGTGGTACACGACGGACGGTACAGGGCCACACTGAGGCATAATGTAAACTTTCAGTCGAAGCACGCGCGATTTGCGGCATGCATGGTAATTTGGATTTATGATTGGAATCATGATGCATCTCCATAAATGCAAAGAAACGTGTGCTCAGTCGTAGCTGTGACGGGTTTTTTATTATTATTTTTTTCTTTTAGTTTTATAGTAAGACTGGGTTTTTGTGTAGGTTCTGTCATGCAAATAAAGTAATAATACAATAAAATAATAAATTATAGCTATTGTTTGGTGCTACATTATTTTATTGTTTGATTTTCTATAATACACATTGTACATTTTATAAATGTTTGTGATCTCCAAGAATTTCCTGTCTTTTTTAAACTTTGAAATCTGTTTCGGCCACAATTTGATTCTCAAATTTTTCTTTTGACACAAGCAGAAAAATAACTCGGTTGGGGTGATTATATCCGAAGAACAGTATAATATATTACATATATGGTTGTAGTCAAACATTTTACACATACCATATAATCATTATATGATTCCTTTATGTTCATTCAATGATTATTTTATGCCTATAATCATTACACTATCGCTATATGATAAAAAATTGATCTTCTCACCATAATGTGATTTCTCGATTAATAATATTAGTTATTGTTAGTAATATAGCTCTTTTTATTCGTAATATAACCATCTTGTAATAATTGTTATATGATTTTTCCATTTATGTGATACGTTTTGCTCATAATATGACTTTGAAATTTTCAATGTCGTAAAATTACTCGTACAGCTCATGGTTCATTCTAATGGGATACTCGTTAGTAAAAGGGAAATCTTTCTCTCGATCGATCACGAGTACTATCTCATCTGTGAAGGCCACCGTATTAAATAATTCAGAGAAGTGTTTTCCTATTCTCACTGTACAACGTGTGTTGCTCCAAACATTCTGTAATTCTGTAAAGTCTGATGAGCTTCGAAGCTCAGACAATGTGACGTAGACGTGATCCTTTTTTGGAGTGCCAAAGACGCCCCTATATTCGACAAATATAACGGGCATGATGCATAAAGTAGGACGGGCATGATGAGTGACTTGTAGAGAGTTATTTTTGACTGCATCTCAATTGCTTAATGAGCCGACCAAAGCCCCAGTTGGTGAGTTATTCTTCTTTTAAACTCCAGGCTAATACTGGAACAGACGAAGATCGACGAAGTTCTTCACTATGTCGAACTTGGGAATGTCAAACAAGTACCATGAGAAAACACCCGGTCTGAAACCTTGTTGGGTATCACCCTGCCTGGTTCGGAGAGGTGTTTTCCTATCCTCACAGCAATATATTTGTTGTCAGGGTCCTTTCGTAAAGACTGAGTTGCGAAGGTATACCGATCCGTATACGTGATCCTTTATTGAAGTGTATAGTCGTTTTTATAGTCGTCAAATAGAACGGGCATGATGTATAAAAAAGGACGGGTATGATAAATGGCTTGTAGAGAGTTATTTCGTCTGGCGAGAGAGGGCTTTGGAATGTCAAACAAGTACCATGAGAAAACACCCTGTCTGCAACCTTGTTGGGTATCAAATGGTTCGGAGAAGTCTTTTAGTATTCTCTCACTGCACAACGTATGTTGCTCAAGGAACTTCTATAAAGTCTGCTTAGCTTCGCAGATATATCGAGCTCAGACATTATTAGAGTGTCAAAGGTGCCTTATAGTCGACATCTAGGTAGGTCATGATGCATAAAGTAGGACGAACTGATGAGTGACTTGTGGAGAGTGAGTTTTGTCTGGCAAGAAAGGACTCTGCATCAGAATTGCGTAATGAGCCCATGCAAGCACCAGTTAGCAAAGAGTTATTCTCTTTTTAAACTTCAGGCTAACACTGGAATGAAGATAGATGAATTACTTCACAATGTTGAACTTGGGAATGTCAAAAAAGTAGCATGAGAAATCACCCTCTCTGAAACCTCCTTGGGTATCAAATGATTCGGAGAGGTATTATGCTATTCTCACTGGACAACGTCAGTTGCACAGGGTCATTCTGTAAAGTCTGATGAACTTCTAAAGTATTCCTAGTTTAGGCCTTGTGACGTATACGTGATCCCTTATTAGATTTTCGAAGGCGCCTTTATTTTCTCCAAATAGGTGTTAGGTGTCGATCGGGGTTTCTTGGGTCTTTTCCAAGATTTGGCGCGATATAAAAATACTTACTGATAAGTTTTAATTATACTGTTCACAGAAAAAAAATTCTTCAATATGATGAATTTATTCATAAATATTATGAATTTTTTCACCAACTACCAGATTCATCATATTGATACCACCGTTCATTAAATGACGTATTAATGAATGTATTCATTATATATATGAACAAAATATTCAATACAATGAATTTGCATTGTCATATTGATGAATCTGTTCATAATATTTTTTTTATAAAAAAAAATTTTATAAAATAATTCGAAAAAAAAGTGTAAAAATTTTATTTAAAAAAAAACAGTAAAAAAAATTTACAAAAACTTATCCCAAAAAAATGTTTGGACATAAAAATTTTGTTCTAAAAAAAAATGTAAAAAAAAAAAATTTCGAGAAAAAAAATGTTCGACAAAAAAATTTGTTCGAAAAAAAAATTTGTTCGAAAAAAAAAATTTGTTCGAAAAAAAAAATTCGAAACAAAATTTGTTCGAAAAAAAATTTTGTTTAAAATTTTTTTTTCAAAAATATATTTTTTTTTAACAAAGAGTTGTAATTATCCTATTAATATAATAAATCTGTTTGTTCGTTTGTACGTTTGTACGTTTGTTCCGCTTCTCCGTCTAAACGGCTGATCCGATTTCCTTGAAATTTTTACCACAGATGCGGTATGGTCTGGAAGGAATGATAGGCTATATATGGGCGGGATTGGACAAAGAGGCGTGGCACCTCCCATACAACCTAAACTTTCAATACGATATAACTCGGCACTTTCACCAGCTACGAACATGAAACAAAAAACTCAAATACACAAAAAAAATTAAAAACAAAAAACCAAAAGCACAAAACAAAACAAAAGCAAAAATACAAAAACAAAACCAATCACATAAAACCACAATCCAAACTAAATGAAAAACAAAAAAAAGAAAGAAAAAGAAAAACAAACTCACCACACTAAAACTAACCAAACTAAAATTCACCACACTAAAACCCACCACACTATAATTCACCACACTAAAACCCACCACACTATAATTCACCACACTAAAACTCACCACACTAAAATTCACCACACTAAAACTCACCACACTAAAACTCACCACACTAAAACTCACCACACTAAAACTCACCACTTAAAAACTCACCACACTAAAACTCACCACACTAAAACTCACCACACAAAAACTCACCACACTAAAACTCACCACACTAAAACTCACCACACTAAAACTCACCACACTTAAACTCACCACACTAAAACCCACCACACTAAAATTTCACCACACTAAAACTCACCACACAAAAATTCACCACACTAAAACTCACCACACTAAAATTTCTCCACATTAAAACTCATCACACTAAAACTCACCACACTAAAACTCACTATACCCAAAAGTCGCCACACTCAAACTCACCGCACTAAAATTCACAACACTAAAACTCACCACATTTAAACTCACCATACCAAAACTCACCACACTAAAACTTACCACACTAAAACTCACCACACTTAAACTCACCACACTAAAACTCACCACACAAAAATTCAACACACTAAAATTGAACACACTAAAACTCACCACACTAAAATTTCACCACACTAAAACTCACCACACTAAAACTCACTACACTAAAATTTCACCACATTAAAATTCACCACTTTTAAACTCACCACATTAAAACTCACTGCACTCAAATTTCGATACACTAAAACTTACCACACTAAAACTCACCGCACTAAAATTCACCACACTAAAACCCACCGCACTATAATTAACCACACTAAATCTCACCACCCTAAAATTCACTACACTAAAACTCACCACAATAAAATTCATCACATTAAAATTCATCACACTAAAACTCACCACAATAAAATTCACCACACTAAAACCCACCACACTATAATTGACCACACTAAAACTCACCACACTTAAAAACACCACACTTAAACTCACCACACTCAAATTCACCACACTAAAACTCACCACACTAAAACTCACCACACCAAAACTAACCACAATTAAACTCACCACTCCAAAATTCACCACATCTAAACTCACTACACCGAAACTTACTACATTAAAACCCACCACTCTAAAACTTCTACTGGGAAAAACTCTACGGGGAAGAATTCTACGGGAAAGAATTCTACCGGGAACAATTCTACCGGGATGAATTCTACGTTGAGAATTCTACGGGAAAGCGTTCTATGTGGATTTTACGGGAAGATTTCTACTGAGAATAATTCTGCGGAGAAGCGCAGTCTGAGAAAAAATTGTCTTTGAGAAAAGTTGTTTTGGCGGAGAATTATTTGGTTACCACATTTATAAAACGAATAAAAAAATTTCAACAGCTAAGCACGGGCCCCTCATATCAATAATAAAAAAATGTTTTTTATATTAATAAAATCGCTCCATATCTTTGAATTCAGAAAATCTTGGCACGAGTCGTGCACGGGTCCAGCTAATAATAAATATATTAAAAACATTTTACTAATTTTTGCATTTTACAAGCATTATATAAGAAAGAAATAACACACAAGAACTACTTGAGAATTGAGAATTATTCATTATATATATGAACAAAATATTCAATACAATGAATTTGAATTATCATATTGATGAATTTCTTCATAGAAAATTTTTTTATAAAATAATTCGAAAAAAAAGTGTAAAAATTTTATTTAAAAAATAAAAGTAAACAAATTTACAAAAAATTATCCCAAAAAAAAATGTTGGACAAAAAAAATTGATCCAAAAAACAAATGTAAAAAATAAAATTCTTTTCAGAAAAAAATGTTCGACAAAAAATTTGTTCGAAAAAAAAATTTGTCCGAAAAAAAAAATTTTTCGAAAAAAATTTTTGTTAGAAAAAAAATTTTGTTTGAAAAAAAATTTTTTTTTCAAAAATATATTTTTTATAAATATAACTTTTTATTAACAAAAAGTTGTAATTATAATAAATATATTATAAAACATTTTACTAATTTATGCATGTCGAGCAAGCATTATATAAGAAATAACACATAATAACTACTTGAGAATTGAGAAGTACGGCAAAACATGAACGAAAAAAAAAATATGTTGATAGAAATTTGGTTTAATGAACAGCATTCTTCAATATGAAGAACATATATGTTGTATTTTATATTTTGGTTCATTAATATGATGAAACGTATTCTTCACATACAGTTCATCATATTGAAGAACACTTTTTCGACAGTTACCAAGCGTTCTTCATATTTATGATAGCATTCATAACATTGATGGCGTTAATCATTAATATTATCAATGGTTCTTCAATACAATGAATCATGGTTTGAAGAACGGAATTCATCAATATGATGTGCATTTTTTTTTCTGTGCAACCCTCGAGGTATGCTTTCATCCATCCATATTCCCTTCATGCTATTTATTAGCTCTTTGCCGCCGATATTAAATAACGCAGCTGACAAGTCATCAGCACCTGTGGATTTGTTGTTTTTCTGGCAAACAAATGCGTTTCTGGCCTTGTTACGATCGGGTCATGCCTTATCACTAACCTATCCCTGCCTTATCCCTGCCATCATCAGCGGCTAGCCGTTAAGAGCAGTAATCCCTACATATCTTGAGTGTGCTCTGTGTATCCGTCACTAGGTTCCTGTTCTCATCTCTACTGTAAGAGGCACCGGTCTTTGAACCTACGTCAGGCGTCTTATCTTCTCGACGATTTTTTAGCCTCAATTCTGTTCCCATACATCTTCATTTCCTCTTCCGATATATTTCTGTTTCTAAATCTTTGTAAAAATAAAATCTCAACTTTGTCTTTTTTTGTCAATTTTATTTTTATCCGTGATTCTTCTATAAGACTAATGCACTGATCATATAAACTTTGTTAGCGTATTTTTTTTGTAATGTATTTTTCATAAAACATTAACACATTGCCGTCTGCCTGCCTGGTCAGTGTTTTTTCGAATCATGTATTCCGTGTACTACCTACACTCACTGTGGGTACTCTTCAAACAATCGATGCATTTAATAATAATTCCAACAAAGCTTAAATATCCGCAGGTTTTTTTCCGCTAACGCAGCTAGAGACACGCCTTTAATTAACCGCCAAGATAAGACCTACAAGAAGCGGATCACCGCAATTATACAGCGTGCGCACAGTGGAACAATTTGAAGCGCATTTTCCGCAGCATACGAGCAGACTTTTGTAATCTTTGGAACTGCAAAAAAAAAAATCCAAAATAAATAAAAAAAAACTCATCCACTGTCTACTGTGAAGCCACAACACATTTCAAATCTGCAAACTTTAAATTTGAGTCGTGACTCAATTTTCTGAAATTGCCGGAGGACTTCAAATACGCGTTCGCAGCAACGTAGCACAAACGTAGTAAATGCTGCAATTTGACTTGAAGGACACTGAATTGAGGCGGCTGCCGGCAATGTGGACCGAATTGCAGGATCGGATCGATCGCAGGTCGCCGTTTCAGGTGCGGATGGTTGCTGTCGTTGCTGTAGATGGAGTCGGTCGATCTGTGGCCATTACATGTTTTGTGTCTGTCTGTGGCAGTGTTTGGGTTTATTTAATTTTTATTTTTTGAGACAGTGTTGGGCGAGATTGTCTACACATTTTTATTAGATTTTTTTTTATTTTTTATAATAAAATGGTAAAACCATAAAGATGGCATATCAACTCTTACTGCCTGAACAGAATAAAGGCGGCGAGAACTTTGCAGCTACAGAGTTAGTAAAAATAATAGTTTGGATGTGCGTGTTATATTTTGTACTCAATGCTGCAGAGTTGACATATATTATTTTCGCGTATTTGGTCAAAAGAATGCAGCGCAAAACTCAATTAGTTGGCATCACTATTTAGTCTTCTCTCAGTAACTCATTTCGGCCGGTTGCTTGGGTCTGATTGGGTTTAATTTATACCTCTTTCGCATTCATACTCGTGCAATATGCAGAGAATGAATTTTCATTACATGGTGTAGTAAAATTAAGTCAAATAAAGACAAATATATTTTAAAACTAATAAAATGTAGTAAAGCTTCATTTGTCATAACAAAGACATAAATGTAATATTTACTACAGTAATTTTTTCGGTGTAATTTTTATATATTGGAAATAAATAAAAAAAATTGTAAATAATTGTCTACATTAATATCAATGTAATAATTTATGATGTATGTAGTTATTAAAAAGACAACAGTTAATATATTGTTTGAAATGAAAAAAATGATTCTATCATTATTATTATCATAAAAATTATCTACACAAAAATGTAGAATATTTAGCATAGCATTTATTTGCACAACCCTGACCAAAGAACGATTATTGTGGTTGCCGTCGATTATTTTATTACAAATCGAAACTACGCGTGCGCATGTTTTTTTTTAAATATTATCCAAAAAGAAAGAAAAAAACAGTAGCATAACAAATGTTAATAGTTGTTCATGCATTTGAGGCTATCATTTCGAATACACACGAAGAAAACCAGATGATAATGAAATAATTGTGGCAATTAAATCGAAAGTTCAAATTATGATTTACCAACCTTATTATTAATTACTTGTTTACCAATTGTTATGTTTATAATTGATTTTGATGTTTTCTCATACCATGTATTGGTTAATAATACATTTAATTATAAAAAATGATTGTAGCAAAAATAGTCAAACAAAGTGTTTGAAGAATTTTGAAAAGCAGAAAGTGTAGATGAAAAAATATATCTTTTATTAAACATAAAATGCTAGTGGTAATTAAAACGTTATTGTAAAATTCTATGTTTGCTTTTACAATAAAATCTTTATCAAATATGATTGCGACTAAAATAATCGAAAAGGCAGCAATATAAGACAGCAAAAGAGAGACATTATTGCTACAATCATGTTATATGTTGGCAACAATCGTACTAAATGATTGCGTTAAACATTGTAAAAATAAATTCATTGTGAAAAGATAAATTTTTATAATAAAATTCTTAGCGCGATTGTTATAACTAACATATAAGGTTTTCTCAATAATTTTAAGTGTTCAGATGATTGTGAAAACTATAAAATCTCTCCTCAATATATGAATAATATCATTATCATTTATGATTGCGACAAAAATAGTAAATCAATAATATTTTAGATAATTAAAAAGACAAAAAATATAGATAAAGATAGACTAACTTTATACTTAAATTATATGAAATGATTTCAACAGTTTGACTAATGATTGTATTAAACATAGTATCCAATGTTATGTTTATATTCAAATATTACTGCGGTTATTATTCAAAAAAGTAAATTCATTACTGCACTATGAAAACATAATGTTTATGAAAGTGTTGCTGCAAACTATCAGTTTCAATTTACGCCTTCTGGCAAATATTCAAACATCCCATAAGTATAAATAAACTTGTAGTAAAAAATATGTATACAAACAGGAAAAAAATATGTTTTGCAGCAAACATATTATGTTACATGTAATATTCGTGAATTTCCCGATATTTTAAACAAATATTTTAAATATTTAAAAACAAAATATTTTGACAAATTTAGAGCCAACAAAATTTATGATTGCAAATATATTATGTTTGCTGCAAAAAAAATGTGTTCTTTGTATGTAATAATAGTTGCTGCAAGTCTTTCATAAATATTCAGCTTTCTTAGTGTAGTAAATAAAACTAAAATATATTAAATTTCTGTGTGAGCCACTATATATTATAAATATATTTTGCTCAAAGCTATTTTACTGCTTGAAGCTTTATTCGAAAAGCAAACAGCAATATTGTCCACAAAGACAAATTATCAATCTATAGTCAAATCCATAGAACATTTAGAAAAATTAGGCAAATAAGAAATACCCCAAATGCCGACAATTTCATTAAGCCTTCTTACAGTAGAAGGACGTCATGTACAAAAAATTTACATTTCAGTTATTTGTTTGTTTGTTTATCCGATTGGATTAAAGCCAAAAAGACTACGAATTATATGTGCGCTGTGTAACACAACCACTTAACGTAATTAGACAGAAATCTATACAGTTTCTGTGACGTTTGTAAATAGTGCAAACAGAGGCTCAACCTAACAGAAAATATTATATATGAAAATAGTACTGAAATGAGCATTCATTTGGAAGTAGTATTTCCATGGTTTGGAATTAAAATTCTACTTTTTCCAAAATTGCCATTCTATTAAAAGTCTTTTAAGAAAAACATGTTTTTATGGATGTTGTTTTTGTTTTTATGTTGAACTTAATCCACAGAGTGCAATTAAAATTCAAAATTGAAATTGCGTATAGTACCACCTTCTCTTATCTAATGACATTTTGTGAAATACTGAAATTTTGTG
Source organism: Dryomyza anilis (assembly GCA_951804985.1). Lineage (NCBI taxonomy): Eukaryota > Metazoa > Arthropoda > Insecta > Diptera > Dryomyzidae > Dryomyza > Dryomyza anilis. The sequence goes on along the minus strand of OX638130.1, from coordinate 96,654,725 downwards.
ATAGAACTATTAAAGGGTAGACGTGCTTGATTATGAAAACTTGCAATAATTAACGCACATTTTTTCATACCTTTAAATTTGATTTTAATACATTTAAAAAAAAAAAATAAACAAATCATAAATACAAGAGAAGGATATCCGTTTAAACTCCTTTTGTGTTTTTAATCGAAAACCGTTCTACAATAGTCAGAAATAATTCGATACTCAATAAAACTAACCAGTTTTACAAAGTACGAAATCAAACAGATGGAAAATTATATATATTTTAAATATAGAAAAAGTATTCAGTATGGTCATCCGTTCACAGAAAAAAAATTCATCAATATGATGAATTTATTCTTAAATATTATGAATGTTTTGGTGGTATCATCATATTGATACCACCGTTTATTAAATGACATATGGATAAATTCATTCATTATATACATATATGAACGTATTCTTACTATCGAACTGAAGAACAAAATGTTTAATACAATGAATCTGAATCGTCATATTGATTAATAATATCTATGAATTATAATTTTTTTTTTTGTAAATTGTTCATAATATTTATGAACAAAATATTTTTTTAATATATTAATTGATTTGACTAATTTTTTGATTTGATTGATTTGATTAATTGAATTGACTAATTTATCAAAAAAAAAATCCAAAAAAATGTTTGAAATTTTTTTTTTGAAAAAAATTATGTAAAAAATAATTCTTCTCCAAAAAAATTTTTTTTTATACAGTAAAAAATGAAGGAAAAATAAATATTTTGATTAAAATTTGCTTTGATGAACTGCATTCATCAATATGATGTACATATATGTGTATTAAATGTATTTGTTCATTAATATGATGAAAAGTATTCTTCACATACAGTTCATCATATTGAAGAACACTTTTTCGACAGTTACCAACGTTTATCATATTTAAGATCGCATTCATAATATTGATTTCGTTAGTCGTTAATATTATGAATGGCTCTTCAATACAATGAATCATGGTTTGAAGAACGGAATTCATCAATATGATGTACATTTTTTTTTTGTGTTTATAAATCCAAGAATGAGGCCTTTTATCTACGTAAAGAAACATTACTTTCCCCATAAAAAGAAGCATATAATTATACGATTCAATATTTTATGTTCGCCAAGAAAAGAAACACTTTTATAATTTTTCAAGAAAGCTATCCCAATAGACAGTTTCGTGCACGAGAGCAAACATTGTTGAAAAAGTTAGTTTCTCTTGGAGTTGCCTACAATCAAACTGCGCCATAAAAATTTTTGCCATTGGAATTTGACTAGTACACACTAGTACGTCTTTGCAAATTTTCTTGGACAAATTTGTTCTTTTGGGATTTGGTCAGAACCCTTTTGCATCATTAAACATTTATTTTTTTTAATTTCTTCCATGAATCTATGCTCATTAGAACAGTTTCATCCAAAAAAAGATCCAATGACGCACCTGGAACCCATGTCATCAAGGAAAATCAATAAATTTGATGCTCAAGTGATGAACATTTTGTCACTTCTTATATTTCTAGCCTCAAAAGACAAAACCAAAAGGGCGAATTCGAAAAATTAAAAATCTTGTCATGCCAAAAGGGCGAATCTTTGCGCCATAACTTTTTATTGGTATAAGCTAAGATAATAGTGCAGTTGTGTGTGTTTAAAGCACCTATCGATTGACATTATTATCCTATTAATATAATAAATCTGTTTGTACGTTTGTACGTTTGTTCCGCTTCTCCGTCTAAACGGCTGGTCCGATTTCCTTGAAATTTTTACCACAGATGCGGTATGGTATGGAAGGAATGATAGGCTATATATGGGCGGGATTGGACAAAGAGGCGTGGCACCTCCCACACAACCTAAACTTTCAATACGATATAACTCGGCACTTCCACCAGCTACGAACATGAAACAAAAAACTCAAATACACAAAATAAAATTAAAAACAAAAAACCAAAAGCACAAAACAAAACAAAAGCAAAAATACAAAAACAAAAGCAATCACGTTTGTTCCGCTTCTCCGTCTAAACGGCTGATCCGATTGTCTTGAAATTTTTACCACAGATGCGGTATGGTCTGGAAGGAATGATAGGCTATATATGGGCGGGATTGGGCAAAGAGGCGTGGCACCTCCCATGCAACCTAAACACGATATAATTCGGCACTTTCACCAGCAACGAACATGAAACAAAAAACTCAAATTCAAAAAAAAAAATTAAAAACAAAAAAGCAAAAGCACAACACAAAACAAAACAAAAGCAAAAATACAAAAACAAAACCAATCACATAAAACCACAATCCAAACTAAATGAAAAACAAAAAAAGGAAAGAAAAAGAAAAACAAACTCACCACACTAAAACTAACCAAACTAAAACTCACCACACTAAAATTCACCCTTAAATTAACCACACTAAAACCCAACACACTATAATTCACCACACTAAAACTCACCACACTAAAATTGACCACACTAAAACTCACCACACTAAAACTCACCACACTAAAACTCACCACACTAAAACTCACCACACTTAAACTCACCACACTTAAACTCACCACACTAAAACTCACCACACTAAAACTCACCACACTAAAACTCACCACACTTAAACTCACCACACAAAAATTCAACACACTAAAATTCACCACACCAAAACTCACCACAATAAAATTCACCACACTAAAACTCGCTACACTAAAACACGCCACACTAAAACACGCCACATTAAAATTCACCACACTAAAACCCACCACACTATAATTGACCACACTAAAACTCACCACACTTAAAAACACCACACTTAAACTCACCATACTCAAATTCACCACACTAAAACTCACCACACTAAAACTCACCACACCAAAACTAACCACAATTAAACTCACCACTCCAAATTCACCACATCTAAACTCACTACACCGAAACTTACTACATTAAAACCCACCACACTAAAATTTCTACTGGGAAAAACTCTACGGGGAAGAATTCTACGGGAAAGAATTCTAACGGGAACAATTCTACCGGGATGAATTCTATGTGGATTTTACGGGGAAGATTTCTACTGGGAATAATTCTGCGGAGAAGCGCAGTCTGAGAAAAAATTGTCTTTGAGAAAAGTTGTTTTGGCGGAGAATTATTTGGTTACCACATTTATAAAACGAATAAAAAAATTTCAACAGCTAAGCACGGGCCCCTCATATAAATAATAAAATGTTTTTTATATTAATAAAATCGCTCCATATCTTTGAATTCAGAAAATCTTGGCACGAGTCGTGCACGGGTCCAGCTAGTTAATAATAAATTCTAAAAATTTATTACTTGCAAAAAAAATGTTTGACACATTATTTTTCAATAATTATGCCAATCGATAGGTGCTTTCAAAGCAAACAATTAATGCTTTTACACTACTATTTTATTTTGCACCAATAAAGAGTTATATCAAAAAAACTAAAAGATTCGCCCTTTTGGCATGAGAAGAATTTGAATTTTTCTTTTTTTTTCTTTTTTTTTTTTGATATAACTCTATATTGGTACAAGATAAAATAGTAGTGTAAGGCATTAATTGCTTGTTTTTAAATAAATAATTTAAAATGATTTTTTGAATTTTTATCATTTGCAAGAAAAATGTTTGGAAAATTATTTTTCAATACGTATGCCAATCGATAGGTGCTTTGAAAGAGTTATAGCAAAAAAACAGAAATATTTGCATTTTGGTCAGGATATAGCCTCATAAAATCCGTAATTATAATTCAATAAGTTGACAACATGCAAAGATATTTAATATACGTCATAATTATTGGTGAATAAACCAAAATAACAAAAATGAAGCACTTTCCAATTTTCAGGAATGCACATTCGTCCCTTTGTCATGAAAGTGACGATATATGCTCTTATTCGTGGCGAAATTAAAAATGCGCTTTTGTTCGTAGAGAAAATATAAATTCGTGTGAAAGATTAAATTATGCTGTTCGTCGAAATATAAAAATGAGATAACTTTCTCTGAATTTAAATTAATTGTATTCCTAGGCTGTCTGGTATTGAAAATGGGTTTCATCCGCCCACTTTTGTAAATATACCTCATTTAGCACTAAAATCTACGAAACCATTTTACTGTACCGGCCGGAGTGAACTCTTTTTTAAACACCTCCAGTTACTTTATGGTCAAATATCTAAAAATAATATATAGTGTCAAAAAATATCGAAATTTAGTACATCAAACTTGAAACAAGAAATTGAAAATATGACGTAAATTAATATTAATGCAAAATAAGAATTCGAAAGCACATCTTAGAACGGATATACTGATTCGGTATACTATTCGGTTTCCGTTTCAATTTATGTTCATTAGTAAAACTTATTCCTGAAATGGTAAAAACACTTAAATTGTCATACTTTATACTACCTCTACTCTACATTTCAATTTTATTTTCACAAATACTAATGAAGTTTGCCACAGTGAAAGGAAATAGCAAAATAATCAAGAGTAGTAAATTTTTTTTTGGTTTATGTTTTTTCTGTTCTAAACACCCAAATGAATTCTCAATCAATATATACCGCCCACAATTGCAGAAAAATAAAAGTCGTTGTTTGGTAAATTGCAATATTTCGACATCCTTGCATCGTCATCGTCATGGTTGGTCGTCATCATGGTTGTCGTAATTGCACTTTAATTTGTTGTTATCACTCGTATATCAGGAGAACATTTTAAAATAGACATAGTAGTCGGTGGTACTATTTGCTCTGGAGCAACAGGCCACCCATAAAGCTCAATCGGAGAGTTTGTTCGAGTTTTACTATCCTTCTGGCTGACTGGCTGGCTGGGTGAATGGCTAGTGCTTAATCTGTCTTTTGTATTTATTCCCATGAATTTGCCTTCAGAATGATTAAACTTTGGCACACTACGATGAGTTTCATCATTTCCTCGATTCTCGTTCGTTTCACATTTAGTTTTTGGGTTTTTATTCTTATTTTGTATTTGCTTTGTTAGTTTATTGGTTTTATTTTTTATTTATTTTTTTTTTCTTGTTGCTACTCCACTCAAATTCATTCTTCATATGCGTTACTTGGGCCACGTTATTCGTTCGCATTGCCATCAAGGTCCACCAAGTGAACAACTAACATGAATTTCCTTCGAGTGCCGATCAACCGATGTTGTTGCCGCTGATGATGATGATGATGTTGCTTGATGTTATTGTTTCCGTTGTTCTGTTCTTCAATAGTACGAGTACGAGAACGAGATTGAGACCGGGACTGAGACGAGGCGGTTGCCTGGTGGGTATCTTGTGCTGCATTGCATCACGAGTTTTGTGACTAAATAAAGAACTCTTCTTAGCCAAAGTACATTGGCTGGATGGCGTTTGGCTTATGTTTGACTTTGGCATCAGGCCTGCGCCAACATCTCCATTGGCAATACGACGTAGTTGTAACGGCGGCGGTGGTGGTGGTGGTGATGGCGGCGGCGTCTCTATATTATGCGCCTGTGTAAAACCGAACACAAATGTTATCAAGCAATACACGAAAAACACGTGTTTATGATTGTTTTTATTTGATTAAGTCATGTTCCAAACCAGCTCAACATGTAGAGCATTGTGGGACAGCAACCAAATTGTTATAGGCCCTTTGAGCTAACCTCAAAAGGGTCTGAAATTTAAACTATCTATTCAGATTAGTTGAAAAAGATGTATATTATGTAAAATATAGAAAATCTTTCAAAGACTTCCCTGGTAGTAACGTTTTTTCTTTTTTAAAACGATTAATTATATCATTGATTAGTTGTAGCGTCAGTAGTTCAGAGATTAGTACGTTTGACTGCGTACCGAAAGGTCCTATGTTCAAAAGTGGATTGTAGGTCCCACGACTTTGAGTATTTTGAGTACAAATACAACGCGAGAAGCTCAAATGGTGCGAGTGCTCGGCATACGTTTTTCAGACTTATGCGTCAAACTATTTATTTTATTCATTACATCTAACTATTTTATTATTTCTGCTTTTATTGTTTTCAAAACGACGATTTTAATTAAAACTATTCAAAATTCACTCCAAAATGGAACTCTCGATTTTTATACTAAAAAGTAAAGGGTATATGAACTTTGCAATATACAGATGAAGAACCTGGTTGGTATTGAAAAGTATACATATCTTGTTGAGCGTCATCTCCAGAGTTGATATCTTGCCATTTGTCTAGAATTCTGTGTTTCGTTTCAAATCCCGATTATAGGAAAACCAAAAAATATTGAATAATAAATTACAGAAATTAGGGCACTTGTATAGATTCGCTTCCCGATTATGAAAAGTTGCGTTTTCGGTTGATTGAGGACGGCGTACCGGCTATTTTTGTATAAATATCTTATAATTTCGAAATGTACTTTTTTAACTTTGGAGAAACGAATCAGTACTTGACTATTCACGTGACTTTTCTGTTCTACTTTCTGTGCTTTTTTACTATTCTGTAATACTTTCTAAACTATTTTCTGTTCTATTTTATGTACTATTTGCTACACTATTTTCTGTATTATTTTTCGTCCATTTTTTTAACTATTCTATATGTTTTGTACTATTATCTGTACCATTTTCTGTATTTGATTAAAGTATTCCTAGAAAAAAATGTACATCATATTGATGAATTCCGTTCTTTAAACCATGATTCATTGTAAGAACCATTCATAATATTAATGATAAACGACATCTATGTTATGAATGCTATCATTAATATGAAGAACGCTTGGTAACTGTCGAAAAAGTGTTCTTCAATATGATGAACTGTATGTGAAGAATACGTTTCATCATATTAATGAACCAAAATATAAAATACAACATATATGTTTTTCATATTGAAGAACGCTGTTCATTAACGCAAATTTCTATCAAAATATATTTTGTTGTTAATTTTTTGTCGTATTCAGTTCTCAAGTAGTTCTTGTATGTTATTTCATTTGTATTGCTTGCTCGACATCCATAATTTAGTAAAATGTTTTATAATATATTTATTTATAACTACAAATTTTTAATTATAAAAAGTTATATTTATAAAAAATATACTAAAAAAAAAAATTGTTTGAAAAATGTTTTTTTTCCAAATTTATTTTTTCAAAAAATTAAAAATATATATATATACTTAAAAGAATTGTGTTTGAAAATTTTTTTCAAAATATTTTTTTCTGTAATTTTCTGTATATTTTTTTGTTCTGAATTATTTTCTAAAAAAAGCTTTTTTTTTGAAAATTCGTAAAAAATTATTATAAAAATAAATATTTCGTACTTCATTATGATGTTCGATAGTATGAATAATTTCATATACATAATGAATGTATTCATCAATATGTCATTTAATGAATAGTGGTATCAATATGTTGAATCTGGTAGTTGGTGAAAAAATTCATAATATTTATGAATAAATTCATCATATTGAAGAATTTTTTTTCTGTGTAGGCTCTATCTCAAAAACTAAAGCCAGTATGAAAAAAGTGAAGGCAATTTCGGAATCAGCGTTACAATATTAACTAAGAGTTTCTGCAATTATTACTCCGAATTATTACTCCAAAATTATTGTCGTATCGTCACTATCATGCCAAAGGGGTGAATGTGCAATTTTTGACATTTGCGTTTTTTAACTTTTTTGAATGTAGTTTATCCTCAAGTAAGCTTTGCCAAAATCGCGTGTCATTTTGTTGCGTATTTCTAGCCACAAAAGACAAAACCAAAAGGGCGAATTTGAAAAATTGAAAATCTTTTCATGCCAAAACGGCGAATCTTTTCGGTTTTTCGCCATAACTTTTTATTAGTATAAGATAAAATAGTAGTGTAAAGGCATTTATTATTTGTTTTCAAAGCACCTATTGATCTGCATCATTATTTAAAAATATTTTGCTAAACATTTTTTCGTGCAAATAACAAATGGCCAATTAATGTTTGACAAATTATTTTTAATTCATGATGCACATCTATAGGTGCTTTAAAAACAAACAATTAATGCCTCTACATTACTCTTTTATCTTGCACTAATGTAGCCGCGGTAGCTCAGTGATTAGTGCGTTGGACTGCGAGCCGAAAGTTCCCCGGTTCAAGCCTGGACTGGAACTAACAACATCTTTTCATAGAAACATTTTTCTATACCACGCTACCTCTCGGCAGTAAATGGCAAACATACGAGAGTAAAACCATTGCCTATCAAAAGCTCTCACTCGCCGCCGTTCGGATTCGGCAATAAACTGTAGGTCCCACCGCTTTGAGTACAAATAAAGGGTTTTTCAGCAGGGACGCTACAAAAGTAGAGCGACAGCGACAGCAAACGACGCCATATTTCTTGCCGCTCGTTTGCCATTTCATTTCATATTTGCGTTTTGATCAGTATATAGCCTCACAAAATCCTTATTAATAATTAAGTTGGTTGTCCAAATCTTAAGATATTTTATATACGTTATAATAATTGACGAATAAACTAAAATAACGAAAATATAAATTTTTCAAATTTTTAAAGCACTTCAAACTTTAAAATTTGATTTCCCAACAGTTTTAAAAATGCACTTTGGCATGACACTGACGATATTATATTTCTGAGACTTTGTTCCAAATTTTATATTATACTTTTATTCGTACGTATTGGAGAATTTAGTTGTTTGGAGACCCTAGCTAATTTTTAAAGTCCAATATATTCTGCGATGACATTATGTTAGTTTTCTGACTTCTGCTACTAGTTATAACTTTTTAACGGAATTGTTATTTGAAATCCATTAAAAATAGTGGAAAATAATTAAGACACAAACTTTAAGTGATCAGTGGAAATTATCCATAGGACGTTCCCTATAATCACACCTTAGACATCAGAAAAGTATAATGAACCATTTCGCTACAAAATGACGAACTATATCGGTATTACTTTGAAATGTTTATACTTTGAAATGTTTATACTATCATGGAATTTTAATTTGTTTTTATATAGAATTTAAACATCGATAATAGCTCCGTCGAACCGAAAAATTATTGCTATAAATTATTTTTTTTCTAAGCAAATAAATAATACGCCAAAGCTAAAATGCAATTCATATACAATAACCCAACAACTATAATCGGTTTTCTGTAAAAATCAACTTTAATCTCATCATAAAATATTTCATAGCAAGTTGATACTTTGCCATTGTTATTTACTATGCAAATGTTACAGTACAAATTCAAATAAATAACAAAAAGTAAAAAAAAAAATCACACACAAAACTTCTCGGAATTCACAACATTATTGCAGATATTTTTTGTTCCCGATGATTTTTTTTTTTTTGTACTGTTACAAACCGCCACATGAGAGATGCCAAGAATACCATAAATACATTATGCGGAAAATATTTTTCATAACTCAAAATGGAAAAAATCACGCCAAATCGACAAGGCTGCTGCTGCTGCTCGCTGCCATCAGCCAACAATATCAATTGGCTTTATGGTGGGCGTGTGCCAGATGTAACAAACGGCATCAGAGGCAGTCAAGTGACTGCCGCTGCCTCTGCGTCGCACTGAGTTTTTGTACTCTGATTCAGGTGCTCTGGCCCGTTGGATAGACGGATAGATAGATAGAAAGTCATCAATACATTCGTTGCCAAGCCATGACATTCCATCCGCTGTTGCCGTTTCATAGTCGAAATACCAATGTTTGCAAACAAATAATGTAGAGTTTGTAAAACCGATTGCGAATGAAATCGAATAATCGAATGAAGCAGGTTTTATAATATAACGAATATTACAAAGATATGGAGTTTTAAAAATTATTGCCGAAAAAATCGATTTAAATGTGAAACTCTGGATATTTTTATATATCAACGAACTAAAAAATATATTCTAGATCTTTAAACTTGGGTCTATTGGAGGCTATACTCGTTTTTGAATCTCCAAATATACTTCAACTTAGAAAGAATGTAAAAGATATTAATAAAGACACTACTATATAGACTTTCAACGCATTCAAATGTCAACAAAAAATTAAAAAAATGTATTTCAAAACCTCGGGCTTGATTCATTAATCTATATATATAAAACTCTTGGTCCGTCTGTCAGTCAGTCTGTCGGTCTGTTTGGTTGTCTGTTTGTTCCAGCATCACGTCTAAACCGCTGAACCGATTTAACTGAAATTTCGCCAGAGGTCCGGAGGGTATCATAGGCTATATATGGGCGGGATTGGACAAAGGGGCGTGGTACCTCCCATACAACCTAAACTTTCAAAACGACATAACTCAGCACATACACAATCTAAAAAATGAAACAAAAAATTAAAATTCACCACACTAAAACTCACCACAATAAAACTCACCACACTAAAACTCACCACAATAAAACTCACCACGCTAAAACTCACCACACTAAAAATTCACCATACTAAAACTCACCACACTAAAACTCACCACACCAAAATTCACCACACTAAAACTCACCACACTAAAACTCAACACAATAAAGCTCACCACACTAAAACTCACCACACTAAAACTCACCACACTAAAACTCACCACACTAAAACTCACCATACTAAAAACTCACCACACCGAAACACCACACTAAAATTAACCACACTAAAACTCACCGCACTATAACTCACCACACTAAAACTCACCACACTAAAAATTCACTAAACGAAAAATTCAACACACTAAAACTCACCACATTAAAACTAACTACACTAAAACACTTACTGGGAAAAACTCTACGGAGAAGAATTCAACCGGGAATATTTTTACCGGAAAGAATTCTACGGTAAAGCGTTCTATGGGGAAGAATTTTACGGCGAAGATTTCTACTGGGAAGAATTCTACGGTAAATCGTTCTACGGGGAAGAATTTTACGGCGAAGATTTCTACTGGGAAGAATTCTACGGCGAAATATTCTACTGTCTGAATTGTCTTTGAGAAAAGTTGTTTTGGCGGAGAATTGTTATTTGGTTACTACATTTATAAAACCAATAAAAACTTCCACAGCGAAGCACGGGCCCCTGATTTAAAAAATAATAATAATGTTTTTTTATATTAATAAAATCGCTTTATATCTATGAATTCACAAAATCTTGGCACGAGTCGTGCACGGGTCCAGCTAGTATTAATAATAATAGTTTGGCGCTACAGTCCTACAAGAACTTAGGCCGAGCTCTCGCACCACTTGAGCTGTGCGTGTTATATTTGTACTCAAAGTAGTGGGACCTACAGTTTATTGCCGAATCCGAACGGCGGGAGAGAGCTTTTCATAGACAATGGTTTTACTCTCGGAGGTTTGCCATTGTCTGCCGAGAGGTATCGTCGGATAGAAAAAAATTTTTCTATGAAAAGATGTTGTTAGCCTCAGCCCAGGCTTGAACCTGGGACCTTTCGGCTCGCAGTCCAACACACTAACTTCTGAGCTACCGACGCTACATTATTCGATAGCAATTGAATTGACATTTAATTACGATCGAATGTTTTGTGTTTTCCAAAAAATATAATATATTTTTCATCGAATCTTTCAGAACTAAGGTTCATTGGACAGATTTTAATTCGATTTTGTTTGTTAAAATTCAGAAACACCACAATGATCGAAGTTTTCTCGAACTAAAAACGATTAAAAAATATTCGATATCATTGCTTTATCGCTTCTTATTTTCATAATTTTTCGTATTAACAAATTTTATGACATGCTTTTTCACATCGATATCGCAATATTTTTCGAATAAATGTCGACATCATTTCACTCGAAGCGAAATCGATTCAAAATCATTTTATTCTCTTTTTGGAAAAAGAACTATTTATCGTATCGATCTATACGTCCAATTACTACATGTTTACGTGCGATAATATTCTTCGAATTCTTCGACACATCGTATCACATCAATATCGAAACGAATGGCATAGATCATTCTATTCTTTATTTTTGCGAAATCAATGCAGGAGAAAGTGCACGATATGAAACACTTTATCGTAACGTTCAAATTGGACCTACATGGTAGGTAGATATCAATGCGATCTTTCAGAGTTTTATTCGCTACGATACAATTACCCTAATTGTATCGATATTGAATCGAAAAATAATCAATGTTCGAGATAGATTCGTGTCTTATGATATATATTAGCTAAAAACTGTTTCATACAGTATTAAGAACTGTATGAAATAATATTTCAAAAAATTTAACGAATAAATAAATATCAATAATCATGCACGGACAGAAAAGATTTGTTTGAATATGCTTGAATGTAATTATAACGTAATTCGAAATCACCATATAAATATTGGGAGTAATATCTAATTACATTATAATTGAATTGTATTGTATTATTATTTTGTTTAGATTGAAATATTATTATACGATATTTAAACATAAATTGCTTTAATCGCGGATTTACATGTATTTACTATATTAATGTTTCTGTAGAAATATATATTTTTCATCAGATATTAATATATGTATGTTTGATATTTCTGCTATTTAAGACACCCAACTTCAATAAAAGGTTCTTTGAATTATATGTATTATGTTCTTCGTGATTGTTACTGGGTGACAAGGAATTTAAAAATAATAGCATTATTTCGATTATATGTATGTTTGGCATTACGATATCACAATTAAATAACAGCGCTGCCTACTTCTTCATATAGTTCAAAAGTTCTTTTTGGTGGAATAATTTGTTTAAGTACCGCCAATCAGTGTTTATACCAGATAGTGGCTGTTTGTGAAATTTCGAATTCATCCGTAAAGTACTGAACTCAAAATAGGAACAATAGATGGAAATAAAATTATTAGGTATAAATAAAATATGTGTTATAAAAATAAAATAAAAGTTTAGGTTTATAATTATATAATATAAATAAAAAAAAATGTAATTTAAAAATAGGGAAAAAACGAATATTGTGTAAAGAAGATATTAGCACTAAATTTACTATTTCTACATTAAAATTATATATAAACATAAATATGTTATAAATATGTTATAAAATGTTTTTCACATTCAAACATATATATGTTTGCAAGAACGCCGAATTTTTTTCATTCTGAACACAAATATGTTTAAACGAAAACAAAAATATGTTTGGCTGTTATTATAATAATGTTTGGCAATGAAATAATACTTTTGTTTGCATAAAGCTCCAAAAATATATGTAATGCCTGCAAAATTATGTTTGGGATAGCCCTTTTTTTTGCAGCGTGTAGTACATTTGCTTCGTTTTTCAATATGTGTGACAACTAATTGTTTTGAAAATAAATTAATTTGTGTTTTTTGAATTTTGTGGCATTATAAATAATTTGGATACACATTACGCACATTGCCACATCTGGTGAACATGGATTTTGCTTACGTGGTCTGATTTCTGTAAGATATCTGTTGTTACGGAGCGTCTGGGTTCAATATTCATATCAACGGCCGTGTCTTTGGGTCGGCTCTATATGTGTGTATGAAAACTACAAATGCAATCAAAATCTACAATTATTACTGCAAATTATAGTTAATAAATATCAAATATATTTATATATGCAGTAATTGTGTTTTTTTATTTTAATTATAACATGCAACACAAGATGTTGTAGTCGAAACGACAGTTGTATTATTCCTTATAGACCTGAAAAAGCCAACTGTTGGAACAACAGTAGCCAACTTTCGATAAATTTTTAACTTTTGAGTTGAATAACATTTTCTACAGTCGATCCTACAGTTTTCCAACCGTAACTCACTGTGGGCTCCATTTCAGCACTGAAAATTGTCGAAAAGCAGCCCCAAACGACAGTTTTTTTCTGTGAGTGTATAGAAAAATAGTTTTCCAAAAAAAAATAAACACAATATTTCTGCTAATTGTCTAGTCTAATATTGAATTCTAATATTCCAATACGTTTTTAAAATAATTGGACCTAAACTCGGAAAATTGAGATTTTTGACAGAATTTCTTTGACCATGAAGGATTTATTGATAAACAAAAAAATGATAAATGGTTATCTAGAGCATAGTTCAAACTAACTATCAAAATTTTAAAATATTCCCTGAGAACTTATTTTTGATACTCTTTTGTAAAATCAATTTTCAATAAAAATATGAATATCACTACTTCTTATTTTAAATATGCTTTTTCTTATTACATAATAAGTTTTTTTCTATTACGTAGCATTTTTGTTCAGGTCGTTCCAAATGTTTTATTTTGAACATATTTATGTTTCTGTTCAAATATTTATTTTGTTTGGATATAAAGGGTTTTTCAATAAGTGCGCTACAAAAGTTTTTTCAAGTGTTTTTCAACAGGGACGCTACAAAAGTAGAGCGACAGGGGCAGCAAACGACGCCACATTTCTTGCCGCTCTTTTGACATTTCTCTTCAGTAAAGTTTGCCATTTTATAATCGAAAGATATACGAGCCAACAACGAGTCGAAATTATTAAAATTTACTACCGAAATTCGAATTCGTATATCTTTGCATCATGAAATGGCAAATCTTACTGAAGAGTAATGTTAAAAGAGCGGCAAGAAATATGGCGTCGTTTGCTGTCCCTGTCGCTCTACTTTTGTAGCATCCCTGTTGAAAAACCCTTTAGTAATTATTATGTTTCCATTAGAATATAAACTATATTAAGTGGCAACATTAAAATGTTTCCGTGATATTGTAATGTAAGTCAGAGCTCATTACAATACTATTCAAGTCTCAATACAACCCTGTTTACAAATGATTTATCAGTCAATTATTTATTATGTTTACAATAATAATCCCAACCATACATGTTAATGCCTGCTAAATTATGTTTGGGAGAACCGTTTTTTTTTTGAGCGTGTACAGATTATATTCACTCAGAAAAACATACTATAAAATCAATAGTTTTTTTTGCAATTAAAATTTGTCAATAGAATAAATTATTATTTTAATGGGTAATTACCATTAAATACTACAAACACTATTACATACTATTTAATTGTTTTTGTATTTATATGAAAATATTTATTTTTTGTATACTATTGCATCAATAACTCTCATATTGACCAATTTGAGTAGGATTTTTTTTCTGAGTGTTACTAGAAAATTTAAATTGTTTTCCTAACGCACGATTGATATTTAAAATTGCGTCAACTGTTGGGCGTTTATTCAAATGTGTAATTCAGGCTTAAGACACACCCAGAAAAAATACTATATAAATAATAGTTTTTTACTATTAAAAATAGTCAATAGGATAAATTATTATTTTAATCGGAAAATACCATTAAATGTTAGAAAATACCATGACATTGCCATTGAGTTTATATGAGGAGATTTATTTTTTGTATACTATTAAATCAATGATTGTCCTATTGACCAATTTTAATGGGATTTGAGGAAATTTTTTTCTGTGTGCAGAGAAATCCGCAAAGGTGGAATTTTTAACAAATACTGCCTATTTTCTCCAAGTCAATAAAGTGTGTCTTGGATTTCCCATAATAAATCAATGGCATTTTTTAGGAATATTTATATTTTAGGCATTATCTCGTCATCATACAGAAAAATAGAGATTAGTGGAAAGTGTTCGCAGATTATCTACTTCTAAAAGTAGATTTTCGGCTTATATTGGATACGTGCAAAAAATATGCAGCTATCGATTAAACTCCGTCCTTTGTCTCCTTGAAATCTTTTGAAACCCTGTTTCTAAACTGCCTTGAGACCAAGTGGAAAGTTTATCTGGAAAGATTAAAATATTTTGGGAAGTTTATGGCAGCTTACCATTTTCATTGGAAATGTAAGGGCAGACTGGCGGAATATTTTGGGTATTGGCAGAAAATAGGCAACATTTGACATGAACTACGTCTAAATCTACTTAAAAAAATTAAAAAAAAGCCTAAACTAACTAGAAATTGCCGAAAATATTGTATATAGCTCATTTGGTCCACAAACTTGAATTTATATGTCCACAAAATATGTCTTACAAATATCAAAAATTTGATTTCCGCATATTTTAATTTTTAGAGAAATTTGTACTGATATCTTAGTGGAAATTTACCTTAGTAGGGTAGATAAGATAATTTCAAATCATATTGGTCATAAAATTGGTCGATATAAGATGAGTTTAAAATAACATGATCAATTCTTGATCATGGCTTTAGCACAATTTCTACTAGGGTAGATTTTTTGAAATGTAGAGTAATCCGAGATAATATTTTTGGCATTTTTATGGAATTTTGCATGCATATTTCAGAAGAACGCACAGATAAATGGAAGTTTATGGAAAGCGTATCAAATACTGTGGTATTTTAAAGGCAGCTTGCCGGCTGAATTTGGAGATGGACAGAAAATATGCAGCATTGAGCATCCTAAAAATTTAGACTGCGGAATTTACGTAAAACATTATGGTAAATAAGTCAAAAATTAATTGAAATTTTAAAAAATATGTGTAAAACATTAAAAAAAAATAATTATTCTAGCGACAAATCCTGAGAATTTGTTTGGCTCAAACACCATTGAGTCGATTTCGGGAAAAACGATAAGAAAAAGTCGATGCTGAATTTCTCAGATTTAATACGAAATATAGAAAAATGGATAATGGAATTAGAAAGAGAATAAATAAGTCACATATATCCAATTCATAACTTCAATCACCCAAAAAATGGCGTTTGAGCCAAATAAATTCTCACAACAAAATCTGAGTGTTTTTCGATTACCCGGTTATTACTTATATTGAGTACCAAGTTTGCCAACACTAATTCCGGATCACTGCACAACATAGAAAGAGTTGTTGCCGCATGAAGTACCTGTTGCATTGGATTTGCGCCACATTTTGGAATCCAGTTCCGCATTTAACGGCAACACCTTTAGCAAGGAGCAATATATATGAAAAAAAAAACTAATAATAAAAAATGAAAAAGGAGGGGAGGAAGTACAAAAAAAAATAGTCCCAACGTGATTGCGTTAATATGAGCACCCGAAGCCGCTGAAACAAAGCCTTAATTATGACTGTTCGTTGGCTTTGGACTGAGTGGCAGGACTGGCAGCCACCTCCTGTGATTTTAATCGCTGCTGTTTGCCACAGTCAAGTGCCGTAAATTATCGGTTAATAAAGCCGCAAAATAGTGCCGCTGACTGTAGCAGTCTGGCTCCCAGCAGCCAGTAGCCTGGTAGCCTGCAAAATGGTGTGCGGCACTACACCGCTCCGCCACGCACAGTTGCACAACATACTGCTGCTGCTGCGGCTGCAGCACCACAACACGTTAAATAAAACCAATAAATGATTTAATCGATAACTGAAAAATATTTATTGCGTTTTGTGTTGCGAGGCCGACAAATAAATTAAGCGGCGGCGGCGGCGACGGCACAAAAGCGCAAAATGTGCACAAATCGAAAAATACAACAAAATTGATATGAAGTTTCAATTAATTTTTAAATTAGCAAAACATGTATACAATTTTAATAGTTTGTTTTTTTTTTTTTAATTTAAATAACAAATTCTAAACATAGTTAGTAGTTGGCAATAAATCGAAACAAAAACAGCAAATTACATTTTTTTCTCTCTTTTATGGATTTTGTGAAAAATCCTTAAAATTCAATTTGCCTCAATGGGGGCGCACAAGCCGCCAAGCAAACAGGACAACACAAGTGTTTGTGCCGCAAAGTAGATTTTGCTCCTTCTTGCTTATCCTGGATCCTTGCTGGTGCTGCACTTTATGCGCTCTTACTAAGCTCTAAAACATAATAAGAAAATAATAACGTACATAAAACTTAATAATGAAAATTGCATTGGAACGACAAACAGCGTCGCGGCAGATGCAGACTCAGATGCAGGCGCTGGACTGAAGCGCAAGCTCCTTGCGGCGTCGACAACGCAGGAACCAGCGCAACAACGACTAGGGAGTAAAACCATTCACCGTTTAGACCGATTGATATTGATTCCACTTAAGTTTTCGATAAATTCTCAATTAAAAAAAACGCACACAATTTCGATCAATGTAATAAATTTAAATTTTTAATAAATAATACAAATTATCGATAATAATCATCATTTCAAACAACACTTAATTTTTGTTTAATCAAAATGAAAATAAACATTCAAATATTAGGTAATTCAAATAAATTTAAGTTTTTCACAAAATCTGAAATTACTAAAAAAAAGATAAAAACTTTTGTTCATATAAATTTAAAAAAAATCCTTTACTTTAACAAAAAATTAAAATGTCGATCAAAAATAAATCAGTTCAATTTTAGTTTTCGATACAATATCAAGTTATCGATATTCATTCAAGTCTTTATAAACAAACAGGACAACACAAGCATTTATTAAGCATTACCATTATTAAACATAATTATATTTGCCTATGTAATAAAACTGTCTAGACAACGGTGTTACTTAGGCGCAATCATGTGCTCAATTTATTCAGCAATTATCGATTATTAACAGTAAATAATTAAGTATAAACATGATTGTGGTAAACATATACTGTGTCTTTTTAATACAATTGTCTCCATAAATATGTTATTTAGGCATGTGGTATATTTTCACTTAATTCGATTTTTTTAAGCATTAGAATGATTATGGTAAACATAGTTATATTAACCTGTGTAATAAAAGTAACTAAATAATTGTGTTACTTTGCACTATCATGTGTTCAATTTATTCAGCATTTATCAATTATTAACAGTAAATATTTAAATATAAATATGATTGTCGTAAATATATTTTTAATCTGTTTAATACAACTATCCCATAACTATGTTACTTAGGCATGTTTATTCTTATATAACTGAATATAAATAATTTTTCTAATATGCATTACTAAATAAATTTATGAATTATATACAAGCATTTAAATATCAAACAAAATATGATGTTGATAATAAAATGCTACAAAATAAAATGTTTGCAGCAAACATAATATATTTGCAATCGTAAATTTGATGTATTTAACTGAATTTTACTTTAAATTAGAAATTTTTTAAATTATTTTGGAATTCATTTCATGACTTATGGTTATAGCTTGTAATTATTATATTTATTTTAAAATCCTGGAAATTCATGAATGTAACATGTAACATAATATGTTTGTTGCAAAACATAATTTTTCCCTGTGTGTATGCAAGTTATTTGTAGCCAATATATTTTCAATAAGCATTCAATTAGTTTTATATTTTTCAACAGAATCATTTGCCGTGAAGTGACATCAGTTAATCGATGAAATCTAATTTTAAATTAAAAATAATTTATGCATTTAAAAGTAGCTTTTCGAAAAAAATTGAACTTTCGTATATAATGAAATTTTCAAAATAAGTTTAAGTTTTTTAAAATTTTATTTAATATATTTTAGTTTATTTTATTTTAGTTACCCCATATTAATATTTTCACTAAGACTTTAAATTGGTTTAGTTCAAAAATAAATTTCGGTTTCAAACCCTGTCACTGCTTTATATTCCGCTAAATCTCCCAAGGCGCGACATCCGCCAGCGTCCTCGTCATTTCGAAGAACTCCGAAAGGACGACGAAGCGTGCAGAACGTGCGAAGGAGTTGGTTGATGGCAACGATTTTGATTGCAAGCCAAGCTGTTGAGCGGGCACACTTTCACACACACACACACACAAAACCCACAGACAGACATACACAAAGTCGCTCAAAAATGGTATAAAATCAGTTTGCAAGATTGAAAATTGAATTTCATTTCATTCCTTATGGCTGCTAAAGAAAAAATAGATGGCTGCACAAGGCAGTGGAACTTGGTACGCTGCACGGCGCGAATGATAGATACTTATGGCCAAGTGCTGTTGCTGGTGTTAATAAGAAGATAAAGAACGGGGAAAATTATAGTAAAAGAAAAACTTAAAAAAGTAGTAGAAAAAGCAGCTATATAGAAGAAGTATTATAAGTGCTGATGTCACTTCACGGCAAATGATTCTGTTGAAAAATATAAAACTAATTGAATGCTTATTGAAAATATATTGGCTACAAATAACTTGCATACACACAGGGAAAAATTATGTTTTGTAGCAAACATATTATGTTACATGTTACATTCATGAATTTCCAGAATTTTAAAATAAATATATTAATTACAAACTATAACCATAAGTCATGAAATGAATTCCAAAATAATTTAAAAAATTTTTAATTAAAAGTAAAATCCAGTTAAAGACAATTGCAAATATATTATGTTTGCTGCAGACATTTTATTATCAACATCATATTTTGTTTGATATTTAAATGCTCATAAATTTATTTTGTAATGCATATTTGAAAAATTATATATATTCAGTTACTTTTCCTCTTTCTTACAGCACTGGATATGCAAAGAGTTCAAAATTATGTTTATTACAACTAATAATTAACAAAAAATCTTTAAAATAGAATAAACATGCCTAAGTAACATAGTTATGGGATACTTGTATTAAACAGATTAAAAATATATTTACGACAATCATATTTATAATTAAATATTTATTGTTAATAATTGATAAATACTTAATAAATTGATCACATGATTGTGCCTAAGTAACACAGTTATATAGTAATTTTATTACATACACGTTGCAAAAAAAAGGGCTCTCCCAAACATAATTTTGCAGGCATTACATATATCTTTGGAGCTTTATGCAAACAAAAGTATTATTTCATTGCCAAACATTATTATAATAGCAGCCAAATATATATTTGTTTTTATTCAAACATATTTATGTTCATAATGCATAATTTTCGGCGTTCATGCAAACATATATATGTTTGAACGCGAAAAATATTTTATTTACATTTTAACATATTTATGTTTACATTTAATTTTAATGTAAAAATAGTAAATTTAGTGCTAATATCTTCTTTATACAATATTCGTTTTTTTTCCTAAATTACATTTTTTTTATTTATATTATATAATTATAAACTTAAACTTTTATTTTATTTTTATTACACAAATTTTATTTATACCTGATAATTTTATTTCCATATATTGTTCCTATTTTGAGTTCAGTACTTTACGGATGAATTGGAAATTTCACAAACATCCACTATCTGGTATTAACACTGATTGGCGGTACTTAAACAAATTTTTCCACCAAAAAGAACTTTTGAACTATATGAACAGTATTATGTGAGTGTTACTGAGTGCTAAAAGTAGGAAGCGCTGTTATTTAATTGTGATATGGTAATGCCAAACATACATATAATCAAAATAATGCTATTATTTTTAAATTCTTTGTCACCCAGTAACAATCACGAATAACCAAATACATATAATTCAAAGAACCTTTTATTGACGTTGGGTGAGTTAAATAGCGGAAATATCAAACATACATATATTAATATCTGATGAAAAATGTATATTTCTACAGAAACATTAATATAGTAAATTCATGTAAATCCGCGATTAAAGCAATTTATGTTTATATGTCGTATAATAATATTTCCATCTGAACAACATAATAATACAATTCAATAATTATGTAATTAGATATTACTCCCAATAATTATATGATGATTTCGAATTACGCTATATTACATTCAAGCATATTCAAACAAATCTTTTCTATCCGTGTAGGTAAATATGATTTTGTTTACCATAATCATTGTAATGCTTTAAAAAAAATCGAGTTAAGTAAATGTATATCACATGCCTAAATAATATAGCTATGGAGATAGTTGTATTAAACAGAAAAAAAAATGTTTACTACAATCATGTTTATACTTAATCGATAAATGCGGAATAAATTGAGCACATGATAGTACAAAGTAACACATTTATTTAGTTAGTTTTATTACACAGGTAAATATAATTATCTTTACCATAATCATTCTAATGCTTAAAAAAATCGAATTAAGTGAAAATACACCACATGCCTAAGTAACATATTTATGGAGACAATTGTATTAAAAAGATACAATATATGTTTACCACAATTATATTTATACTTAATTATTTACTGTTAATAATCGATAATTGCTGAATAAATTGAGCACATGATTGCGCCTAAATAACACCGTTGTCTAGACAGTTTTATTACACAGGCAAATATAATTATGTTTAATAATGGTAATGCTTAAAATAACCGAGTTAAGAGCATTTTACAAAGAAAAATTTAGTTTTCTTCAATCAAGTTTATACTTAATACAAAATTTGTATTGCTTAATAAATGCTAAAGAAAATCATCGTATAATGGTGGCTCAGGAAGAAACTTATAGAGACAGTTATATTACACAAATAACAATAATTTTTACCACACTCAAATTTATGCTTAATGCAAACGTGTTTGCTACATAAAATCATCACATGATTGTGCCCAAAGAATATATTTATTGAGATAGTTATATAGCATAGAGTAAAATTATGTTTAACACAATTATGTTGCTGATAATAGAGTAAATGAGTTAATGATTAATCGAGTAAATGATGAATGAATGTTTAATTAAATTACATAATAGGTAATACAACTACCCGGAGTAAAATATGCTTACCACAATCATGTTTATGCCTAACATAAAGACAGATATATTACACAGGTAACATAAATGTTAACCACTCTCATATTTATGCCTAAATCAACCGTGTTTGCTGAATAAAATCTTCACATGATTGTGCCCAAGGAATATCTGAGATTGTAAAATTGCACAGCGTAAAATTATGTTTACCACAATTATGTTAATGATAATCGAGTAAAAGAGTAAATGAATAATTGAGTATATGATAAATGACATACAATTAAATTACATAATCTATATATATAAAACTCTTGGTCTTGGTCAGTCTGTCGGTCTGTCTGTTTGTTCCAGCATCACGTCTAAACCGTTGAATCGATTTAACTGAAATTTTGCACTAGGATAGTATGGAGTCCGGAGGGTGTCATAGGCTATATATGGACGTGATTGGACAAAGGGACGTCCCATACAACGTAAACTTTCAAAACGACATATCTCGGCACATACACAAGCTAAGAAGATGAAACAAAAAACTCAAATACAAAAAAAAAATACAAAAGCAAAAACACAAAAACAAAAGCAAAAATCAAACACAAAAGTAAAAGCACAAAACTTAAGCAATAACTCAAAAACAACAGAAAAATAAAAAATGGGTAGAAAACAAAATCAACCACATCAAAATTCACCACACTAAAATTCACCACACTAAAACTCATCACACTAAAATTCTCCACACTAAAACTCACCATACTAAAATTCACCACACTCAAATTCACCACACTCAAATTCACCACACTAAAACTCAACACAATAAAATTCACCACATTCAAATTCACCACCCTAAAACTCACCACACTGAAAATCACTACACTGAAACTCACCACACCAAAGTTCATCACACTAAAATTCACCACACTAAAATTCACTACACTAAAATTCACCACATTAAAACTCACCACACTAAAATTTACCACACTAAAACTCACCACAATAAAACTCACCACACTAAAATTCACCACACTCAAATTCACCCACTTAAACTGACCACACTAAAATTCATGCTTAGCCCAGTCGTGCTTATGGCTAATATAGGGTGTTTGGTTTATCGATGTCAATCATGGGATCGATGAATCAAAATAAATAAGAAAATATTAAATAAAAATATGTCCAATTTTGCACCTAGTTTAAGATACAGAGTGTTTAAGAAGCACAAATTACTGGGGTCAAGAAAATTGGTATTCAAAAAAAATAATTATAAAGTATAATATTTTGATAAAAGAATACTAATTTTTCACTCATGTTTTAGACAATTAAATTACCTTTCCAAATGTATATCACATCTTAAAACTTCATGATGTTCTCCTTTTTAAAAATGTACGTAAAGTTGAAATTTAAAGAAAAAAAATATGTACAAAAATTTTGACTTTGTCATTGATTTTTTTCAAAATTTCGTTAGAATCACCCCATTTCAAAATATTCTTTAAGTAGACCTACGTTTCCTCTATAAAAATTAAGTTGAGATACCTAAAAAAATAAGATGTTTTTATTTTATTCAAACACTGCTCTGTTTTTGGATAATATAGCCGTTATTGTGTTAATATAAAGTAATTCAGTTTCAAGGAATTGATTTAAAAGTATGAATTTAACAGTGCAGCATACAAATCTATAAGGTTTTTATATAATTTGTGGTCACTAATATTGAATCTGACACAAATTTCGCAACGTCAGTTTTTAGTAACCCCCAATTTAAATTCAATTTAGACAAATATTAGTGTCAATTATATAGTTCTAAACATATATATTAATTTAATACCCTTTTTATGTATTGCCAACATTTTAATTCCACACAAAAATCAATCTTCCCACAATAACACAAATTTTCAATTTAACTACTTTGTTTAATGCGACTTTTCGCACTCGATGTATGTGCTAAAATTGTTGGTTGTTTTTAAATACATTTTTAGTCTGATTGCAGTTTTTCATTGCTCTCGTTTATGACACTTAAATATTTAATATTTATACTTTTATTATTTTAATTTATGACTCAATTGGTGCGTTGCGTTGCAGCGGCCCCCAAGAGCCACAAATCAACAGCATGTCAGAAAATGCCACAAAATCATTCATCATAATTTCAAAATTCGACAGAAATAACAGCGCACAAATTCTGACAAAAATATAGAACACAAAAAAAAAAAAACGCACAACAGGATGAAATTCTTGGTATTTTGTTGGATATTTTTAGGTTACAAAGTCAGCAAATGCTTAAATAAAATGTTTCCATGGAGTAGAAATTGTGTATTTAACGATTTAAGCAAAATATGCTTAAAAATATATTTTAAGGAGCCTTTCACATAGTGACAAAAATATAAAATATTGAAATCATATTTAAATATTTTATTCAATGGTATCTTTGGAAGAATTTAAGCACACAACATATTTAATTACACATTTAATACCACATATTTTACCATAGACATTTTAATTATTTAAATTAATTTATATTATTTTAATTCATTTATATTATTTTAATTCATTTATATTATTTAAATTTATTTATATTATTTAAATTCATTTAAATTCTAAATCGACTTAGCATATTTTGAATTTATTAAATTTTTGCATTCTGTTTATCTAAATTGTTTGCCAAGTTTGGACGTTCGTATGTATCATGTTCTATGTTAGAATAAAAATATTCTTAATATACATCAAACTATTTTTAAAACTTACAATCTATATTGAACTTATTATGTTTTTACTTGGAAATTTTTGAATTTATACTATAAGTAAAAATAGCATTTATATATTGAAACCCGTAGCCGCGGTAGCTCAGTGGTTAGTGCGTTGGACTACGAGTCGAAAGGTCCCCGGTTCCAGCCTGGACTGGGGCTAACAACATCTTTTCATAGAAACATTTTTCTATACCGCGCTACGGCAGTAAATGGCAAACCTACGAGAGTAAAACCTTTGCCTATGAAAAGCTCTCACCCGCCGTTCGGATTCTGCAATAAACTGTAGGTCCCACCACTTTGAGTACAAATATAACACGCACAGCTTAAAATGGTGAGAGAGCTCGGCCGAAGTTCTGTACAGGACTGTAGCGCCAAACTATTATTATTATTATTACCAAAATAAATGCCAAACAACTTTTAAGATTTCTTTTGCAAAACACACATGATTTACCATGTTATGCACAGAAAAAAAATTCATCAATATGATGAATTTATTCATATATATTATGAATTTTCTATCAGCTAACAGATTTATCATATTGATACCACCGTTCATTGAATGACATTGATGTATGCATTTATTATATATATGAACTGATTCACACTATCGAACATCATAGTAAAGAACGAAATATTCAATACAATGAATTTGAATCGTCATATTGATGAATATAATCATAATATTTATGAATAACTTTTTTTTTAATTGTTCATAATGTATATGAATATAATATTCATTATGATGAATATTGTAGAACCAATATTATTTTTTTTACTATTCAAAATAAATCAACTGATGTAATTTTTACATAGTTTTCAAAAAAAAAAAAAATATAGTTGTTAAAAAATAATTATAAAAAAATTTCCGAAAAATATATATGTATATATTTAAAATGTTGTTGGAAAAAAATGTATTCTAAAAAAAAAAACTAATCCGATAAAAAAAAACTCGGAAAAATTAAAACAAAAAAACCAAAAAAAAAATTCTTTTAAAAAAATAAGGCAAAAAAATATCCTTAAAAAAATGTTTGACAAATAAAAAAATATATCAAAAATTTTAATTTAAGTATTTTATTTATAAATATAACTTATAACTTATAACTTATAAATAAATTTTTTACGAAACATTTTACTAATTTATGCAAGTCGAGGAAGCATTATATAAGAAATAACATACCAGAACTACTTGAGAACTGAGAAGTGTGGCAAAATATGAACGAAAATACGTTTTTTGATTGAAATTTTGTTTGATGAACAGAATTTTTCAATATTATACGTACATCATATTGAAAAATTTTGTTCATGTTGTATTTTATGTATTTGTTCATCAATATGATGCAGCATATTCTTTACATCATATTGAAGAATATTTTTTTAACAGTTACCAAGCATTCATTGTATTTATGACCGCTTTCATAACATTGATGTCGTTAGTCATTTATATTATGAATGTTTCTTCAATACAATGAATCTTGGTTCGAAGAACGGAATTCATCAATATGATGTACTTTTTTTCTGTATGGAATTCAAATGAGAAGTCAGATATTAAAGATGCCTAAGTTCATGCTATGACATTTTTAGAAAATGTATTATGCAAATTTCTTATATAATTTTATTACTCTTCAGGTAAAATACCCCCGATTTTTATAAATACCATCTCCACAAGTATCTTTATATAATTCTACTATTTACATATCTGCCAAAAAGAAAAATGTTAATACTCGACGGGAATGAAAAAAAAACTACATTTTGGCGTCAATATCATTTGCGAACAGCACAAACCGCATGAATATCGTTCTAGTTTTACTTTTTACTGCATAACTTTTTTTGTTCTCCAGCTACGACGTTCGTTGTGTCGATAGTGTTGTCGCCTTAGTGTCCTTCACTCAGTTGAGAGCCAAAATAGTGAATACAACGTAAACAAATGTCTTAAGTCATTCAAATATTCTTACGACTAGTAGTTCGACTTTGTGTCACTCACATCCTATTTCAGTATTTCTGTTTTTTTTTTTTTTTGGCACTACAAAACTTTTTCATTTCATTTAGTAAGTGATGTTGCTGAGAAAAGTGAGATGAGAACATTTTCTGCGCTTAGGTAAATAAAATCGTAAAAATATTTACACGAAAAATGTTGCAGAAATCTAAAGAAATGTTTTACAAAAGAAATATATTACAATGGAAATGTATTACAAAGTAATGGCAGTTGCAAAAAATAATCAGAAAACCTTGGCCTAAAATCTAAGGCAGCATTCGAATGTTTATTGAAATGTAGGTTATAATTTAGTACTTTAATAGTAAATACTATAAACTCTTTAAGGGTCTTTATGCATTGAATAATCCTTCCAGGATATTTTAATTATCAGACAATTCTTCTCCTAAAATCGATTGCACCAAAAAAATTTCCCCTAGAGCATTTTTCTCTAAAACATTTTTTATCTACAACAATTATTGTACGGCGAATTCTATAATGGTAAAATTCTTCACTAAGATAAAAATAATTATGTTGAGAAAGAATTGTCCAGCTCCCTAGTATTTGTTGACATGATACAGTATAAAACATACACATACAGTATAAAATAATAATACTATTACTTTAACACACAGAAAAAAATGTACATCATATTGATGAATTCCGTTCTTCAAACCATAATTCATTGTATTGATTAACCATTCATAATATTAATGACTAAATCCATTATTGTTATGAATGCTATCATAAATATGAAGAACGCTTGGTAACTGTCCAAAAAGTGTTCTTCAATATGATGAACGGTATGTGAAGAATACATTTCATCATATTAATGAACCAAAATATAACATACAACATGTTCGTCATATTGAAGAACGCTGTTCATTAAACCAAATTTCAATAAAAATATTTTTTTTCGTTCATTTTTTTCCGTACTTAAAAACAATTTTTTTCTCGACATTTTTTTTTTCGAAAAAAGTTTTTTTTCGAATAAATTTTTTTTCGAAAATAAAATTTTTTTTTTTCGGATATTTTTTTTTCCGATAATTTTTTTTCGAATAATTTTTGTACTGTTATTTTATGAATAAACTTTTTACAACACTTTTTTTTCGAATTATTTTATGAAAAACATTTTTTTTTTTGAAAAATCTTATGAACCAATTCATCAATATGACAATTCAAATTCATTGTATTGAATATTTTGTTCATATATAAAATCAATGCATTCATTAATATGTCATTTAATGAACAAAAAATCATATTGAAGAATTTTTTTTTCCGGGCAGTAAAAACTATATATTTTTTGTGTGCCTTTATTCTCCGCATAATTTTTATGCGATATTTTATCCCTCACACAATTCAATTTCGAGAATTCGATTTCGCCAATTCAATGTCGACCATACTTTCCAACAATTCATTCCCAAGATACTTTCTCTAAAATAATTTTGGCCCGCGACAATTATTTCCCGTACAAATCTTTCCCAGGAAAACGCTTTCAGGAGATTAGTGAAGAATTTCGGAGTAAAATTCTCCTATTCTCGAATGTTCGTTGGAATGCTACAGGATATTTTTTTTATACTCTTAAATTATTAGTAAAAACTATAAACTCTCCATGTGAATTTATGCATTGGAGAAATCTTTCACGAAATTTCATCCCGTTCCGATAATACATTCCCGTATAATTCCATCTCTTCTCTCTTGGGGTAGAATTTTCCGGCTTCTGAATTCCATTGCAAATTTCTCTATGAACATTTTTCCGAGGGGTTGAATTGCTCTGGAATTTGTTTTTATGTTTCCTTAAAACGATTTACCTGCACATCACATGCAATTGTAAAATTCTGTTCTAAATAATGAAACGTTTATGTCAAATAATGCCAATTTTAATGTAAAACAATCGATTGATTGTTGCAAGGTGTTCATGTTTATATACAAAACTTAGGTATACTTGTAATTACTATAATTTAATGGTATGTAAATTCTCCGCGGTAGCTCAGTGGTTAGTGCGTTGGACTGCGAGCCGAAAGGTCCCAGGTTCAAGCCTGGACTGGGGCTAACAACATCTTTTCATAGAAACATTTTTCTATACCGTGCTACCTCTCGTCAGTAAATGGCAAACCTACGAGAGTAAAACCATTGCATATGAAAAGCTCTCACCCGCCGTTCGGATTCGGCAATAAACTGTAGGTCCCACCACTTTGAGTACAAATATAACACGCACAGCTTAAAATGGTGAGAGAGCTCGGCCGAAGTTCTATACAGGACTGTAGCGCCAAACTATTATTATTATTAAAATCTCTATTAGAGTTGAGCAAAAGAAAGAACGAGAATAAGACAAGAAATGTTCGTGCAGTGGCAGTTCGATCATATTCTGGAGCATTCCTTTCAACGTAAGTCTTGTTCTTGCGCTGGTTCTTCCAGAATCATACTTGTTCTTGCAGCGGTAGTTCGATCATGGTCTTTCTCGCAACGTTTGTCTTGTTCTGCCTTCTGTTAATTCAGGGTATGTCTTGTTCTTGCATCGGTAACAGTGATGCCAACTCTTAATTTCATTTTCCCCGATATTCTAAACAAAATTCCCCAATTGACTATAAAATTCCCCGCACAAATGTAATTTAAATACACTGAGAATAAATAGTGTTTTTACTAAATTTTTAATAAAAATCGAAATAATCCATAGAACAAATATGACACAATATGTTATTCATTTAATGTTTTTTTTTTATTTCTTGATATCTCTATTTTTCGAATTAAGGCCCAGTTCTTCAGTGAAAGTTTAAACATAGTTTAAATAAATGTAGAATATATATAGATGGACAATTTAAATTAATATGAAATTTTAAATATATGTGAAATATTGACTATAATGGGACTGAAAAAATGGATCATATTAAACAAATTAATATTAAACATGGTTTAAATAGTACTGAAAATGGGCCATTTATGCAGATAAAAATCTTTTGATTAGGCGCAAACTATTTTGAAAATTAAATTGAACCTTCTAAAGACATGTACAAACAAATGTGCTATTGTATGTAAATATATTTTTCGAATTTTGTTTTTTAATTTTGATCAATTTTTTTACTACATTTTTCTTATTGATATTTTTAATTTCGAAATTTGAAATTCCAAATAATCGCAATCCAAATAATCCAAATAATCGGAATATACATTAATACTGAAAACAATATTTTTTTCATTAATAAGGGGTATGTCAAATTTGCATGTCTTACATTAATTAAAAATGTATCCTTTATTTAAAAACATAACATCAGATACCTTCAAAAAATGTTAAAAGAATTTATCTAGATCTAGATATCGTATTTAATAGATTGTGTTTATTAGAAGCCAATTATGATCTCTCACAGGATTGGAATATAGAGGCATATTCCAGTATTTGATCGAATCCGATTTTACCTGCAAAATTCTAAATAAAATATTTTGAATTTATTATTTTCCTAACGAATTTAAAGCGTTGAAGTCAAAGCATGCTGTTTAAATTCATTTAAAAAATTATTTATTGTACTAAAATATCGAATCTAAAAGTAAAAACGTTTGTTTTAAAACTTTCATATGAAATTCGATCAAAAGTTGGAATAAGCCCCTATATTCCAAACCTTAAAAATGTAGAAAATGTAACAGATACTAATTTGAAATTCGCCGCAAAAAGTGGACCATTCTCCGATAATCCACTAAGCATAAAA
This sequence comes from Dryomyza anilis, assembly GCA_951804985.1. NCBI lineage: Eukaryota > Metazoa > Arthropoda > Insecta > Diptera > Dryomyzidae > Dryomyza > Dryomyza anilis. Next base: position 96,623,997 of record OX638130.1, on the reverse strand, counting down.
TTCCCCACAAATTAGGGAATGCCCTTCTAGTTGGCATCACTGATCGGTAACTTGTTCTTGTTCTTGCAAAAACTGCAAGAACAAGTACAAGACTCTTGAATTTCTTGCTCAGCACCAATCTTAATGAAATTGTCTTATAACATCTTTCATTACAAAAAAAAATACTCCACATAATTGTAACTATTAAAATATGAATGTCCAAATAATATCAATAAAATTATATAAATGATTATTATACTTCACATAAAATTAAATCAAAAAATCATTTTCAAATACTTCTAAATTTCATCTTTGTTTTATTGTTTGCGGCAATTAACTTAAGCAAATTTAAACCTAAAAAAATAAAGACTGGACTATCATTGGAAAGTAAAGGAAACAAATCTCTAAAATCTCTTTTGAATATGTATTAAAATAAATACTAATTGTAGAAATCAACAATACTTCATATATATTTGTGACAAACATATTTTAATTGAAAACTTAATTTATTTAATATTTTATTGGATATCAAATAAATTTCATAGCAACAGCAAAACGAAACCCTTTTTCATTTAATACAAATTAAGCTGGACAGCTGAAAATTTATGGTGAACGCCAAAAATTTGAATATAATTGCAGCTAAATTACGAAGCAATTAAGTTATCATCAACAAATTTAATGCCGCAGAAAAATGCTGGCAAAATAAGCCATAAATATTTTTCGAATTCACTGGCATGATGACGATGATAAACGGAAAACATCGAGACAGTCGTCACACAGCGCAAACGAACAACAATGAAATGTTGCTGAGAAAATTTGCATAAACACGATTCGCTTATCTGTGGCAACAGCAGCAACAGCAGCAGCAAGAGCAACAACATTACAACAGTTGCAGTAGTAACAACAGCAGCAACAAAGACGAGGCGACGTTGGCCACAAAATGTTGCCAAAGAATATAAAAATCTACACTTCAAAATCTGCTAAAAACTATAATTATGGCAAATGATAAAAATATTTAAATGGGAAAAAATGCAGATAAAAGGAAAAATATAAAAAAACAATAAAAGAAAAATAAAAAAAACGAAACAAAACAAAAAACAAAAAAGGAAAAATAAAATTAAAAGAGAAAAATTAAAAAAAAAAAAAAATATGAAATATTAAAAAATAAAAACAAAAAATATAAAAAATGGAAGAGATATAAAAAATTGTAAATAAAAAAAAACAAAAACCGTGTAAAATTCTAATAAAATAAAGATGCGCAAAATGAGCAACATAAATGTTAAACTGTGAAAATTGCTAAAATTCTATGTCTTTATTGGTAACGCCGTAACTGCATGGGTTTCCATATTATAGGTTGGTAGAGTGGAGAGGGTTTATGACTGGTGAGGTTTTGAATTGTGGGTATTTGAGAGAATTTGTGGAGCTGCAATTCAAACAGTAAAACAATTTTACGCTTGGCTTGCAGAAAGTTGCTACAGTTGCTGCTGCTGCCATTGACAATGTTGCCGATGCGGCAATAGAAACAACAACAAAATTGCAACAACAAAGAAATTCTGATGATGCCAACAACAATAGCTGTAATCATATTTTGTTCTTGTTGTTTTTAGTATTGGTGTTGCACTTATCTATGCTGTTCTTTTCAAATAATTGTTGTTGCTGCTGGCTATTGAAGTTGCTGCTTTTGATGATAATGATAATAGTTGTGTTACCATTGTTGTTATTGTGTGCTGGCGCTGCAACTGTAGCCAGCAGCAAAAACGGGTCTACGAAAAATTGCATGTTGGACCAACTGTCGATCGCCAAAAGATTTCCAAATCACTTCATTTTGCTGTTGAACATTTAGATCTCAATTGAGCTTATAGGAAGCAACATTATTATTGTAGTTTAAATAGAGAATTTCAGTGAATTTTTGGTAATTATTTTTTTAATTTTATGTTAAAAATTAAAATTTGAGTGAAAAAATGAATTTTTAATAAAAAAAATTGAATTTTTAATAAAAAAAAAAAATTAATTTAGTGAAAAATTTAATTTTTAGTGATAATTGAGTTTTTAGTGAAAATTTGAATTTTTAGTTAAAAAATGACTTTTTAGTGAAAATTTTAGTAAAAAAAAATAAATTTTTAGTGAAAAATTGCAATTTTAATGTAACATTGAATTTTTAGCAAAACATTGAATTGATAGTGAAATATTAAAGTTTGAGTGAAAATTTTAATTTTTAATGATAAATTTCATTTTAGTGAAAAATTGAATTTTAAGTGAAAAATTGATCTATATTGAAAAATTTAATTTAAAATGAAAAATTTAATTATGTAGTGAAAATTTTAATTTTTGGTAAATAATTGAATTTTTAGTTATAATTTAAATTTTAGTGAAAAATGGAATTTCTAGTGAAATATTGAACTTTTAGTGAAAAATTGAATTTTTAGTGAAAAATTGAATTTTTAGTGAAAATTTGAATTTTTAGTGAAAATTTGAATTTATAGTGAAAAATTGAATTATTAGTGAAAAATTGAATTTTTAGTGAAACAATTAATTTTTAATTGAAAAATTGAATTTTTAGTGAAAAATTGAATTTTTAGTGAAAAATTGAATTTTTAGTGAAAAATTGAATTTTTAGTGAAAAATTGAATTTTTAGTGAAAAATTGAATTTTCAGTGAAAATTGAATTTTTAGTGAAAAATGTTTACAGAAAATTTTAATTTTTAGTGAATTTTTAGTGAAAAATTGAATTTTTAGTGTAAATTTGAATTTTTAGTGAAAAATTGAATTTTTAGGGAAAAATTGAATTTTTAGTGAAAAATTGAATTTTTAGTGAAAAATTGAATTTTTAGTGAAAAATTGAATTTTTAGTGAAAAATTGAATTTTTAGTGAAAAATTGAATTTTTAGTGAAAAATTGAATTTTTAGTGAAAAATTTAATTTTTAGTGAAAAATTGAATTTTTAGTGAAAAATTGAATTTTTAGTGAAAAATTTAATTTTTAGTGATAAAAAAAATTTAATTTTTAGTGAAAAATTGAATTTTTTAGTGAAAAATTGAAATTTTAGTTATAAAAAAAATTGAATTTTTAGTGAAAATTTGTATTTTTTAGTGAAAAATTGAATTTTTAGTGAAAAATTGAATTTTTAGTGAAAATTTGAATTATTAGTGATAATTTGAATTTTTAGTGAAAATTTGAATTTTTAGTGAAAAATTTAATATTTAGTGAAAAAATTAATTTTTAGTGAAAAATTGAATTTTTAGTGAAAAATTGAATTTTTAGTGGAAAATTTAATTTTCAGTGTAAATTTGCATTTTTAGTGATATATTGAAATTTTAGTGAAAAATTGTATTTCTAATGAAAAATTGTATTTCTAATGAAAAATTGAGTTTTTAGTGAAAAAATTAATTTTTTTTAGTGAAAAATTGAATTTTCAGTGAAAAATTTAGTTTTTAATGAAAAATTTCATTTTTTATTTCATTGAATTTTTAGTGAAAAATTGAATTGTTGGTGAAAAATTGAATTGTTAGTAAAAAATTTAAATACATTTTTATGAATACTTCTAAAATGCTCATTTTGTCATTAAGTTTATCAGATTAAAAAATGTTAATATTTTTATTTCATTACACCGTACGACAAAATTCAACTTTTGGCTGCATACATGAGAATCCGATATATTCTTAAAGTTCGCAAAAAAATAAAATACACGCGTTCCCCAGTTTAACTGGATCAATTCGTTAGAATGATTTATGGGCATTTGAAATACAATTGCTTATCAAATTTTTGATTGAATATTTAAAAAAGTTGGATGTACTTCATAGCTGAGACATCACAGAATATTTATATGAAAAAGGTTGTCCGATATCAATTCGTTTACAGCTTTTATTTGCATTTAATGAATTTTAATTGATTTTTAAATTATCTCATTGTGTCATATCAAATTAGAATATAACCTTTAAATGAATCGATATTGGAAAACCATTTCATATTCATACTTAGAGAAATCTCAGCTCTAAAATATGTTCCGTCAAAAATTATAATATTTTTTATTATGAAGGTTTTATATACACGAATAAATATTAAATTCACTAATTTAGTAGCCGCGGTAGCTCAGTGGTTAGTGCGTTGGACTGCGAGCCGAAAGGTCCCCGGTTTAAGCCTGGACTGGGGCTAACAACATATTTTCATAGAAACATTATTCTATACCGCGCTACCTCTCGTCAGTAAATGGCAAACCTACCAGAGTAAAACCATTGCCTATGAAAAGCTCCCACCCGCCGTTCGGATTCGGCAATAAACTGTAGGTCCCACCACTTTGAGTACAAATATAACACGCACAGCTCAAAATGGTGAGAGAGCTCGGCAGAAGTTCTATACAGGACTGTAGCGCCAAACTATTATTATTATAATTTATTGAGACCAGTTGCTATTTTTCGTTAAATCGGCAATTTCGTATGCTAACATTAATATTTGTACGTCAATGCAGCGAATTAATTAGTCGGCGCAGTTTCAGCAATCATATTTGCTAAAACTGCGCCTAAACTATTTGCTGCATTGACGTCCAAATATTCATATTATCGAACGCAATTGCATATATAACGAAGAATAGCAAATGTTTTTGCATTAAATTAGTGAATCTATTTGCTCGATTGATTAATGAATGCAATTAATATGGGTTGTTTTATCCGTCAATTATGTTTTTCTGTGCATTTCAAATGCAAATTCCTAGTATTTTTTCTTAGATCCGCTTTTTCTAAGGAACCAATTTATGTAAACTATTTTCATGATGGATTTGGCCTAGTGAATTCCCTTAGTACTGGAAATAAACATAAATTTATCATACATACACCGTATCATATACATATCATACATTTCATACATTATCATACATTTATCATATACATCGTTCTAACAATCACAAGTAGATCTTAGGATTACTGACAATTCTTTCCCCAGTTTAATCTCTGAACAATATTTTCGCTGTGGATTTCTTTCTAATACAAATTTTATTTTCTTTATAAACCTTGAGTTAATTTATTTCATATTTATAATATCTAGTTCTATGACGATTTTTAGTATACAAAAAATTAGAAGAAGCAATAATGTTTTATTTTTAATGCGAAGTAGGAATGAATTTTATCGGGAACATTTTTTTTTTTGTTAAATAATTTATATGGTAGTAAGGAATAATGTCTCCATGAATAATGAACAAGAAATACTTGCTCCAGATGATTTGTCCGGGTAAGAATTGGAATTCTTCCGAGAAATATTGTCTGCTGAAGAATTATTGGAGAATTTGCGTAAGAGAACTGTACAACTCATGTATTTTTTACATTCAACAAAAATTCATTCAAACCCTAAATTATTTCTAACTTTTGTAAAAATCTTTATATCACATAGACTCAGAAGGCTTTAATTATTTAAGTTCGTTGATATATAACAACATGTCAAAATATATAGTATCTACTTGACTTGTCTGACAGTCGCAATATTTTCGTTATTTTTAGAGACCACACCACCCCATTGTTTGTCTGAGTTTGCGTATTCTCGGACGCATCCTTCAATGTGCTGCGTAATTAAATCGGTATATTTTTTGTGTGTGTATGTTTTATTTATTTTCGTTTTTGTTAATTTGTAGCTGGGTTTTGTGCGAAAATCGCAACAGCTGCTGCACGACATTATGATGAATGCGCTGAAAATGTGCTGGAAATGCGTGAAAAAGCGCGTGTCTGCGTGATTTTTTTTCTTTTGTTTTTTTTATACTAGCAACGAAAAATATGCTGAGCGGAGTTTAATTAATAATTTCAGACTTTTGCATACCACGAGTGGCTTAAGTTTGTTGATGCATGTGTGTGGTAGTGATTTTTCATATTATAAATTATACTTTAATTACGCAGCATTTCGTTTTAGGAATTAGTCTAACTATTTTTAATGACATTAAATTTCAAATAAAAAAAAACTTTATAATCAATTTTTCACTAAAAATTCAATATCCACTAAAATTCAATTTTTTACTAAAAATTCAATTTTTCACTAAAAAAAATAAATTTTAATCAAACATTTTATTTTTTTACTTAATTTTATTTAGTACTAAAATTTTATTTAGTACTAAAATTTTAATTTTTACTAAAAATTTTAATTTTTACTATAAATTTAATTTTTGACTAAAATTTAATTTTTTACTAAATTTTTAATAAAAAAAAATTTTTTTTTTTACTTAATTTTATTTAGTACTAAAATTTTAATTTTGACTATAAATTTATTTTTTGACTAAAATTTTAATATTTATAAAAATTAAAAAATTTACTAAAAATTAAAATTATACTCTAAGTTAAATTTATAATTTTTTTGTTTAACTTGTTTCGAACAATTTTCAATTTTTTTGCAGCAAAGTCATAAAATTGTAACTCCTACTGTATTTCAAAAGTTAATAGTCTCAATTTATCAAAAGTGTAAGTTGCAGTAACAACCCGCCTTCTACAGCCAGAGCTATATTCGACTTATTTCATTTCTCCATTTTCTGCTACTTCTTCATCTTCATTTTCGAACGTGTTCATTTGGCCCAACTGAGTTTTATTGTTAGCTACAAAATGTCACAAGTAACTCTGCGACTATTGCGTTTGTTAACAAAAAATCGAACCATTTCGAAATTGCAACATAAAAAGCACATTTTTGTTGCACAGTGGACAAAGTGTATGAAAAATAAATTCATTTTTCATACTATGCAGCAAGAAAATTCTAATATACTCGACACACACAGTAGAACACACTGTTGTGAGTTTCGACACATTAATTGAATTTCTTTTTGGAAAAACACGCATGTTGCACTCAATACAGTCTGTCGACAGTCATTCAGTCAAGGCAACGCAACTTGAGAAATTGTATTGGTTGCTGCAACAAAGACGGGTACGACGACGACAATGACAGCTGTCGCCATGTTCGTGCAAATTTCAATATTTGCTAAAAAGTATCAACATCTTTTATGCTACTTTTTTTGCACTCTGCTTTTGGATGTGCGTTTGAGAATTTTTAAATTAAATTTCAAAGAGCTTTTCAAGTCGCGCTTAATTTTGCTACAAACATTAAGAAACTTTTTTTATCGCATTGGCAACACTCTATTCTTGACGTGTGCATGCAGTGCAAAAAGGGGTTGGTATAATACAATAATTTTAATACTTTTTATATTTTACTGCTTTTTTTACATTATTACAAACAGATATATTGTGTTATTTAAAAAAATAGTAAAATCTACTACTTTTAACATATACTACTATTTTTTAATTCTGCTTCTTTTTACATTATTAATATATTAATTGTATGTTATTTATAAAATTATTAAAAATTTACTAATTTTAATATATACTACATTTTTATATATTTGCTATCATTTTACATTATTATTACCACTAATATATACATTTATGCTTTAATTAAAATTTTGAATTTCTACTACTTTTTTCATATACTACTTCTTTTAATGCTACTACTTTTTTTACTGCTACTTTTTACATTATTAGTACCACTAATATATTAATTTTATGTTATTTATCTAATATAAAAATGTACTACTTTTTATATCTTTCTTATTATTTAACATTATTATTATTATTACCACTAATATATAAATTTTATGCTTTATTAAAAAATTTAAAATTCTACAACTTTTTTCATATACTACTTTTTTCTATTACTTTTTTATTGATAATTTTTACATTTTTACAATTATAAAAATCTACTACTTTTATATATACTACTTTTTATATTTCTGCTACCATTTTGCATCATTATTACCACAAATATGTTAATTGTATGCTATATATAAAATTGTAAAAACTGCCTTTTTTCATATAATACTTTTTATATTTCTAGTACTTTTTTAAATTATCACTACTATTAATATATTATATTATGTTAATTATAAAATTATAAAAATCTACTAATTTTAATATATACTACATTTTTATATATTTGCTACAATTTTACATTATTCTTACTACTAATATATACATTTATGCTTTAATTAAATTTTCAAATTTCTACTACTTTTTTCATACACCACTTCTTTTAATTCTACTACTTTTTTACTGCTACTTTTTACATTATTAGTACCACTAATATATTAATTTTATGTTATTTATACAATTATAAAAATCTACTACTTTTTATATCTCTGTTATAATTTAACATTATTATTATTACCACTAAAATATAAATTTTATGCTTTATTAAAAAATTTAAAATTCTACAATTTTTTCATTAACTACTTTTTTTCTACTACTTTTTTATTGTTAATTTTTACATTATTTTTATTTTTACATTTTTACAATTATAAAAATCTACTACTTTTATATATACTACTTTTTATATTTCTGCTACCATTTTACATCATTATTACCACAAATATGTTAATTGTATAAAATTGTAAAAACTGCTCCTTTTTTCATATACTACTTTTTATATTTCTACTACTTTTTTAAATTATCACTACTATTAATATATTATATTATGTTAATTATAAAACTACAAAAATTTATTATTTTTTGCATACACTACTTTTTCCGGATTTAGTAAAAAGGTGCTAAAAGTCAACTCTAATCCTTACAAAACTTTCTCAACACTCGCCCATCCGGTTGCATCGTCGTCGTCGTCTTTTCCACTACGCTTTTTGTTGTGCAGCTGTGCGCAGTAGTGTGAAAAAAGTCATGTCTAACGATTTATTGCATTATTTGGCATGTGTTAGTCGGTGTCGTTTTCTTTTTATTTCGTTAGCACCTCATTCTACTACGTTTCCTTTTTTTGTTTTTTTTTTTTCTTTTTGAGTTAGTTTTGCAACATTTTTTAACTTTTGTGCACTAAAATATTCAGCTTCGATGTTCAAATTGGAGAAAATCCTCTTTTCGACACTTCGCTGGCAACCAAACGGATACGAAGTGCATTCAATATTCTTTGCCTTTTGCATGTGTTTATATATCCGGCAACACTCACTTTACCACTCTACACACTCAACCCATTCAACCCAATGAAAAATAAACTTTTACTACAGAATTTAGAGCGCCTGCACGTATAACTGAAAAAAGTAGTCGACAAAAAAAAAAACAAAAATAAGCGGAAAACTGACTTGTTTTATTTATATTCTTTTTTTTATTATTTTTTTTTTTTGCACATAGAATAAATTGCATTCGGCAACGACACAACAACATCAGCAGCAACAGCAGCAACAACAGAAAGTACGCCCTATATGTTAGACTGCAACATGTAATAAAAAATAATAGTAGTAAGTAGTAGTCGTTGTAGAAAATGGGTAGGTGGTTTTTGTGCGAATGCTACCAATGTAACATTCATTTTATTTAAAAGTCCAAAATACAAAATAAAATTTCGCTACAATACCGAAAAATACGAATGGTATAAAAATGCATTATGCAAGTGCAATAACGCGAATGAACTGCCACAGCCATAGTACTTCTACTATGTAGTAAAATATTATGTAGTAAAATACAACATAACAAAAAAAGTATTAAGAATTATACAGCGACATATGGATGCAAAACAGCGGGAGGCATATCGACAGTTGTCTGCGTGTGCGTTTTTTTTATTTTATTTTTTGTGGTGCAACTTGGAATACAAACAAATAAATTGAAATTTTAAATAATAGATGATTTTGTGAAATGCAAAAATGTTGAAAGTAATCAATATGTGTAGCTGTTAAAAAGCTGCTGACAATCACATTTGCTTATAGTATGAATTATGTTATTAAAAGTGGCTGCATTTGTGAGTAATATTAACTAGAATAGCGTACTAACTTTAATAGTATTTTTACTATAAAATGTTATATATTACTAAACTTTGAATTTATTCTGTGTCAATGTAAGTTTATGCATAATTTTAATTATACTAATTATAATTGTACATAAAATTTAATAGATGTTTATAATTCCAGTCAGTTTAAAGTAATAGAAAATTTTAAAATAATTATATTCCAAGTGAAATTGTTTTGTACAATGTTACGTATACGCAGTGGTGTTTTTATAAGTTTACATTTTATTATGCAGTGGAGTAGACAGAAGTAATGACTGCAAAGACATCAATATTTCATGAAAACATAGGGAACTCAAGTATTTTACTGTCAAAGTACTTGCTTGTGAAAACTAACATAGGCGGAAGCACTAATAAGTAGTTAAATCAATTGTATTCAACAGAAAAAGTTAGGAAATTAATCGGTTCGATCATTTATAAGCAATCTGCCTTATTAAAATAAGAAAAGTGGTTGTCAGAACTGATATTTGTTATTAGCAAAAGTAACACGGATATATTTAGTTCAACGAATTCTGATTTGACAACAGAATTGATTTTTAATCATCATTGAAATATATCATAACAATCAAGGATTGAAACCTAAACGAATAACGGTTTCGATTTCGGTTTCGGTTTTTTCCGCGTTTCGGTTTCGGTTACGGTTTCGGTTTTAAGTTTTTATAACGAAACGGTTTCGGTATACCGGTTCCATGTTACGGTTTCGGTTTTGATTTCGGTTTTTGTATAAATGTTCTTTATTTCCATATTTTTCAAATAATTTTACATTTTTTATTTGGTGCTAAATTATGTTCAAATTATGATACTGGTGTAAAGTGGGAAACGTAATTTATACAATGTTTGTTGTTATTTTAGTAAACATATTGTGTTATATGAATTATTTAATTGATTACGCCAAGAAAAAAATTTAATTTAAAATTTCGTGACCACAAACCAATGAAAAGCAACATTTTGACTTCACCTGAGATATGATCTGAATTGCAAAGAAGAAGAATTTTGTACAATTTTCATCCATAAAATCCAAAGAAATTAAATTTCAACAATTCTGTGAACTGCAATATATGTAAACTAGTGATGATCATTTGCAAGAGCAAGGCAAGAAATGGTAATCTTAATCTTTTAAATTTTAAATAAAAGATCGAAGACAAATATCTTAAACTGCATATTAATTATGAAAACGAATAGAATTTGAATTGTAATAATTGTACTTATTTTCAATTTCTTCAACATTTTACTAACAAAAAAAAAAAAAATCCAATAACCTAAAAATTTGAATTATATTTTAACAAGAATTAACTAATAAAAAATAATTGTTTAAATCATGTGATGTTGACGAGACAATTTAAAATCTCAAGGCCATAATAAAATGAACGATAAGTCACCAAATACATTTTCAAAATCCTAAATATTTTTTACAAACTTCTTTATGTATCTGTCAATTGATAAGAAAATGTAAATCTATTAGTTGATATTTCAACTTTAAAAATGCATCAATTACTTTTTATAATATTAATCAACAAACTCGAAAATTAAGTTTTTCATAAAAATGTGTTCGGTGACTTTTCGTTCTACAACGACGATATACATTATACGGTATACATATACGGTATACAATATAAGGAATATTTCGTATAGGCATATTTCTGTTTTCGTCACAGATTAAGAAATCCGTATGTCAATAGAACTCAAATAATATCTTGCATAGTAACATTCTTCTTTGCGAATACCATGCGAACACAAACTCAAACGCTACAAAGCGAATACTAACAGAAAGAAGAGAATATAACAATAACGATTACGATTCTTATACACACACTTTCACAACGACAACTCTTCGTTGCTATCCTGTATCATCGCATGGCAACAAACAGACGCATGACAAACAGACAGACGCATGACAACGGACAGACGCATGACACAGTCAGACGCATGGCAACGGACAGACGCATGGCACCACACTACATGTATGTATCTAGTACAGCTTTCTAGTTGGCAACAACAACGAGTTCTCTTTGTGGTACAAACAATTTCCCGCCAAAAATTCTATCAAAAGCTTGGATGTTGCTTTATTCGCATTTTTGTTGTTGTTGCACTTTCAAACAAATCAGCGGATTTGTGAAAAAAGAGAAACACAAAAATCAATATATCAGCTAAATATAGCACACTGTAAAATGTTCATATATTATTATACCCTACACTAAGAGTGAAAGGGTATATTCAGTTTGGTACGCCGTTTGTAACACCCAGAAGGAAGCATCTCCGGTATGGAAAAGTATATATATTCTTGATCAGCATGACCTCCTGAGTCCGTCTGTCCGTCTGTCTGTCTGTCCGTCTGTCTGTCCGTCTGTCTGTTGAAATCCCTACTACTTTTAAAATTGAAGAGCTAGATAAATGAACCTTATAACTTAGATTACTAATATACCTACGCTGTATGTGCGAAAAATCGGTCCATTGTGACCTATGATCCGACCACTTATGTTCAAATACCTCATATAAAATGTACATATAAAGATCAATTTTTATGTATACGTGCTTAGGTAAACTTTTTTGGTCAAATATATATTGACATCATGCTCAAATACATGATAATAATGTTTTACGGCGAAAAGACTTGTGGTTCACAAAAAAAAAATCGAAATTCGGTACACCTACCCATTTGTAAATATGGGTATCAAATGAATGGAAATTCTTCAGCGATTGAATGTTTGTAGTTATTTTCAGGATTCGTATACCCTGGTGACCTATATACCACTTTTAATAGTAACCACACATATGTGTAGGGTATTTATAGTCGGCTTAGACCGACTATAATTTTGATAATCCTAACTATCATAATTACACCTACTTTAAAATTTCCCATGTGATCTAACCTTCCCAACTGGTTTTTTATTACTTCATGATTTTACAATTAACAAAAAAACTATATATAAAAGTAAAACAAAAATAATAATGTGCATAGCACACTGCATATGCACAGTCGATGTACGAACTAGCGTAGCGAAGAAAAGAGAAAAACATTGTTTTGTTATTTTATCTTTTTGAAGCGACTTTTGAAGCACTTTTAAAGCAATTTACCGCTTCAAAGTGCTTCACAGGCCTTATTTTTAAGATGTTTATATTCTTTAGAATTGACAAAAACAAAACAAAACACACATCTTCATTAATGTTCACGTTCATAAATATTTTACACGCTTTCCATTGTTACTTGTTGTTCAATATTTAGTAATATAATGAATTATTTTGTATATCATTATTACCTTAAAAACATAATAAATAAATTAAAATCATAAAAGAACGCAAGAGTCTTCCTTTTCTTGCAGTCTTAGTCTTGCCCTTGCTCTTGTTCTTTTTTTTGCAAAATCTCGAACTAGTTCTCCTTCAAAAAAATGCAAAATTTTTAATCATCACCAATGTAAACAAATATCTGCCTTATACTTGAAATGTTTAAACTTGTCGAACTTGCACTTCATTTTTCGTATTTCCTTAAATAGTTACTGAGATGTTAATAATTTGAAACTTTTTTACATTTTTTCTTGCATTACCAGTGTTTTGTTTATGTCCGAAATTGAGCTGTTTTGAAACATTAGTCAAAAATCCATTAGAAGACTTATAAATAGTATTCTATTGAATAGATCCTTTAAAAGAATATAAAAAATAGTCAAATGAACTTTTTAAAACTTTTGTCCCACTTACCCCAAGCTCCCCTATATATTTTACGAATAAAATAAAGAAAAAACCAATATTATTAAAATTTGAATCATTTTTTAACGTAGAAATTTTGCTTGGAGTTGCTGGTGTTTTGTTGTTAATTCGATTAATGAAACAAAAACAAATTTTAGACCAAAGACCGTTGTTTTTGGAAATATCGTTTCTCAAAAAACAACATGTGAATTTTTGTACAACCAAAAATGTTTATTTTGGGAACTCCAAATTTTAATTAATGACATTTTACTTAAGATCTTCTATATGAAATAAAATATGTTTTTCTGTTTCTTTTAATACTTTTTTAAAAACCGTTTTAAACCGGTATAAAACCGAAACCGTTTATATCGGTTTTGGATATCGGTTTATTTCTGATTTTTGTATAACGGTTTCGGTTACGGTTTCGGTTTTAAAAATGAAACGGTTTTAAATGGATATCGGTTTCGGTTTCGGTTACGGTTTCAATCCTTGATTATAAATATACATACCTAGTATAAATATATTTTATATTTTTAATAAATTTATTTTTAATTTTTTAGTACAGGTTTTTATAAAAGCTTGATTTTTAAAAAGTTTTTTTTTATTAGTTTTTTTTTAGCTAATGATAACACTGTAAGAAACATTCAACTTCAAAGCTGCACACATGCACAAATCCAATATATTCTTAAAGTACGCTAACAAATAAATGCACGTGTTTTCAAACTTTTTCTAAATCATTTCGTTAAATGGTTTTCCATCCATTTGAAATGTAGGTGCATATCATATTTTAATATTATTTAAATTTTTGGTCGAATATTTCAAATAGGCTTTCATTTGTATTTTAAAGACGCTAGTATCATTAAATTTTAATTTTATAAATTTGAATTGATTTTTAAAATATCTCATAGTAACATTACAAGTGGGAATAAAACCTTTAAATGAATTTATGTTGAAATTGAAATCCATACTCAAAGAGATCTCACACGGAGATAAATGTTCTCATAAATCATGTATTATACGCATAAATTTGGCAAAAATTAATCATTAAGTAATAATTAATCAATAAGTAATCCTAATGATTTGGTATTCATTATATATGATTATAGTAAAAATCAATTATGATTAATTGTATAAAATCATGCTTATGTTTACTCATGTTTTATGTATAATATATTCATAAGTCATGAGTAATTGGAATAGATTTCGGAACACATTTTATGATTTATTATTCATAATTCATGATAAAAATTTCATACATTGTGCCAAATCTACGGAACATTAAAAAAGCAGTGGAAAAATACATAACTTCAATTTATTTGTTTGTATAAATCAATATTTATTTTCAAATGACACATTTTTCACTTTATTCAATCACTTATATGTTCTATAGCGGTTTTTCACAACTGGCGTCAATTGCGCATTAAGAAAATGAATATACAATATGAAACACAAGTTATGAAGAAATATTCATAATTTCGCCTGTTATGATTAATACCAAGGATTGAAACCTAAACGAATAACGGTTTCGATTTCGGTTTCGGTTTTTTCCGCGTTTCGGTTTCGGTTTTAAGTTTTTATAACGAAACGGTTTCGGTATACCGGTTCCATGTTACGGTTTCGGTTTTGATTTCGGTTTTTGTATAAATTTTCTTTATTTCCATATTTTTCAAATAATTTTACATTTTTTATATGGTCCTAAATTACTGGGGTAAAGTGGGAAACGTAATTTAAACAATGTTTGTTGTTATTTCAGTAAAAATATTGTGTTATATGAATTATTTAATTGATTACGTCAAGAAAAAAATTTAATTTAAAATTTCGTGACCACAAACCAATGAAAAGCAACATATTGACTTCACCTGATATATGATCTGAATTGAAAAGAAGATGAATTTTGTACAATTTTCATCCATAAAAGCCAAAGAAATTAAATTTCAACAATTCTGTGAACTGCAATATATGTGAACTAGCGATGATCATTTGCAAGTGCAAGGCAAGAAATGTTAATCTTAATCTTTTAAATTTTAAATAAAGATCGAAGACAAATATCTTAAACTGCATATTAATTATGAAAACGAATAGAATTTGAACACTAATTGTATTTAAGTTACTTATTTTCCATATTTTCAATTTCTTCAACATTTTACTAACAAAAAAAAATCCAATAACATAAAAATTTGAATTATATTTTAACAAGAATTAACAAATAAAAAAATTATTGTATTAAACAAGTGATGTTGACAAGACAATTCAAAATCTCAAGGCCATAATAAAATGAACGAAAAGTCACCAAATACATTTTCAAAATTTTCAACAAACTCGAAAATTAAGTTTTTCATAAAAATGTATTTGGTGACTTTTCGTTCTACAACGACGATATACAGTATACGATATACATATACAATAAATATAAGGAATATTTCGTATAAGCATATTTCTGTTTTCGTCACAGATTAAAAAAATCCGTATGCTACACGTACCGTATGTCAAGAGAACTCAAATAATATCTGGCAGAGTAACATTTTTCTTTGCGAACACCATGCGAGCACAAACTCAAACGCTACTAAGCGAATACTAACAGAAAGAAGAGAATATAACAATAACGATTACGATTCGTATACACACACTTTCACAACGACAACCCTCAAACAAACGCATGACAACAGACAGACGCATGACAACGGACAGACGCATGACAACAGACAGTCGCATGACAACGGACAGACGCACGGCACCACACTACATGTATGTATCTAGTACAGCTCTCTAGTTGGCAACAACAACGAGTTCTCTTTGTGGTACAAAAAATTTCCCGCCAAAATTCTATCAAAAGCTTGGATGCTGCTTTATTCGCATTTTTGTTGTTGTTGCACTTTCAAACGAATCAGCGGATTTGTGAAAAAAGAAAAACACAAGAAGCAATATATCAGCTAAATATATCACACTGTGAAAATGTTAATATATTATTTTTTATTACTTCATGATTTTACAATTAAATTAACAAAAAAACTATATATAAAAGTAAAACTAAAATAATAAT
The DNA here is from genome assembly GCA_951804985.1 of Dryomyza anilis. Taxonomy (NCBI): domain Eukaryota; kingdom Metazoa; phylum Arthropoda; class Insecta; order Diptera; family Dryomyzidae; genus Dryomyza; species Dryomyza anilis. The sequence goes on along the minus strand of OX638130.1, from coordinate 96,607,505 downwards.
GTGCATAAGCACAGTGCATATGCACAATCGATGTACGAACTTGCGTAGCGAAGAAAAGAGAAAAAAACATTGTTTTGTCTATTTTATCTTTTTGAAGCGACTTTTGAAGCACTTTTAAAGCTATTTACCGCTTCAAAAGTGCTTCACAGGCCTTATTTTTAAGATGCTTATATTCTTTAGAATTCGACAAAAACAAAAAAAACACACATCTTCATTAATGTTCACGTTCATAAATATTTTGCACGCTTTCCATTTTTACTTATTGTTCAATATTTAGTAATATCATGAATTCTTTTGTATATCATTATTATCTTAAAAACATAATAAATACATTAAAATCCTTCCTTTTCTAGCAGTCTAAGTCTTGCACTTGCTCTTGTTCTTTTTCTTGCAAAATCTCGATTTTGTTCTCGCTTTTGTTCTTGCAAAAAAAAAATGCAAGAACAAGAAATTTTTAATCATCACTAATGTAAACAAATATCTGCCTTATACTTGAAATTTTTAAACTTGTCTAAGTTGCACTTCAGATGTTAATAATTTGAAACTTTTTTTACATTTTTTTTTGCATTACATTGTTTTGTTTATGTCCGAAATTGAGCTGTTTTGAAACATCAGTGAAAAATCCATTAGAAGACTTATAAATGGTACTCTATTGAATAGATCATTTAAAAGAATTTAAAATATATTCAAATGAACTTTTCAAAACTTGTTCCACTTTATCTCAAGCTCCCCTATATATTTTACTAATAAAATAAATAAAAAACCAATATTATTAAAATTTTATACCGTTGTTTTGGAAATATCGTTTCTCAAAAAACAACATGTGCATTTTTGTACAACCAAAAATGTTTATTGTGGGAACTCCAAATTTTAATTAATGAAATTTTACTTAAGATCTTCTATATAAAATAAAATATGTGTTCCTGGTTTTTTGTATACTTTTTCAAAAACCGTTTTAAACCGGTATAAAACGGAAACCGTTTATATCGGTATTGGATATCGGTTTATTTCTGATTTTCGTATAACGGCTTCGGTTACGGTTTCGGTTTTAAAAATGAAACGGTTTTAAACGGATATCGGTTTCGGTTTCGGTTACGGTTTCAATCCTTGATAACAATAAAGATTATTAAAACTGTAAATAACTAAAAAATAGGCAATCATACGATTGATATTAAAGTTGTTTTAAAAATTGATTCAAAAGTTGATTGTTTATTCAATCGTGTTATTCAAACATAAGCACAAAATTTATAAAGCTGTTTCTGTCTTTCTTCGCTACGCTAGTGTCGTTCGTCGTCCGACTATGCATGTGTTTTCTGGTGTGTTGTTTCTGTCGCTGCTCTACGAGTGTCGTTTGTGAAGCACGCATTTGCATGGAAATTTATTATTTAAATTTGTTTTGTTTCTTTTATATATACTTTTTTTGTTAAAAAATATGATTTTAAAATGTACTGATTTTAAAAGTGTACTTTAGACTGACAATGGATTTTCACGATTTTAAATCGATATATGGTCAACACCTAAAAATGCTCTATTGGATGAGAAAATGGATGTGGAGAATTTTCAGCAAAATCCAAATATGAGATATGGACCCGCCGTTACCTCTAAGTTCGCGTTTTGATACCACAATCGACAATTACAAATATGAATTGAAATCAACACCTAACCAGTTGGGAAGGTTAGATCACATGGGAAATTTTAAAGTAGGTGTAATTATGATAGTTAGGATTATCAAAATTATAGTCGGTCTAAGCCGACTATAAATACCCTACACATATGTGTGGTTACCATTCAAAGTGATATATAGGTCACCAGGGTATACGAATCCTGAAAATAACTACAAACATTCAATCGCTGAAGAATTTCCATTCATTTGATACCCATATTTACAAATGGGTAGGTGTACCGAATTTCGATTTTTTTTTTTGTGAACCACAAGTCTTTTCGCCGGAAAACATTATTATCATGTATTTGAGCATGATGTCAATATATATTTGACCAACAAAGTTTACCTAAGCACGTATACATAAAAATTGATCTTTATATGTACATTTTATATGTGGTATTTGAACATAAGTGGTCGGATCATAGGTCACCATGGACCGATCTCGCCAATTTTTTCGCACATACAGCGTAGGTATATTAGTAATCTAAGTTATAAGTTTCATTTATCTAGCTCTTCAATTTTAAAAGTCTTAGGGATTTCAACAGACAGACAGACAGACGGACAGACAGACGGACGGACAGACAGACAGACGGACAGACGGACATCGCTAAATCGACTCAGGAGGTCATGCTGATCAAGAATATATATACTTTTCCATACCGGAGATGCTTTCTTCTGGGTGTTACAAACGGCGTACCAAACTGAATATACCCTTTCACTCTTAGTGTAGGGTATAAAAATGCTCTATTGGATGAGAAATTGGATGTGAAGAATTTTCAACAAAATCCGAATATGAGATATGGACCCGCCGTTACCTCTAATAATTTCAAATATGAATTGAAATGATTTCTCCCAAGAGCAATAAACTAAAATAGTGAATATGCCATCTGTTAGGAAATTTAATTACTGTTTCAAAAAAGTATCAACGAGCAAAATTCGATTAAAAAATCAGAACAGTGATTAATTTCGTTGTGCACACTTTGTAATTTTATTTTGTCAGTATTTAAAAAATAGATAATAGAGACATGTTAGGTATAGAGAAGTACATACATTTTTGATCAGGTAGATGGAATATTAGGGCCACTTTTTCAGTGCTAGTTTAAACGTAGTTTAAACTACGTTTAATTAATTTTCCCTTTTAATTAAACAAAGTTTAATATTGTTCGCAGTCTTTCAGTGATAGTTTAAAATGTGCATTAGGGCGGATCGAAACCAAATCTTTATTTTTATTTCAAAATGTAATAAGGCTTAAAAGTTACATTATGCTGCTAGAGTTTACCACAAAAAATATGAGTCGAAAAAAATAATGTTAAAAAAATGTTAAAAGTTAAAAAACACTTTAAATCCATATTTTTATTTTTTACCATCTACATATTTTTTTTTTGGATCGTTATAGACTCAAAGATTGTATTTATTAATGTCCTCCTAAAATTTCACCAATTTTGAATAAAATCTTATACTCGCGCATCGTACTTGAAGTTGAAAAAGTACAAAAAATCGTCATTTTCTTTGGTTAAACCGTTCTAAAATCGTCATGGGTGGGTGCGGTAGCTCAGTGGTTAGTGCGTTGGACTGCGAGCCGAAAGGTCCCCGGTTCAAGCCTGGACTGGGGCTAACAACATCTTTTCATAGAAACATTTTTCTATACCGCGCTACCTCTCGGCAGTAAATGGCAAACCTACGAGAGTAAAACCATTGCCTATGAAAAGCTCTCACCCGCCGTTCGGATTCGACAATAAACTGTAGGTCCCACCACTTTGAGTACAAATATAACACGAACAAAATGGTGAGAGAGCTCGGCCTAAGTTCTTATAGTAGTGCTAAACTATTATGTTATTATTATTTTTTTTATATATATTTATAAATGTGCTTCAACCAAATTTCTTAACGGATAATTTCTATTGGGTATAGTTTTAAAAAAAAAATATCGTAAAGTCTGTAGCTTTGTCCATTATGCAATTTTTAACTGATTCCATCATATTGCTTAAAGTTTTGTTGTCGTTACGGCTCTAAAAGTTACATATAAGTCCTAGAATTTCCAAATTGTTCTCGAAAAATTCAATTTTTCACTAAAAATTCAATTTTTCACTAAAAATTCAATTTTTCACAAAAAAATTCAATTTTTCACTAAAAATTCAATTTTTCACTAAAAATTCAATTTTTACTAAAAATTCAATTTTTCACTAAAAATTCAATTTTTCACTAAAAAATTCAATTTTTCACTACAAATTCAATTTTTCACTACAAATTCAATTTTTCACTAAAAATTCAATTTTTCACTAAAAATTCAATTTTTCACTACAAATTCAATTTTTCACTACAAATTCAATTTTACTAAAAATTCACTTTCTCACTTAAAATTCAACTTTTCACTAAAAATTCAAACTATTAACTAAAAATTTAATTTTTTACTAAAAGGTCAATTTTTCGATAAAAAAAAATAAAATATTCAAAAAAAATTCAATTTTTCACAAAAAATTCAATTTTACACAAAAAATTCAATTTTTCACAAAAAACTCAATTTTTCACAAAAAATTCAATTTTTCACAAAAAATTCAATTTTTCACTAAAAAATTCAATTTTTCACTAAAAAATTCAATTTTTCACTAAAAAATTCAATTTTTCACTAAAAAATTCAATTTTTCACTAAAAAATTAAATTTTTCACTAAAAATTCAATTTTTCATTAAAAATTCAAATTTTCACTAAAAATTCAAATTTTCACTAAAAATTCAAATTTTCACTAAAAATTCAATATTTCACTAAAAATTCAATTTTTCACTAAAAATTCAAAATTTCACTAAAAATTCAATTATTTACTAAAATTTCAAATTTTCACAAAATTTCAAATTTTCACAAAATTTTATATTTTCACAAAATTTAAAATATTCACTAAAAATTAAATTTTTCACAAAAAAAAAAATCAATTTTCACTTAATTTTCACTATTAACTAAAAATTTAATTTTTTACTAAAAGGTCAATTTTTCGATAAAAAAAAAATAAAATATTCACAAAAAATTCAATTTTTCACAAAAAACTCAATTTTTCACTAAAAATACAATTTTTCACCAAAAATTCAATTTTTCACAAAAAATTTAATTTTTCACTAAAAATTCAATTTTTCATTAAAAAATTCAATTTTTCACTAAAAATTCAATTTTTCACTAAAAATTCAAATTTTCACTAAAAATTCAATTTTGCACTAAAAATTCAATTTTGCACTAAAAATTCAATTTTTCACTAAAAATTCAATTTTTCACTAAAAATTCAATTATTCACAAAAATTTCAAATTTTCACAAAATTTCAAATTTTCACAAAATTCAAATTATCACAAAATTTCAAATATTCATAAAATTTCAAATTTTCACAAAATTTCGAATAAAAATTCAAATTTTCACTAAAAATTAAATTTTTCACTAAAAATTCAATTTTGCAATAAAAATTCAATTTTGCAATAAAAATTCAACTTTTCACTAAAAATTAAATTAACATTGAAATTTTCAATAAAAAATCTCTAATATATAAAAAGCACAAGTGCATCTTTCAAGTATTTTTCTTAGTAAACAATTCAACGTTCCGCCGCATTCATGCTGTCAATTGAATTTTAACGACAGCATAAAATGTTTGCTGCGGTCGTCGAGTGTCGCTGCGCTGTTCACTGGGGTTGCAAATTGCATTTCCATTTGACACTTGCTGCTCTGGTTGTAGCAACGGCGACTGCGGTTGCGATGCAACGCGACGACGCACTTTGTGCAGTGACTACGAACAACGACGACGGGCGTCAATTGCAGTGCAGTCTGAGTGCACTTTGGCTGAAATGCGTGCAGTCACATTGTGTGTGTGTGATGTGTATGAGAGAGAGTGGTAAGAGAGTTGTGAGTGTGACATGCAACATGCTGCTGCTTGGCTGGCACTTGTGACTTGCTGCCAGTAGCACCAGTCAGGCGGCGCTGGTGGCCAAAGGGGGTACTGTAATCGCATAATTTCTGCTTAATCAGGTGCCTACGCAGTGGTTTTGCACTATTTTTTTTCCTGACTTTTTTTAATTTTTTACACTTTTTCTTTCTTTTTGCACGCATTCTCTGTGTACTGCTGCCAGCTGCTACTTTTATTCGATTACTTAAGCACTTCAAATGACATGCAGTAAAAAACAACAAGAGCAACAACACCAAGAATAAGTACAACAACGTCTACCATACATATTTAAAAATATAATAAAAGTAACGTGATTATCTGAGTGCGTGTTGCGTCGTGTGTTTGTGTCTTTGAAGAACACCCATAAATGGAACGTTTTTCATAAGTACCACTCAACAACAACAACAACGACGGCGATGACGACGACGACATCAACAGCAAAAACAACAGCTAAACAATGTTTACAACTTTATTTAGCAATCAGAACGTGGAACTGTGGAGCAGTTTTTATTTTATATGCAGACAAAATTCAATTTTAAAATTTTTAGTAACGATAATTTTTTCTTTAATAATAATAAAAATTTAAACTCCCAAAGTACAAATATTAAGTTAAATACAACGAGAAACAAAATCTAGTAATAATGTTTGTATTTGTTTAAAAAAAAAATTAATTCTACTACATTTTGTAGTTTTCTAAATACAGTCGATTCTGCTATTGTATTCTTTGTGTATTGTATTTTTTTTTATTTCGTGTGTTTGCATTTGTTTTAGCTTTTTTTTTTCTTTGCATTTTTGCTTTTGATTTTTTTGTTTTGCGTTTGACTTTATATTTTTGTTTTGTTTTGACATTTCGTTTGATTTTTGTTTTATTTTTTATTTGCTTTTGTATTGTATTTGATTTTGTGTGCATCTGCAAACCGGCTGTACTTAGTATAGGCTAGTCAATTTTTGTGGGGTAATGTCAATAGTTTTTGCTTGGTTTCATATGACCGTTCATGGAAATGGATATAGAATGCATTTTTTTTTGTTTTTAGATATACCTATTTTTGTAAAAAGTTGAATTTTAAATTTCAACTATACATGATAACTCTGTATTTACTTCATTTTGTTTATTAAGTTTAATTTGTTCCATGGGTTTGTATGGGGTCCCGTTCTTATTCGAGTTATAAATGTAGTAACCAAAAAAAAATCGCTTCAAAAATAGTTTTTCACAAAGTCAGTTCATCCCTGGTAAATTATACCTCGGACTATATTTTTATTAATAATTATTTTTCAGAGATAATTTTTTCCACAGACAATTCTCAAAGATTTTACACGAATTCTTCACCGGAGGCAATTTTTATGGTTTTATATGAACAGCACATAGAAGGTCTGGCTGTGAGTCTGACTGGCTGTATATCTGTCGGTCGGTCTTGTTGTCATATACATGAAAACTTCAAAATACTGGTGATAATACGATTTAATTTGGTCTAAATATGTTTTTGTCAAAAGTATGTAGGTTATCAGTATGGAAATGCGCCAAATCGGTCTAGGGACACGCCCACCTCCAATAAGTTATACAATTAAATATCCCACATTAATATCCCTAACAAGGTGTAGGGTATTCCGATCGCCCGACCGACTTTAACTCCCGCCCATATTGGCATTTCCTGGGGTTCCAGAAGGGACATTAAGCTTAAAACTTTAATATCTCGCAAGTAGTACTTAAATAGGACTAAAGATCTGCATAAAATTAGAGGTAGCTCTGTGGTTAGTGCGTTGCACTGCGAGCCGAAAGTTCCCGGTTCAAGCCTGGACTGGGGCTAACAACATATTTTCATGGAAACATTTTTTTATACCGCGCTACCTCTCGGCAGTAAATGGCAAACCTACGAGAGTAAAACATTGCCTATGAAAAGCTCTCACCCGCCGTTCGGATTCGGCAATAAACTGTAGGTCCCACCACTTTGAGTACAAATATAACACGCACATCTCAAAATGGTGAGTGAGCTCGGCCGAAGTTCTATACAGGACTGTAGCGCCAAACTATTATTATTATTAAATCAAAAGATATAAATTAAATAGTTGTCGTTCCGGAAGGAAAAAAAATGGAAGTTAATGTCGAAGTTCATATGCAAATTCTAAAAAGTAAGCTTATTTTGCGAGCAAATTATTTTTTTAAAATTATTTTAGAAAATTGCTGAAATCATGAGCCTTATTTTTATATTTACACATTGTTTTCAAAGTTTATAGTTTTTTCATGATAAATCACAGACAAATTCTGGACGCATCAAAAAGTTCCGTATATAAAGTATCACTACGATTATTTTTCTAAAAATGCTTTTGGCGTACAATATATTTTTTGAATTATCTCAAAACATAACTAAAAAATTTACAATAAATCGCTTGAAAAATTAGCTGAATCATTTAGTTTAATAAAATTATGTACGACTACGGCAGCTTTGACGATCCTATCAGCATTAGTAGGCAAAATATTTAGTGTAATTTGAAGAATACGCCATCTGGCTACAAGAATACCTGAAGCATTATCGATTACTCGTCGTAGACGCGATAGTTTTTTATGAAAATTGTAGTTGTCTTCGTCCAAAGTCTACTAGAATAAGGTCTCTTTAAATATGTTTTAAGCGGAAATGCTGCATCGCCAACTAAGTTGTAACTCAAGTTAATATTAGAGTTAAGAAGCAAGCTTGGCGGAGGTAAGTTTAATTCGCCTTTCAACAACTTCTTTCCGAACGATGACTCGGCAAACACTCCCCCATCGCTTTGGCTTCCATATGTTCCAATATCAACTGTAGTAAATATATAGGTTGGCGTCACATGCAGCACGGAGGATTATTGAATGGTGCTCTTTATAGGGAAACAGCACTCGGTGGACATCGAACTCCTCAGCGCCTTGTCTCCAATTTTCCTCGGAGGGTGGGGACAAATACTATAGAATTAGAGTTGTCCAAAGTGCATCTAAAGAAAGATTATGAAAGTTTATTTCGTAAAAGTGTCAGAAACAAAAAAAAAAATTTTTGGAACCCGCCACAAACCGCCAAACCCGTTTTATCACTATAGCATTGTCATTTAAGTTATGTTAAATTTAAACCAAAATTAAAACCGTTAAAAATGTTAGAGCAAAAGTTACAGATAAATAAGCTCAGTGGTAGCTCAGTGGTTAGTGCGTTGGACTGCGAGCCGAAAGGTCCCCGGTTTAAGCCTAGACTGGGGCTAACAACATCTTTTCATAGAAACATTTTTCTATACCGCGCTACCTCTCGGCAGTCAATGGCAAAATTACGAGAGTAAAACATTGCCTATGAAAAGCTCTCACCAGCCGTTCGGATTCGGCAATAAACTGTAGATCCCACCACTTTGAGTACAAATATAATACACACAGCTCAAAATGGTGAGAGAGCTCGGCCTAAGTTCTAATAGGACTGCAGTGCCAAAATATAATTATTTGTTTATACGGCAAAATAAACACATAAAATTGTACTAGAGAAAGGCAAAATGATAGCGCAGCTTAAAATCAGATGGCGCACGAAACTGTCCCAAAAATTATCTTTCAGACCTTTATTCTAAAGCCCAGCTTTCCACCTAAAGTAACCACAAGAGAGAATAAAAACTTGTATTCAAAATTGGAGACAAAATTTCTAAGTCTTTTCTTTTTTTCCTATAATTTCGATATTTCCATGAAATTCTCCCATCTTAACTCTGCGTTGAGGTTTCGCTGACGAGGGGTTCTTATTCCAGAGCGCAACATTATTATTACTGATAAATAAGTGGCAAATACTTATCATAAAAAAGGATACCACTATTTTTTTTAAATAATTTCCATATTTCACGGAATGTTATGTACTTTCATAACCATATGAATTTGAATTTTTATTCATTTATCTCTGTTAATAACGCCAGGGTGGAACATTAAACTTTCATTTATAAAAGTTCCACTTAATCTTTTTAGATTCCGCTTCCAAAGTACTATTTTAGTCCATTTTCTTCTGAAAAGTGCCATTCGCCCTTTTCTAAGTCGGCACATTTTCTGCTCACTAAATACAATTTTTTCATTTATCTGTTGTACGATTAGTGTCTTATACCCTGAAGTGCCACATCCTGTTGTCAAATTCTGCTCATATACAGCCATTGTAACCCTCCAGATTTCACAATATCCCCGTGTACAATTTCTTTAACTGTTTGATCTGTTTGAACACAAAGTTTGATAAAACAGACAGACGGACCAACAGTTTTATATAATACAAAGATGTCATCGATTTTCCTGACCTGTCACTAGTTCAAAGATATGCAGGAAGGAGACAATTCGAAATCATCCTTGCTGGAAAAATATGTCAATTGCTGTAAAACTACCTATCACTTGATCGGTGCCATTGGTACCGACTAAGGACAGCATCTTGAAGACTAGTTTTGTTATAGGTCTAAAGGTGTGCATGTGGAGACGGATCGTGTCCATGCTAAACATGTCGCTAATGAATTAAAAATGCACTAGGTGGCGCCATAGTCACGAGACTTATTTTCACGCTGCAACTAACGCGTCTATAATTCGTAGACTATTTTTCGATAATGTATTGATTTAAATACAGTATGTCTTCCAAGTAATTATAATGCATGTATGCAAGGGTGGAATAATTAGTGAAATATGATTCCAAGAAAGAGAAGGTGAAATTAAATATAATGTAAATGTAAAGTAAAATAAAATTTAAAATATATAAAAAAAAGTAAGGCTGAACTTTACTTTATATTTTTTGCCGTTAGGACCCCTGGAACCGACTAAATATCGAAAACTGACCGAGGTCATAAGCGGTTTTTAATTATAACGAAGTGGGCGGGGTAAAAAAAAATAATTCAAAAACCACTTATGACCTCGGTCGGTTTTCGATTCATGGGCGGTTCCAAGGGGACGTGCTGCAAAAATTGGTTGTTTTTCGACACTTTCCGTCCTTTTTAGGAGGCGTGGTATTTTTGCTTTTAAGACGGGCACTATAAAGTAAAATTCTGCGAAAAGTAAAAATAAAAAAACAATACAAAATATTTAGATAAAATAAATATTTTTTACTGAATGTACCATTGATACCGGTCACAGAACAGGATTTTGAGGAATAGTTCTATGATATGTCTAAAGGTACCAATCATAGAACACGATTTTAAAGACCAGTCCTGTGGTAAACAGGTTCCAATAACCAATTTCAATTTTCTAAATTTACAAAAGAATTTAAAAATTGTTCGATACGACACGCAAACAAAAATATATGAAATTCCCATGGAAAATACCAAGGGGCGTGTTACACAAATCGAATTACAAAGGCATTAAGTCACATTTTCAAAAAATACTAATAGATAAAAAATAAAAATAAAAACACATAAAACAGCAGCAAATGCACGCAATGAAGACAACCAGCCAAGAAAAAAAACCGCCTCCAACGCATGGCAAAATATTTCTGCTATTTTTTAGCATAACACGACATTTTTCACAAAAGAGAAATGTATGCGAATTGTACGTAGGTTTAACGCATTTAAGTGAAATAATTCAACTTTGTCAGAGGGCCAGAACGGAAGTCAGGTAATTGAGGATTTACCTTTTACCCACCCTCTGACTGACGCTATACCTGTTCGCGAAAAAATTCAAAAACCTCCTAGGGAATTGGGCTCAATTCCAGACGATCGACAAGAGTTGACAAACCGCACGACCCCCAGACCCACAATTTCAAGAGCCACCAGTTTTCAAACGGCTTAAAAACTTGCCATGTGATATGATGATGCGATGAATGAATACAGGGCGGGCGCGCGCTACAGTGGGCAATTTAGAGAAATAGAGCAACAGAATAAAAAAAAAAAGTAGAATGCTGTGGCCCAAACAAAATTCTTAAAAATGTTTATATTTTGTGTTGCTTTTTCTACTGACTTTTTCTACTACTTTGCCTGTTTTTTTTTCATTTTTTTTATTTCTGCTCTTCTTCTTGCCAAATGATGCGGAATTGTATAGTAAAAGGTTGGTGGAATTTTAAAAGTGGGTGGATTTTTTTTTTCTTTTTGGTCGCATACTATGCGAAGACACTACGCATTCCTGCGAAATGAAAACATTTGACAAATAAGCACATTTTTAGCGATTTTCCTTTTTTAAGCGAATTCCTTTTGAGCTCAATTTGCGTTATATATTTTTTTTATTTTTATTATATATTTTTTTTTAGTTTGGTTTGTTCGTCTTTCTTCTTGACATTATGAGCACAAGAATATGCTTCATTTAATTTAAGCGGGAGCAAATGTTCTAATTTTAGCTTGCAAAATATGTTGAAAATTATAAAGAAAATTGCAGACGACAATCGAGTTAAATTTATTGACAAGTTGTTACCAATAATGTTGGCAGCGACATTTTATTTATTGTATTTTGTTAAATATTACAATGTACTCATGAAAAATATTCATTGGATTGGGGTTTTTCTTCCGAAGGATGCTTTTTAGCTTTTTAACTTGGAAAGATGTTGTTTTTTTTTATTTTTATTTTTATTTATTTTTATTATTTTCCATGAAATTTATTTCAACAAAATTTGGGTAAATAAACCATTTCAGCCTTTGCAAAATATTATTTGTTTTTTTAATTATGTGCCATTTATTATTCTATTAGGTTCAGATAATTTGAGGTTAATGAAAATTGTGATTAATAAGAATCCTTTTTAAGTCATAAAATTTTAAATACCAATTAAGTGCTACGCCTGAGATATGATGCTCTTATACACCACGCTTCCAGATGTTTCCACAAACATTTACAACTCAACTGTAGCTCGCAGGCTATCTCCCTCATGTGTTCACTCATGTGTAATACCTACGTGCATTCTAGAAGTTTCCAGATACTTCTACACTTAACGAATAAAACTGGTACTTAAAGGTGTTTACATCTGTTTCAGTTCTCGTGTAAAAATACGTACACCAAAAACAGTAAATGTCAAATGTAGGAAAAAACTTATCGGAACAAGAACTATGAGGAACGTGCCATAACTATTCTTAAATGATGGTTCTACTCAACACGAGTTTTCCACTAGACATCCCATACGCATGGGGCATATTTTAGAATTTAGAATCGATGGAAAAAATTTAGTAATTTGTATCTTTAGCTTGGACTATGCTCTACGGAACCATATATTTAGTTCTTATTTATCATTAGAACCGAAACGCTTAAAAATGATTTAAAAATAGTCTAAAAAAATTAAAAATGTTCCAATTTTCATGAAAATATTTTAAAAATTTATAATATAGAAACGATGGAAAAAAGTTAGTAATTTTTTTCATTACCTTGGACTTTACTCCAAAAAACCATATATCAAATTTTAAAGTTTGAAGTGCTTTAAAAATTAGCAAAAATTATATTTTTTTCAATTTTTTCTGTTATGTTGGTTTATTAGTCAATTATTATAATGTATGTAAAATATCTTTAGATTTGGACAACCTACTGAATTAAAAAAACGGATTTTGTGAGACTATATCCTGATCAAAACGCAAATATTTTTGTTTTTATGCTATAACTTTTTATTAGCGCAAGATCAAATAGTAATGTAGAGGCATTAATTGTTTGATTTTAAAGCACCTATCTATTGGCATTATTATTTAAAAATATTTTGTCAAACATTAATTTTCCATTTGTTATTTGCAGGAAAAAATGTTAGGCAAAATATTTTTAAATAATGATGCCAATCGATAGGTGCTTTCAAAACAAACAAATCATACCTTTACACCACCATTTTATCTTGTACCAATAAAAAATTATAGCGAAAAAACGAAGAAATTGGAAAAATTGAAAATCTTGTCATGCCAAAAGGGCGAATCTTTTCGTTTTATTGCTATAACTCTTTAATGGTACTAGATAAAATAGTGATCTAAAGCAATTATTGTTGGTTTTCAAAGCACCTATCGATCTACATTATTAATTACAAATATTTTGCCAAAAAAAAATTCCTGCAAATAACAAATGGCAAGTTAATGTTTGACAAAATATTTATAATTAATAATACAGATCGATAGGTGCTTTAAAAATAAACATTAATACCTGTATATCACTATTTTATCTTGTACCATTAAAGAATTATAGAAAAAAAAACGAAAAATTCGCCCTTTAGGCATGACAAGATTTTCAATTTATCCAATTCTTCGTTTTTGTGCTAAAATTGTTTATTGGTACAAGATAAAATGGTGGTGTAAAGGTATTATTTGTTTGTTTTGAAAGCACCTATCGATTGACATCATTATTTAAAAATATGTTGCCAAACATTTTTTCCTGCTAATAACAAATGGCAAATTAATGTTTGGCAAAATATTTTTAATTAATGATGCAGATCGATAGGTGCTTTGAAAACCAACAATAAATGCCTTTACAACCACTATTTTATCTTACACCAATAAAAAGTGATGGCGAAAATACGAAAAGATTCGCCCTTTTGGCATGACAAGATTTTCAAATTCGTCATTTTGGTTTAGTCTTTTGTAGCTAGAAATATCCAACGAAATGACACGAGATCTTGGCACAGCATACTTGCGGTAAACAACATTCAATAATGTAAAAAAACGCAAATTTTAAAAATTTCACATTCACCCTTTGGCATGATAGTGACGATATCATTTTTTTATTTATCATTACATCCGAAAATCTAAAAAATGCCCCAAAAACAGTCTAAAAAAAATCAAAAAATTTCTAGTTTAGATGCAAATAACAAAAAATCGTATCGGAATATTTGCATTTATTGATATATTATAAATAGCCTTGACAAATTAAAAAAGAAATGCATTTAAGGTTTTTTGGAAAACTAGTTTTATAAGGGGCTTTAGTTTTTATATTCTAAAAAGTAGCTGGAAAGATCCAAAAATTTCGATAGTAATTTTCCTAAAAGCATTACCTTAAGAAGAAATCAGAGTAAGCAGTCAAAATCAGCATTTACAAATTATATAAAATTCATATTTGCGATGACCATAGGTACATTTTATTTCTCGTTATGTAATACCAAATTTCCAGTAAAGGAGAATAATTTATTTGACACTTTTCATTTGTTTATACACTTGAAATTTATATATTTGCAAATCTACATAAATACCTACTTGAAAAAATGAAAGACAAAATTTAGTATTTATGCTCTTTATGCCTAAAATCACAAAAATGTTTTGTAGTCTTGGGATTTTCTTATCACTTGTCCAACAGACGACGGGAATGATGATGACGATGATGAGGACGACATCTTGAGCCAGTCGACAAGCACAAGGATTTGCTTTTATTAAAATTAATCCGCGCCATAGAAAATCCGCTTAGACTTTAGCATAAATATTATGTCCAATGTGCTATGGTTTTTTTGTATTTTTATAATACATTTTTTGCTTGTCTTAACCTTTATCGGCGACACAATGACAGCCGATCAAAGAAGAACCATTTATTTTTTGTTTTGTTTTGTTGTTTGATCCAGTACTTTTAGTACTTACGATGAATGGTCGGTCGGTCGTTCGGTCTGTGCCGAAAGGCTTGCTTTGGTCGTCCCCCGTCATCAATGTCAAATTTAATGACCAAAGGATAATTTTCAGTTTGTACACAAATCAAATACAGTAAAATGCTTCAAATTTGTTTGTATGATTTCTACATTTCAAAGGAATTAAATTGAATAAAAATAAAAATAAAAAATAAAAAAAATCGAATAAATAAAAAACGAAAAAATAAAAAATATCAAAAACAATGAACGCGCATCAGATTCCAGCAAAGAAGAGCCCTCAGCTATGGCAAGAGTTCAAGTTCAAAGGCATGTGTAGCGGCAGTGATGCGCAAACGATTGAAATACGATAACGTTCTGCGGTTCTGCATCAGGCAAGATAACGTAATGCGTTGGCTTTGTGACATTTAAACTTGTTTTGCAGTTAAACTGCACAGGAATACGTCAATTAATTACAGAATTAAAGCCATGAATTGAGAAAAATAAATTCTACAAAAAAAAAAATAAAAACGTTTTCCAACACATTTCAACAGATTGCCATAATTAAAAACCCTACAATATTGAAATAAGCAGTCGCATTAAGAGCCAAATCAAAGCCATGCGTTAAAAACCATTTAACTAAAGAGGTTTCAATGTCAAAAACAAAGACCACAAAAGGAACCAACCAAACAACGAACGAACGACAGAACGAACGACAAATGGGTTTGAGTGCCCTCAACGCACAAATGCGAAAAAGGCTTCCTGTTGTTGTTTTTTTTTTGTTGCCCCCATCCAGCACATAAAAACTACAACAAATGGCAAACATATTGTGTGGTTAAATTTAAAAATACATTTTAAATGTAGGCATAAAGCGCATGCAAAAAGGTCTGACCGTGGGTCAGATGGTATATGTTGGTTATATATTTTATGTTAAATTGCTGAAAACTTAATTTACGACAAATGTTTTATTGTTTTACACAACTTGTGTCCAGTATATGTTGGATAATTAAATGACTTTTATTACTTTATACTTTAGTAGGTACACTTTTATTATTTTAAAGTTCACAATTAATTTTTTTATTTTGTGATATTTCAAAATAATTTTCCAATTCTACTAAATACCTTCAGTATCAGATAAATGTAAAAAACGATTTTAGAAGAAAAAAAATGTTTTGTACTTTATATTGCTTGTTTTAATAAATGTAAATTGGTTCTTTTTCATAAATTTTACTTCAAATGAATGTAGTGAATTACGAAACCCTTAGGAAAGTTCAACTTTTAATTCTAAACAAAAGTAAGAAAAACACAGAATCATATGAATAATTTCATTTATTGAAATGTAATTCAATGTTTGTATTGTTCAATGCACAGAAAAAAATAATCGACGTAAATGTAGCAACCGATATAAATTGCATTCATTAATCAACCCAGCAATTAAATTCACGAATTTAATAAACATATTTGTTATTCTTCGTTATATATATAATCAATTCGTTGATATGAATATTTGTACGTTAATGCAGCAAATAGTTAAGTCGGTGCAGTTTTATCAAACATAATTGCTGAAACTGCGCCGACTAATTAATTTGCTGCATTGACATACACTTATTCATATTAGCAAACGGAATTGCTGATATAACAAATTCAATATGATGAACTGTATGTGAAGAATACGTTTCATCATATTAATGAACCAAAATATAAAATACAACATATATCGACGCCCCTTACGAAAACTATTATATATTTTTTCTCTTACGAAAATAAATATGTTATTTTTTGAGGTTCAGAATAAAAGTATGTTATTGTTTTTGATGAGAAAAATAATATGTTTTATGGTTTTGCCAGGAACTCTATTATGTTTTTGATATTTCCATGTATATCTGTATATTTACGAATATAAAAATGATTCAAATTTGCGACGAAGATTGGAATCGGAACCTACAGTTTAACGCCGAAATATAACTTTTCATGGGTGATGTTTTTACTCTCGAAGCTTATCTACCAAGAGGTAGCGCGGTGAAGAAAAACATTTTCTATTTATTTTTTTCATGTTTCATTTGCTGGTTTCGTTTCGGCTTGTGTTCCAACACACTAACCTTCTGAGTCACCGACATAGTATATTTTATATCATTATAGCGTAATTATTTTAAATTTTCTCAAACAAATTTTACAAATGACATATATTAAAACATAAAAGCAACGCAATATGATTTTGAAAAAAAGCTCCAATTTTCGTCTAAAAATTTGAAACATATTAATTATCCACAGAAAACTGTTTGTTGTACTAATTTTCTGTGAAATTTTGAGAACATTATAATATTCCTTATTTAAGTAAAATGTAATCGTATTCGTTTAAAAGTGATATATACTTTTTTTTGTAAGACAATTTTAACATAATAGTGTTCGTAAGGGGCGTCGATATGTTCTTCATATTGAAGAATGCTGTTCATTAAACCAAATTTCTATCAACATATTTTTTTTTCGTTCATGTTTTGCCGTACTTCTCAATTCTCAAGTAGTTCTTGTGTGTTATTTCTTATATAATGCTTGCTCGACATGCATAAATTAGTAAAATGTTTTATAATATATTTATTATAATTACAACTTTTTGTTAATAAAAAGTTATATTTATAAAAATTATATTTTTTAAAAAAAAATTTTTTTTTTCGAACAAATTTTTTTTTCGAACAATTTTTTTTTCGAACAATTTTTTTTTCGAAATTTTTTTTTCGATCATATTTTTTTTTACAATTTTCTTTTGGAACAATTTTTTGTCCAAAATTTTTTTTTGGGATAATTTTTTTGTAAATTTTTTTACTGTTATTTTTTAAATAAAATTTTTACACTTTTTTTTCGAAATATTTTATAAATTTTTTTTTTATAAAAAAAATATTATGAACAGATTCATCAATATGACAATTCAAATTCATTGTATTGAATATTTTGTTCATATATATAATGAATACATTCATTAATATGTCATTTAATGAACGGTGGTATAAATATGATGAATCTGGTAGTTGGTGAAAAAATTCATAATATATATCATATTGAAGAATTTTTTTTTCTGTGAACAGTATAATAAAACTTATCAGTACATATTTTTATATCGCGCCAAATCCTGGAAAAGACCCAAGAAAACCCGATCGACACCTAACACCTATTTGGAGAAAATAAAGGCGCCTTCGAGAATCTAATAAGGGATCACGTATACGTCACAAGGCCTAAACTAGGAATACCTTAGAAGTTCATCAGACTTTACAGAATGACCCTGAGCAACTGACGTTGTCCAGTGAGAATAGCATAATATCTCTCCGAATCATTTGATACCGAAGGAGGTTTCAGAGAGGGTGATTTCTCATGTTACTTTTTTGACATTCCCAAGTTCAACATTGTGAAGTAATTCGTCTATCTTCATTCCAGTGTTAGCCTGAAGTTTAAAAAAAGAATAACTCTTTGCTTACTGGTGCTTGCATGGGCTCATTAAGCAATTGTGATGCAGAGTCCTTTCTTGCCAAACAAAACTTACTCTCCACAAGTCACTCATCAGTTCGTTCTACTTTATGCATTATGCCCTACCTAGATGTCGACTATAAGGCACCTTCGACACTCTAATAATGTCTGAGCTCGATATATCTGCGAAGCTAAGCAGACTTTATAGAAGTTCCCTGAGCAACATACGTTGTGCAGTGAGAATACTAAAAGACTTCTCCGAACCATTTAATACCCAACAACGTTTCAGACAGGGTGTTTTCTCATGGTACTTGTTTGACATTCCCAAGTTCGACATAGTGAAGAACTTCGTCGATCTTCGTCCGTTCCAGTATTAGCCTGGAGTTTAAAAGAAGAATAACTCATCAACTGGGGCTTTTTTCGGCTCATTAAGCAATTGAGATGCAGTGAAAAATATCTCTCTACAAGTCACTCATCATGCCCGTCCTACTTTATGCATTATGCCCATTATATTTGTCGAATATAAAGGCGTCTTTGGCACTCCAAAAAAGGATCACGTATACGTAAATTTTTAATTAAGTTTTAAATTAAAAATAAATATTTACATATATGTAAAATCAATATCTACTACATAATCTTCATAAATAATGCAGTAAAATGTCGATCCATCAAAAAAAATAGCACAGACACTAAAACTTTCAACAATTAAAGAATTTTGCTAAAAACTCTGAAAATTTGATGCTCTTTTCATTTTATATGATACTTGTATTTGTATTTTTTTTTTGTTTTTTTTTTTTGTTTTTATGAGCATACAAAATACAATGACGAGCAAAATTCAATTGCATGAAAATGGAAATTTTAGAAACACGATAAACTTTTCTAACAAAATGTACATCAAAAACAAAAACAAAAACTAAACAACAACACTTGGAAAACAAACCAACAAAAAGTCTTGAAAAAATTAGTTTTCCAATTTAGTTGCTCGCTGTTTCAATTTCATTTTCAACTATAGTTCAAATGGTTGGATGATTGGATGGGTTGATTCGTACTAGGTTGGTGGGATCATTTGAGTATTGGCAGCCCAAAGGCAACGATTTTCAACGTATATCTTTGTATTTGTTCGATGTTTAGCAAATTGCATTGCAGAGCATTCAATTCAACTAGTCACGACAGACAGACAGCAGTATACAGCGCCATCTGTGCCAACATCAAAACTTTACACCGATTAGAATAGAATGAATGCTGGTTATCAAATTTTCGCGCAGAGTTTTGAGAGAGTGAATTGAGAGGCATTAATTTCTAAACACTTTACAAATAATTGTCAGAGTGTAGCTAAATCGTAACATAGTTTATTAATGGGTTGGGCAGCATTTTCGCTAAGTGCAAAAGAGCGACAAATTAAATTTTAGTTTGAATTTCAATTTTCATTTGTTCATTTTGACGAGCGATGCAACACAGCAAAAAAAAAAAACATTTAATTTATTAGTGAAAAATTGAATTCTTTGAATTCTTAGTGAAAATTTGATTTTTTTTTAGTGAAAATTTAAAATTGAATTTTTAGTGAAAAATTTAATTATGAGTGAAAATTGTATTTTTAGTGCAAAATTGATTTTTAGTGAAAAATTTAATTTTTAGTGCAAAATTGATTTTTAGTGAAAAATTTAATTTTTATTTAAAATTGATTTTTTATTGAAATTTTTATTGAAAATTGAAATTTTATTGAGAAATTGAATTTTTAGTTAAAAATTTAATTGTTAGTGAAAAATTTAATTATTAGTGAAAATTGAATTTCTAGAGAAATATTGATTTTATAATGAAAAAATTAACTTTTAGTGCAAAATTTAATTTTTAGTAAAAAATTGAATTTTTAGTGAAAAATTGAATTTGTAGTGAAAAAATTAATTTTTAGTGAAAAATTTAATTTTTAGTGAACATTTTAATTTTTGGTGAAAAATTTAAATTTTAGTGAAAAATTGATATTTTACTGAAAAATTGAACTTCTAGTGAAAATTTGAATTTTTAGTGAAAAATTTAATTTTTATTGAAAAATTTATTTTTTTGTGAAAAATTTAATTTTTAGTGAAAATTTGAAATTTTAGTGAAAAATTTAAATTGTATGAAAAAATGAATTTTTAGTGAAAAATTTAATTTTTAGTGAAAAATTGAATTTTTAGTGAAAAATTTAATTTTTAGTGAAAAATTTAATTTTTAGTGAAAAATTTAATTTTTAGTGAAAAATTTAATTTTTAGTGAAAAATTTAATTTTTAGTGAAAAATTGAATTTTTAGTGAAAAATTGAATTTTTAGTGAAAAATTGAATTTTTAGTGAAAAATTTAATTTTTAGTGAAAAATTGAATTTTTAGTGAAAAATTGAATTTTTAGTGAAAAATTTAATTTTTAGTGAAAAATTGAATTTTTAGTGAAAAATTGAATTTTTAGTGAAAAATTGAATTTTTAGTGAAAAATTGAATTTTTAGTGAAAATTTGAATTTTTAGTGAAAAATTGAATTTTTAGTGAAAAATTGAATTTTTAGTGAAAAATTGAATTTTTAGTGAAAAATTGAATTTTTAGTGAAAAATTGAATTTTTAGTGAAAAATTGAATTTTTAGTGAAAAATTGAATTTTTAGTGAAAAATTGAATTTTTAGTGAAAAATTGAATTTTTAGTGAAAAATTGAATTTTTAGTGAAAAATTGAATTTTTAGTGAAAATTTGAATTTTTAGTGAAAAATTGAATTTTTAGTGAAAAATTGATTTTTTTAGTGAAAAATTGATTTTTTAGTGAAAAATTAAATTTTTAGTGAAAAATTAAATTTTTAGTGAAAAATTGAATTTTTAGTGAAAAATTGAATTTTTAGTGAAAACTTGAATTTTTAGTGAAAACTTGAATTTTTAGTGAAAACTTGAATTTTTAGTGAAAACTTGAATTTTTAGTGAAAAATTGAATTTTTAGTAAAAAATTGAATTTTTAGTAAAATTTTGAATTTTTAGTAAAATTTTGAATTTTAATGAAAAATTGATTTTTTTACTGAAAAATTGATTCTTCAAAAAATTGTTGTTTTTTTTGAAAATTTTAATTTTTAGTGAGTAATTGAATTATAAATGAAAAGTGAAATTTAGTGAAAATTTGAATTTAAAGTGAAAATATAATTTGAATTTTTAGTTAGAATTTGAATCAAATTTCTCATCGTGCATTAAACACTCGTCGACAAAGCGAGTGTCGAAAAACAAATGGCTGCGGATGAGTACGAAAAGTCAACGTGGCGCACAATTTGCTTCCTTCCGTTTCCGCCTGCGAATCGGTTCGGTTCATCGCACGTTGGGTCCTGGTCCTTTTGTGCAACGCTGCCGTCTCCGCCGCCAACAGTTAACAACTTTTGTTTCGTTTGCATTTCGGCAGTGTTAATGTTTTGTGCTGGTTTTTGTTTTAGCTTTGTTTCATTTAATAAACGCGCAATGGGCGACTTCAATAAACTGAGTTGAACGGCAGAATGACTGAGCGGCAGGACACTTTATGCAAAATTTTAAGTTTTGTTTGGGTGGTTTTATTTTATATATTTTGGGTATTTGGTCATGTGCTGTGCTGTGCTGCGATGTGAATTTGTTCAACTGTTGGTTGTTTTAATTCGCAAAATTTGCGTAAACTTGTGCTCGAACAACGCCACCGGCATCTTTGCAAAATACAATTTGAAGTTTTGCGCAGTTAATGCTGTAATTTAGGCAGTTAACAGCACATGTGTCGGTGTCTGTCTGTCTGTCTGTTGGTAAAATATTATTGCTCCTTGTTGCACATGATTATGTGAAATTATTGCGCTGTGAAAACATTTATGAGTGCGTCACACGTTGTGAGATTGGTTGGCTTGCAGGCAAAACCATTCAAAACACCTAAAATTATTCATACACAGAAACAAAAACACTTTGACAAAATTACAAAGTAAATAAAATTTGAAAATATGAATAATTCGTTCAAGAAAAAAATTTTTCCGCTTAAAGTCTTTTGCGCCTAAAGTATTTTAAAAGTCAGGTGGTTTTACGAAATCATAAAATAACTGCAAATTTGTAATCGTCAAAGAATTTCCTGTTATTAGAGTACCCATATGGTATTTATGGATAAGTGTACCCAATTTCGATTTTTTTAGGATACCGCAAGTTATTTTTATACATTTGACATAAAGTAACAGGGATTGTTTAAAGAAAGTTCACTTCGTCCGGTAGATGTTATATTTACAAAAGTGAACGGATCTCAGGTCACAATTGTTCGATCACACCCATGTACAATACCCGACAGCCAGGGTTTCTAAGTTATCTAATTTTTAAGTTTACTTGATCAAAGTCTTCTGTTTTTGCAGTAATAATAATTTTAACAGAGACTGTTATATTAGCAAAAAAATTTAGCTATATCAACAAAATAGTTTGTTAGAGTAATAAACGAGTTAATTTGAATCATTAACAAAACAATTTAGTTATATCAAAAAAAAATTAGTTATATCTACAAAACTATTAATTATATCAACAAAACAATTGGTTAAAGTAACAAAAGCTTTAATTTGAGAATTTTATATTTTATTTAATATATTTATCATAACCAAAAATGTTTTAGCTGACTCAACAAAATTGTGTTGTAATAATGAAACTTTTAAATTGAGTCTATTTTTATTTTAACTGTATAGAAACATCACACGTACAACACCTATACGACGAACAAACATGGTCGGTTGGTTGGTTGGTCGATTCGACGGTCGGTCACACATTGCAACATCGTGCTGCCGACGGCTAAATCCGTCTGCTTTTGCTCGCAGTGCATATGACATGACCACCAACATCCTTGGACCACAGACACAAACAAGCAATGCAAATGTTAGCCAAAGCGTTTGTGTTTTTTTTACGTTTTTTTTTTTTATATTTCCAAATTTCTTTTTTTTTTTTGAAAACCCTTCTCCAAACATCCGCAGGCATTCATTCGAATTTTTAATTTCGGCAAAGAACAAACTCTGTTCTAGTAGCAGTAGTTGCTGCTGCCCACTGTTGCTGATGTGTGAGAATAAATGTACAATGTACACAAGCTGCAAGAGACGGCAACAATGGCGCCAACATCTAAACACATGGGTTCAAAACACAGCAGCAGCAGCAGCAACAACAACATTTACAATTGTAGCAAAAGCAATGGCAACCGTAACAAAAACAACACCAGCAGTAGCAACAGCTGCTGCACCGGCTAATTGTGAGGCACCGCAAAGTACCTGCTGCTGCTCCTCGTGGGAACAAAGCACATGCTGGGTCTAATAATGTTTCATTTGTTGAGTTGTGAAACAAAAAATGTTGTATAAAAAAATTATAAAAAAAACAAAAAATAAAAATAGAAAATAAAATTTTATAAAACTTTAAGAAAATAAAAATTAATTAAACATTAATGTTGACATAATAAAGTGTATTTAATTGAAATAAATGTAATTTTCATATAGTTTTGTTGGTTACTTACCTTGTGTATTTGCGAATTTTTCTGAAAAAAAAAAAGTATAAATTAATAAATTGAATTTTAAAAATAAATTCTGCATAAACTATAATCTATTATATAAATACTTGAATCATATACAAGTATTATTAATGATATCATGTTTAAAACAAAAAGCCAAGAGAAATTGTTACTACGAACTATATAAATACGTGGTAAACCAATGCAAACCTTTGCCAAGTACCAGAGAAGAGGAATTGTTAGGAATTTCATATCTGATTCAAATTAGGCACATACGATGTAAAGTTTTTTTTTAATGTCTTCTTCAGTACACAGAAAAACACATAATCAGAAAAAAATAATCGAAGTAAATATAGCAACCGATATTAATTGCATTCATTAATCAATCCAGCAATGAAATTCACTAATTTAATGAACAAATTTGCTATTCTTCGTTAAATCAACAATTTCGTTTGCTAATAGGAATATTTGTACATCAATGCAGCAAATTAATTAGTCGGCGTAGTTTCAATGTAAATTCTTTCGTTTAATCGATTAAAAAGAATATTATTTATTTTTTTACATTTGTAAATATATATACGAACGAATTTTCCTATTTTTGGGCTCTACAATTCGGTTTGCAAATAGAATTGTAATTGTTTTACTAAAATGTAAAAATATTTTTATTTTAAAACGAAATACACTTTAATTAA
The DNA here is from genome assembly GCA_951804985.1 of Dryomyza anilis. Taxonomy (NCBI): domain Eukaryota; kingdom Metazoa; phylum Arthropoda; class Insecta; order Diptera; family Dryomyzidae; genus Dryomyza; species Dryomyza anilis. Next base: position 96,582,867 of record OX638130.1, on the reverse strand, counting down.
ATTCCGTGGCATATATACAAAAAAGTATATATATATACAAAAAAGGCCATCTCAAAGGCAAACGCCGACCGATCACACCCATTTTTAATACCACACAGCGCAGATATACAGAAAATGTAGTTTCTAAGTTTTGTTGCACTAAATTTTTTTGTTTACTCGTAATCGTGATTTTCATAGACAGACGGAAATCGTTTATTCTACTCAAAATGTAAGATTGAAGATGTATATATGTTTTTCTAATACGTTTTGTATTTTGACATACACTTTTTATTACTGGTAAAAACTGCAACATTGATTTTTTTATATTGGATTATATAGATTTTTTCTATAGCGATTTCGGTTATGGTTTCTATTACTGTTTTAATTCATAATTCCAATATATTTAAGTTAACTAATACTACAATTTTTCATTTTACTTTAGTTCCAATTATAAGTAAATTTACATAGAAAGTAAATTTAGTAAAATTTAATGCATTCTTGTACTTTAAAAAAAAAAGAAATAGTTCTACTACATTTACTTGCATTTGAAGTGCAATTGTATATATTTTATTGGATTTCACTACACTATGTATTAGAAACATATTGCATAAACTGTAGTATGTTTTTGTTTCGTGTTCCTGTCCACATTAAATCGATCATTTGTTGGAACTCACCTTCTCCGATTTCAATGAAGTTCGGGCAACTGATAAAGGGTGCCGAGATATGCATTGAACATTTATTTTTTATTTTTTCTGACGACTACTTCCAGAGATACAGTGCTTCAAAGTTATAAGAAATGAGTGAAAAATAACTTTTGTAAAAAATTGGTCAAAGCATATCTCAATAAGGTTTATCAGCTCCCCAAATTTCATTGAAATCGAAACGGTAAAATCTCAATATTTACTTGTTTTGGTCGATTTTAGGTGGAATGGGCCATTTTTAATTTCCATATGTAGAATCATACTCTGAACCTACTGCAAATGTGTACAGGTAAAAACGAACCACAAGCTACTTTTTTCTTATTTCGTTTCTTAGACAACGAAAAAAGGAATTTACTGCGGGTCCACATATTATATATTATAATAATAATAGTTTGGCACTACAGTCCTATAAGAACTTCGGCCGAGCTCTCTCACCATTTTGAGCTGTGCGTGTTATATTTGTACTCAAAGTGGTGGGACCTACAGTTTATTGCCGAATCCGAACGGCGGGTGAGAGCTTTTCATAGGCAATGGTTTTACTCTCGTAGGTTTGCCATTTACTGACGAGAGGTAGCGCGGTATAGAAAAATGTTTCTATGAAAATATGTTGTTAGCCCCAGTCCAGGTTTGAACCGGGGACCTTTCTACTCGCAGTCCAACGCACTAACCACTGAGCTACCGCGGCTACATATATATAATAGCGCATTTTATTCGTATTTGGTACAGTATACATAAAAAATATGTGTAAATACATATAGAAATTATAAATACAATAAAGTATAATTTTTTTTATCGCCGATACGACGTTTAATTATATTAATTAAATATATAATTGTATTGATTAAATATTTAATTATATTAATGAAAAAATTAACAGAACACAAATAAAAAGAAATTAACACACTCTATGAAAAAAAAAAGTTTTTCAGTCAATTGTTCTTTTTTATATACTGAAGAAGAAATGGAAATTTTAAATACATGTAAGTGAGTGAATATTAATGTCTTGATATACACATGATATATGGAAAAACGAACCAAATAGGCAAGCACGCGTTACGATAAACCAATGTAAAATAAGATCGGTGCAACAGTACCTGCAATACTGTTTACTGCATTTAAAAGTGTACGTAGCTCTAAAACTGTATAGTGCCTCTACAACTGTCGGTTGGTGTATATTCTATATATGCACAAATTTTAGCATAAACACCAACACATAAAGGAATTGATTTATGCTATTAAATAATTCGTATATCCAATTATGTAATTATATAAATAGAATTACTTATTTTGTATCAATTTATCTCAGTTGCTATATTTATGTTTAATATTATTTCAAAACACAAGGCAACACTAAAATGCTTCTGATAACTTTCTGTTGTCTGAATTGGTAAACGTAGCTTATTTAATAGGGTGTCACTTATTTTTTAACACCCATGCGAATTAATAATTCGGACTAAAAAAAAAGGTGTGCATATTTTTTTTCAATTTTAAATTTAAACAACGGGAACACGTGCCGCAAGGACATAGAAAATAGAAATACTTGTATTATGTATTTGAATTAGGAGTTTGAATTTATAAATATTCCAAAATAATATTTTGAGTAAGCAATTTTCTGTATTGTCGATTGTTTTGCTGAATTTTCGAGGTACTTGCGGCACGTGTACCCGATGTTTAAATTCAAAACAATTTTGCATGTCTTATTTGTTTGGGCCTAATAAAAAAAAAACCTACGGTGTGAGAAAACTAAAAATCAACCAGTTGGGAAGGTTAGATCACATGGGAAATTTTTAAGTAGGTGTAATTATGATAGTTAGGATTATCAAAATTATAGTCGGTCTAAGCCGACTATAAATACCCTACACATATGTGTGGTTACCATTCAAAGTGATATATAGGTCACCAGGGTATACGAATCCTGAAAATAACTACAAACTTTCCATCGCTGAAGAATTTCCTTTCATTTGATACCCATATTTACAAATGGGTAGGTGTACCGAATTTCGATTTTTTTTTTTGTGAACCACAAGTCTTTTCCCCGGAAAACATTATTTTCATGTATTTCAGCAATATATGTATTAGACATCTGCACAAATGGTTTTGAAGTTTCCTCTGCAAATATGCACTACTGCACTCTACAGTTTTGAATTCATTTCACAAATGACAATCGACAGTATTATAGTGAAGTCTCTTTGAGCGACTTCACTTCACTTCAGTATTTGTTTCATTGGTGTCAAGCACTGTCAAAACATCAAGCCATTCAAAACATTCAATGTTTTAAAAAACACAACAAACGACAACACTGTCGCTGAACATGCAACGAATACAGTAGGTGTAGCGAGTGAGCGCAACGAGTAACGAGTGAGAAGACGAACATTGAAAACAACAACAAATCTGACGCTCGTTCGACGGCAGTAATGTTGTTATTTTTATTTATGTGTTAATAAAAAATACAACAAACAATATTTAAAAAAAAAAATTGTTAAAAAAAATGTGTACGACAAAAACAACGCTTTGGTCGAAAAGCAATATATCAAAAAAAAAAATTAATTAAATAATGAAAAAATTAAATAATGAAAAAAATGTTTTTCGATAAATAAAAAACTTAATATAAAATATTATGTGATTTTCTTATACCTTTTGTTTTTTTTTCTATATATCAATATTAATGAAAATTCCTACTCTATTCCTTACTCTAGTAAGAATGAAAGTAAGAAAGAAAGAAAAAATGAAAAATGCACTAAGTACTCGGTTTCATAAGCAGTTCATTTCAGTATTTGAATGTTTATTGCACATCATCAAAACTGAAGTGAAGAGGTCTATTCACTTCAGTTTTGTTTTGCTTATGTTTTGTTTTGACAGTACTTGGTTCTTTGTTGTTGTGAGCAAGACATTGATTTGATTTTCAAGCATAGAGTTGACGACAGTAAATGTTTTGAAACGAAGTGAATGTCTTGAAGTGGGTTTCAAATGGACTTGTGCAGATGTCTAATATATATGACCAAAAAAAGTTTTCCTAAGCACGTATACAGTAAAATTGATCTGTAGATATAAATTTTATACGAGCTATTTGAACATAAGTGGTCGGTTCTCAGGTCACAATAGACCGATCATGCCAATTTTCTTGTTCAGACAGCTTAGATATATAAGTAATCTAAATCTAAAGTTTCATTGCTCTAGCTCTTCTATTTTTTCTGTAATCGTGATTTTAAAAGACAGCTAAATCGACTAAGGAGGTCATGCTGATCAAGAATATATATACTTTTCCATACCAGAGATGCTTCCTTATGGGTGTTACAAACGGCGTACCAAACTGAATATACCCTTTCACTTTTAGTGTAGGGTATAAAAAGTGTCAAATAAGTGACACCCAAATATTTAATAATGCTTCCATTTTCATCGTCAGCTAAATATATATATATATATATCTTGCAGACACTTATACAAATATTCAGAACACTCTGTTTGATGAGATTCATTATATTTCTTAGATTTTAAATAAATACAGAGAATTCAGTAAAAATAAATGAAGATGTAGTCTTTTTAAAATATTTTTTAAAAATTTAAATATATACAGAATGTAGCAAAATTTAGTGCAGATGTAGTAATTTTTATATATATATCATACTAAGATAAATATAAAATGTAGTAAAACAAATGCAGATGTACTAAAATTTCTAGATATATCTGGATGTTTAAAAAGGTACGAAATTAAGTTATTTTAAATAAAAATGCAGTAAAATTTTACACAGAAATGCAGTCAATTAATTTAGATGAACAACTACAGAAATGTAGTAAAACAAAAACATTTGCTTTTGAACGTAAATTAAATACAAATGTATTTGTTTTATTAATATGTTTTTTTTCTTTCGAATACCATATTTTTATACCATAAAGTATATTCAGTTTTTTCGGTTAATCTATAATATAAAACTCTTGGTCCGTCTGTCAGTCTGTCGGTCTGTCTGTCTGTTTGTTCCAGCATCACGTCTAAACCGCTGAACCGATTTAACTGAAATTTTGTCACAGGATACTAAGGAGTCCGGAGGGTGTCATAGGCTATATATGGGCGGGATTGGACAAAGGGGCGTGGTACCTCTCATACAATCTAAACTTTCGAAACGACATAACTCAGCACATACACAATCTAAAAAGATGAAACAAAAAACTAAAATTCACCACACTAAAACTCACCACACTAAAACTCACCACACTAAAACTCACCACAATAAAACTCACCACGCTAAAACTCACCACACTAAAAATTCACCATACTAAAACTCACCACACCAAAACTCACCACAATAAAACTTACCACACTAAAACTCACCACACTAAAACACACTACACTAAAAATTCAACACACTAAAACTCACCACATTAAAACTAACTACACTAAAACTTATACTGGGAAAAACTCTACGGGCAAGAATTCTACCGGGAAGAATTCTACGGTAAAGCATTCTATGGGGAAGAATTTTACGGCGAAGATTTCTACTGGGAAGAATTCTACGGCGAAATATTCTACTGTCTGAATTGTCTTTGAGAAAAGTTGTATTGGCGGAGAATTATTATTTGGTTACTACATTTATAAAACCAATAAAAACTTCCACAGCGAAGCACGGGAACCTGATATAAAAAATAATAATGTTTTTTTTTATATTAATAAAATCGCTTTATATCTATGAATTTACAAAATCTTGGCACGAGTCGTGCACGGGTCCAGCTAGTATTTGATATTTAGATTTTTCTATTTTAAATTTATAATTGTTATTTTTTTAAAATGACGTTAATGACATTTATTAAGAAATACAATAATAACTTTACACTTGTACTCGGAAACAAATTTACGAACTCTGTAAACAAATTTTTAAATGGGGTAATAACGTTTAAAGTATGTAAATACTTGATGCCAATTGTTACGTCATAAAAATGTATGAACTATTTTTGTGAGTGTACCACACCTGGAAGATTAATGAACTTAAGCAAAAAAAAAATATTTATATGACCTCCAAAAAGCACTTTCAACATAAACATATGTTTGATGGGACTCTGTAGTGCATGCGGACACCAAACGTTATTAGCTGTAGGACGCTTAAGGACTCGCCACAAAATGGAGTCATAATAAAATGTGCTCGTGGCGTGGTACTTCCAAGAGACATTTCAGTTCACAAAAAATACACACATATCCAGTAGTAAATAAAAACAATAAAGTTTTAATGTTTTTGAACAACTGTCAATTACTAAAAATGTATAAAAGAAATAAAAAAAAAAAACAAAAAAGACGAATTTCTTAAAAATCGCGCAAAAAAAAATAATGATGTTGGACTGATATCCTGCAGGGCAGCTAACCCAACTTCGCTTAATTGTTACGCGTATAAGTGGCAATTAAATGCTTTAACTCTGACATAAAGATAAAGATAAAAAGACAGAAAAATATATATATATAGAAAAACAGAGAGAAAAGAGTGCGTTCAAAATGTCACGAAACCAATCGTAAAATGCTGTGATGTGGGATTTTGAACCCCACGGTCACAAACGAACGAAAAGAGCCACAGGACACAGAGTGACAGTGAATTTGTGATACATAAAAACTGAGAAATTCTTTTTAAATGCGGTTTTAATGAGTTATAAAAACAATACCATTAAGGATATAGATACCACACGTAGTATATGAGAGGACATTTTGAAAGTAATATTACAAATGTTAAATAAAACTCTTGGGTTTTTAATTATAACACGACTTGTTATAAATTTTTTTCGATTTTTTTTTAAAAGAGAATCACAAAAGACAAACTGTCACATTGTGTTGGCAATGAACACAAATCATGTGGTATTGCCTGGAATCCAATGCTTCTTGTTTAACAATAATATATGACATGACCAAGAATACAAACAGCGCACAAAGCGTTCAAATAGCCAACATAATAATCACATAAAAATACTCATAAAACAAACAACTTGACTGGACGAAACCAAACCAGAGCATGCTAAATCGTACGACATCCAACCAACCAACCGAACGAACGAACGAACAACAGACCGGCTGCCTAAAAGAAGAATTATGCATCTGCATTTTAAAGAAATGCTAAAAACCGAGGGTGGCACTAATAGAAACGACCGCCATCTACTGGCAATGTCCCACAAAGTAAAATAATAAAATATAATATATTGTCCCACTTCATTGTCAACTGGGCATGAAGTATGGTCGCGCCGTTTAAATGACTTTTGCTCTTTACAAAACTTGAGCTCATAATGATCTATTGTAGGCTCAGGAAAGTCTATTTGTAAGCATGACCAAATTGCAAGTGGGCGGTAGGGTAGGCATGTGTGATATGTTAGAGTGAAATATTTTTTTAAGTGAATGACACTGACTTGTTTAAATTAATATTTAAAATAACTACACATTAATGTAGTAAAATATTATTGCTAAATAAGAAGCATATGATTCCGGCTACATAATTCGTTTCCTTTGTTTAATTGTTAAGAAAGTAGTTGTATTGATTTTCTAAGTTTTTTAATTATGTTTGTGTTTATTTGCCGTGATTTTACTACACAATGTATTTGAAACTGTAGTATGTAGTTATTTCTTTATTTTTCAATTATTTAAAGTTCGTGCGCACACACGACGGAAAGTGTGCTAGTACAAAAGAAACCAAAGCAATTGAATGCAGAGTTTGAGAGCAAGTTTTGAAAGCAAATGAACTAAATCACATACACTCACATTTTATTGATTTGCTGTCAAACGAAAGCAAGAGTTTTAATTTAATACAGTGATATGCGTGATATTTGTATATATTTCTGAGGAATACTTCGAAAGAATTCAAAGCTATTTGTTTTTTGTTGAGCAATGCTTTAAATTGGATATACATTCACACCTTGCTTTTGAAATGCTTTACAATAACAATTCTTTTAGTTACATGCGCTTTGATTCTTTACTTTTTCATTGTCAATCCTGCTTAAATAACTCTCGTTCTTTTTAGTTCAAATTCTGATTCAACTCTCGCTCTTTGCTTTTCAAATACAGCCGCGAGAACAAGAGTAGCATTTGAAATGCAAAGAGCAAGAGTTTTGGAATCATGACAGCATTTCAACTACAAAGAGCAAGAGTTGTGATATCGAACAGCATTTAAACCACAAAGAGCAAGAACATCGAAACTAGGGTTTGCTTTTCAAATACAGCTGCGAGAACAAGAGCAGAATTTAAAAAGAGCAAGAGTTTTGGAATCACGGCAGGATTTCAACTTCAAAGAGCAAGAGTTATGACATAAAGCAGCATTAAACCACAACGACTAAGAGTTTTTAAATCAAGACCAGGGGTTGATAGCAGGGTTTGTTGAGCTGAAACAAAATTTTGATTCCAGTACAGAGTCACGCTTCGCAAACAAGCAACATTTATATTTATTTCTGAGAAATCTTCAAAAGAAAGCACAGCTATTTTTTTTTGTTGAGCAATGCTACAATATTTTAAATGCTTTCACTCTATGCTTTTGAAATGATTTACCATTATTTAATTTTTTTGCCCTTGACGCTTTGCTAAAATGATTTTTTTTAATTTATCGGAGTCAATCAAACAAAAAATAACAGAAAAAGAACAAGAGTTATGGAAAGGAGAAGTATTTAAAACACAAAGAGCAAGAGTTTTTAAATCGAAACCACGGTTTGAAAGCAGGATTTGTCGACCGAAAACAAAACTATTAAAAGCAGTACAGAGTCTTGCTTCGAAAGAAAGCAATTTTTTTATTTATTTCAGAGGAATATTTGAAATAAAGCACTTGAGCAATGCTAGAGGATTTTAAATACTTTCACTCCTTGCTTTGGAAATGCTTCACAATAATTTAATTTTTAGCTCTTTGAGCATTGCTAAAATTCTTTCATTACTTCATCGGAGTCAAACATCGAAGTCATTCATTAAAAAAGTATTTCAAAACTATATATAGAGAAAAAAGAACAGAAAATGTACACAAATGCAAAAAGCTAAAGTATTTTAATAGCAACAGCATTTAAATAGCAAAGAGCGAGAGTTAAAAATCGAGGCGGCATTTAAACCATAAGCAGCGAAAGTTTCGAATCAAGACGAATCGAGTTGAGAATCGAGACAGCATTTAAATAGCAAAGAGCCAGGAATAGAAACTGCATTTAAACCAAAAAAAACAAAAGGTTTGGAATCGAAGCATCATTAAAAATGCAAAGAGCGAGAGTTTTTGGAATCGAAACAGCATTTCAAAAGCAATAAGCACAATTTTTGAAATTCTTCGCATATTTAGTAGAATAATAATAAAGCAACACTTAAATACTTTTCATTTTTTTTATTTTAGAATATTTATCAATTAGCATAAATTATACAAAATATCTTTTGATTTTGACAACTTACAGAATTGTAAATACGGATTTTGTGTGGCTATATCCTGACCAAAACGCAATATGTTTTTTTGCCATAATTTTTCATGGGTACCAGATCAAATAGTGATGTAAAGGCATTGATTGTTTGTTTTTAAAGCACCTATCGATTGGCATCATTATTTTATATAATTTGCCAATCGGAAGGTGCTCTTAAAACAAACAATAAATGCCTTATACACCACTATTTTATGTTGTACCAGTAAAAAACGAAAAGATTCGGCCTTTTGGCAAGACAAGATTTTTGAATTTTTCGAATTCGCCCTTTTGGTTTTGTCTTTTGTGGCTAAACACATCCAATAAAACCATTCACGATTTTGGCACAGTATACGTGAGCAAAATCTACATTAAAAAATGTAAAAAACGCAAATGTCAAAAATTACACATTCGCCCCTTTGGTAGATAGTGACGATATGATATTGATCACCAGCTCAGAAAGAATTAAAATCGGTACTGCATAAAAGTGCGTTATGCCTTCACCAAAAATTATTACTATATATAAACATAAAAAATATCCATTACGCATAATATTTACTTTCGAGAAAAATACCAACTCTACTTTTAATATAAGCCAATATTCACAATATATAGTTGGAAAACATGTAGGTGTTAAACATTATTGGCATCCAGACATTTTATTTTACTTCTTTTGTATTCCTTTTTACCTCATTCAAATCTACGATTATTAATCCTGCATCAGTCGTATTTCAGTTCAGTTCTGAAATTGAAACGTACACAGTGTAGGTGCTATGTGTCGCGTGATACGACGGAATGTGACATATCACGAAGTCACTGACAACGGTGAGGTGAAGTAACTGAAGTAAAGTCGTCGAATGTCGTTTCCATTTTGTAGCTTTGTTCGTTTGTTGGCTCTGTCGTTGTGGCTGCTACTTCCAGAAAATGGTAATTTGATTTGGCACCCAGTGAAACTTCGTTATGCTAAATGTTGATATTGTCATCGTAGAATTGGATTGTATACCACAACCCATATGACATAGGACATGTGTTTTCTAGCAAACACACTATGCGCCAGGAGTAATGTGACTTTAAAGTGCAATGATATTTACATCAAGTGACAGAGATAAAAAAAAGAATGTAGACTTAAAAACAGTTTAGGGTTTTAAATATTTTTAAATTGTTTTAGGAATTTAAATAAACTAACTGGTAGTCTGTTAAAAATTACGAACTTTTATTTATTTTTAATTTTTATGTATGTTTTATTAAGTATACTACCCAACACTATTTTTGCCATGAACATCCCATACATCTATTCTATATAATTCGCTGGTGCGGAGTTTGATTGTGTTGATAGGGCATATTTTAAAAATGAGAACCGATACAAAAAAGTTAGTCATTTCCGTCGTTAGCTTGAACTATGTTCTGCATAACCATAAATTATTTTCTAATTTATCATTAGATTTACAATGTTAAAAAATTCGTCCTATAATAGTCTAAAAAAATCAATATTTTTTGAGTTTAGATTCAAATATCTTAAAAACTTTTCCGAATAAAAGTATTTATCGGTATATTATAATTAGTCTGGACAATTAAAAGAAAATTTGCGTTTAAAGTTTTTTGGAAATCTGGTTGTGTAAGGTCTGTATATTTTTAATTCTAAAAAGTGGCTGAAAAGGGTCTGAAAATTCGAAAGCAATTTTTTTAATAACGTTACTTAATTTACAAAAAAATGTGAGTATGCAGTCAAAATAAGCAAAAGCGAATTATATAGAATTGATGTATGGGATATCCATGGCAAACACTTTTTCATGTTTGGTTGAGTAGTGTTTTAAAGTGGGTTGATGTGTCAAGTAATACTAATTTGTATTCTTAAATATATTCATTCTTAACTTTCGACACATAGAACCGATTTCAATAGTTTAAACTTTAGTTATCAGATAAGCTGCGGTAGCTCAGTGGTTAGTGCGTTGGACTGCGAGCTGAAAGGTCCCCGGTTCAAGCCTGTACTGGGGCTAACAACATCTTTTCATAGAATCATTTTTCTACACCGCGCTACCTCTCGGTAGAAAACCTACGAGAGTAAAACATTGCCTATGAAAAGCTCTCACCCGCCGCTCGGATTCGGCAATAAACTGTAGGTACCACCACTTTGAGTACAAATATAACACGCACAGCTCAAAATGGTGAGAGAGCTCGGCCGAAGTTCTATACAGGACTGTAGCGCCAAACTTTTATTTTTATTATTATTTTTAATCAGATAAATTGATTGGTTAAATAGTTCAGAAAATGTAATTTGTTGTTTTTTAAACTTTCTGAGATATAACGTTCCAAAGCTCATTATGGTTGCTTTCTGTTTAATGTGTTTTTTATAAAACAAAATTATTAATAAACAAGATAATTATATAAATTACTTGCTTACCAAAATCTACAAATCAAATATAAAATGGTTAACGTTTTATATTTGTTATTGTTTAATAAGTCTACACGAAATATCATTTTTAGTCTATATTAAAACTTTTATTTTTTGAACCGTTCAAGCGATTTTAATAATTCCAACTGCAATTTAGAGATAATTATCTAAGAAAACCCCTACTCAAAATTTTGTTTGTTATCCTTAAAACTTTTAAAGATATAACAATTTAAAGCGAATTTTCGTTTATTTTCTCAGTGATGTTCTGAATCGAACATCTAACGTTATACTAAATACATAAGTTGTAAATTTTTAAGTGCTCTTTAAATTCGTAAAAATTATCATAAAGTACAGACTTAAACTCCTCGACTAATCAATAAATCAAATGCACAAAAGTCAGCATAAGCCTAACCAGATCCGGTGCATCTCATCCGAACCCCCGGACGGTCAGCACTTACCCATAGCCAACATAATTAGCCGCAAGCTTATTAAATTTTAATTAAAAAATTCCCACTAAGAAAAGTTGTTGCAACCAACGAATAAAATCGCTAAAGTGGAAATAACCTCAATTACGAGCGGTCATTTTTACTACGACCAACAGAGAGGTTTTTCTATTTGATGCGGCACAATTAAAGGCTGTCGAGTTAAATCGGAAGAGGACCGAGAGAGAACAAGTGTAAAGAAAGAGCAACCGTACCGCCGTTAGCTCGTTTAATCCTTTTGCCTTTCCTGGAGATTAACTCACAGACATAAGGGCTGTTACGAGGGCCACAGTTTAAGACACAAAGTAAAAAGATAAAATGAAAATTCTTAACAACTTCTTGATGAATGAAACTTTGGAAATTAACAAGACGTAGCAGCTAATTTTGATGAAATATTTTAGAGAACATTTTCTTTTTTTTTATTTTTCGGTTTTCTTGGCATCACGCAAATGAATTTCATTTTTGCATCAAGTAAAATTGACGCAGAAAAAAAGTAGAAAACTTTTAAAAAAGTTAAATTGTTTTGCACTTACGGTCTATGTTATTTATTTTATATATATATACATTTTATCTTTTATATAATTTGTACTTTGAACAGCAATAAAATGACCACATAAAAAGAACATTTTAGCTTTTATCTTGCCGTCGGTTTCATTTGTTGGTCAACTTATGTATGTTGTATACTCTTCTCGACTATGGTATGTCATAAAAGTCCGGAAAAACTCATTACAACTCAAATACCGCTGACAATGATGCAACTTGAGCAACTTTAGCGCCTACGCCATAGCCATAGAATGCAGGAATTTCGAAATTCTCATTGATTTTTATAGGCTGCGCAGAACGTGTCCTGCTCGTCCTTTTCCAATTGTGGCAGACAAAACGCGTTGTTGCAACAATTGTTGTTGTGGTTGTTCTGCTGGTTGTGGAGAGTGCTTTTTCCCATGCAAGTTTTACGACCACGAAGCACTTAGGCATAAAAACTTGAAATGTCTTAGAATAAAAATACAACCGAAGTTTTACCGAGGCGACAGTAAAAAAAAAAGTTGTCAAAATTTTATTATATTTTGGTGTATTTTTATTAAAGAGGGTTTTCGACTTTTATGCGCCAAACAAATTGGAACCTAAAATGTCTATAAATGAATGCGATATAAGAACACCAAACAATATGGCGCTACTTGATTAATTCAATAAAAAATCGGCAAAATTAAAATAGGCTTTATTATAAAGGGTTTTTCAATAAGAGCGCTACAAAAGTTTTTTTGTAGAAAGATATACGAGCCAACAACGAGTCGAAATTATTAAAATTTACTACCGAAATTCGAATTCGTATATCTTTCCATCATGAAATGGCAAACTTTACTAAAGAGAAATGTCAAAAGAGCGGCAAGAAATATGGCGTCGTTTACTATCCCTGTCGCTCTACTTTTGTAGCGTCCTTGTTGAAAAACCCTGTATATTTAACGCAAATATAAATATGTTTGTAGTGAACATTTTTTTATTTTTTACAAATATATAATGTTTGTCAGAAACATTTTTACATATGTCTAAACTAAAGTTTTAACTAAATAAGGTTTTTTATTATAAAGAAAAATAAAAATTATTGGGGAAATACTAAAGTGTTTGACAAAAGAATTTTATTTGTTTTTTTTTTAATAACTTCTATTATAGAAATATTTGTACAAAACGAATTTAATTAAATCAACAAGATTCTGGCTTTATTTTTACAAGCATAACTGTTTTATATTTAACGCAAGTATAAATATATTATTTTTGTGAAAATATCTTCCAACTAAAAATTAAACAAAATAACTTTTTTTACAGAAAGGAGAAAAACTAAAAGGATAAATTTTAAATGTTTGCCACCAGTATTTTTATATTAAAGTGCACAAACATTTTTTTATTTATAAACCATAACAATTTGTAGAAAACATATTTTATATGTCGATGAGACTCCCGGCAAACATAAAAATGTTTTCAGTAGAATGTTTTGTATTCTCAACAAATATTTGTAATCAAGTATCTAAAAAAAGTTAAGAAAACTGTCTAAACAAATATTTTAACAAAATACTAAAATTTAATTGTTTTAATAAAAAATTTATTAACGAGAATATGAAAATTTTTGTCCCAAATATTTATATACTTAAAATTGCTTCTTAATTATATTTAACAAATGAAAGTGTTTATATGAAATGCTATAAATTGAAACTGTATATTAATCTTTTATATATTATGGTTTTAAATATCTGACAAAACAAAATATTATATTTATATTCTCGCCAAGTATGTGCTATCATATTTTAGTTTCTCATGAGCTCTAATAATTAGTTTTTAAATTTTATAATTGAATTACTTAAATTTATATAAAACAATTAACATTTTATAGCAAAACGAATTCAACTTAATGTCTAATTACATGCATTTATTACATTAAAGTAGTTTTATTTTATTTGCTGGCTTGATTTTAAATTGCATGTCGATTTCAATGAACTGCAACAACCGACCACTGACCTCATTTCCACATTCTCAACATGATGCTGACCACATTTTCCTCTATTTCTTCGACTTCTGGTATCTACTAACAAACAATTAAGACAGTCCACAGGCTGGATACTTACTGTAGACTGTGTGGTAAAGGCAGCATCATCCTCATCAAGCTGGTCATCATCATCATCGTCATTTAAATGCGAAGTAAAAGCAGTTTGTAGTGCTTAGTCAATATGCAGCCAATGATTATTAAACGTTGGCACTTTCAATTCCTTGCAAGTGATAAAACTCAATTGGATTTTCAGTGCTTAGTCTTTATACGGAAACATTTGACGTAATTACTTTCTTTAAAGCGTGCATTTCACTAAACTAGAACTTTAATTAGATGTGTTAACATGAGAAAGAAAATTGGTTAAATTAAAAAAAAAACGGACAAATCACGATACTTTTTATTTTTTAATAGTTATTAAAACAAAAATATTAAATATAATTCATTATTTTCTTTATATGGAGCGAACTATTATGGATTTTTAATAAACATTACATATTAATATTTTTTTGGAAACAGTTTTGAGTACGAAATTGAAATCAAACCGGCAAGTTTATACTAAAATTCAGAAATTTATCGAGTGGTGTGCCAATGCAAGAAAAATAGCAAGATATGGTAGTTTTGTTCTTGCCTATATTCTTGTAAGATAGTTTTGGTTCTTGTTCTTGCATACATAGAAAAATTATTGACATAAATACAGCAACTGTTATTAATTGATATAAAATAATTAATTCAATAAATATAATTAATTGGATATACGAATCAATATTATAAATCAAAACCTTTCTGAGTTGGTGTATATGCTAATATATAGCATGTACACCAACCGACAGTCTTGTAGCCAATACACAGTTTGACAGCCACTACACAGTTTTACATTCACTACACAGTATTACAGGTACGGTTGACCAATTGTATTTTACATTAGATCATCGTAACGCGTGGTTTCCTATTTGGTTTGTCGGTTCGTTTTTTCGTACATCGTGAGTATATCATGACATCGTGAGTATATTCTTCTCTCTTATTTGCGTTTAACAGTTCAGTGATAGATCTAAACGCCTGCACGAGGAGATTGATCGTGTCCATGCTAAACAATGCGTCAGTGAAGCGAAAAGGCACTAGGTGACGCAATAGTCACGAGACTTATTTACACGCTTCTATAATTCGTATACTGTTTTTCGATACTATACTGATTTAAATACAGTATGTCTTCCAAGTAATTATTATACACGCATGCAAGCGTGGAATAATTAGTGAATTGTGAATGCATGACGGAGAAGATAAAATAAAATATAATGTAAATGTAAAGTAAAATAAAATAACTTTGATTTAAATATATAAAAAAAGTGACAATAAAAAAATATAAAAAAAAATATTTTTTTTTTTACTGAATATACCGATCAGGATTTTGAGGACTAGTTCTGTGATGGGTCTAAAGGAACCGCTCACAGAACACGATTTTGAAGACCTGTCCGGTTCGTACGGGTGTGTTAATGACCTTTAATTTTTTGTTTAATTTATTTTTAAGTTAATACAATTAAAATTTTAATCAATACAATTAAATGCCGTATCGGCGATGAATTTTTTTGCTATATTTACTCATATAATTTTTTCTGTGTAGTCAGTTAGATTTTCTTTCTCGATCTTGCAGCTTCAGTCTTGTTCTAGTGGGAAGGTATTTTCATTTATTTCAGATTTCTTTAGTTCTTACATCAGCAGGTCGTTTTTTTCTTGTTCCTACATCGGCAGATCAATCTTGTTTCTTGATCTTGCAGGCTTAGTCTTGTTCTTGTTCTTACGGGTAAGGGTTGTTCTTACAATGGCAGGTCGATCTTGTTTATTGATCTTGCAGGTTCAGTCTTGTTCTTACATGGGCAGGACGTTTTTCTTCTTGTACTTACATCGGCAAGTCGTTATCTTCTTGTTCGTACATCGATTGATCGATCTTGTTTCTATTTCTTCCGAGCCGTTAGACATGGCAGACATGTTCTTGCCTACATTTTTGCAAGGTAATATTAGTTCTTGTTATTGCATCGGTAGATAGATCTTGTTCTTGCAGAGTCAGTAGCGTTCTTCCTCTTGTTCTTACAGAGAACGGTCATGTGCTTGCATCGGGAGATCGATTATGTTCTTGTTCTTGCAAAAATTGCAAGTACAAGATTGTTTTTTTAACTTATCACTACACAAACTATTAACAATATAAACAAAAAGCAGTATTGCATAAACCGAAATCGAAACCGTAACTTAAAACCAGTATAATGACCGTATCATTTTAATATTTAAAAGCTACACTGTAGCCAACTCTGAAACCATTACATGTTATATTTAACTTTAACTTTATTTGTAGTTATTTTCTCTGCAAAAATATCCTTAATAAAGTAGCCTTAAATATTTAATTTTAATTTAAAAAAAAAACGCAGACATACAAAACCTAAACAGAGCATCAAAAAATAAATACAGAAAAAAGACCATGGCGGCAGCAGCAAATGTTGAGAACACTTTTCCGCTCCATTGCAGCGAAAAATAATAAAATACATAAAAATAAAAATTAAAAAAAAACCCTACCAAGGGGACGACAAAGAACTCAATGCCAACGAGACAACGAAATAAAACCAAAACCATACAAAATTCATAAAGAAAACAAGTAGACGACTTGATGATAAAAATAAAAATAGAAAAAAAAAAAAACAAAAACATACAGTACAAAAATTCCACGCAATGATAATTTTCGTCGTGAATGGTGTGCGGCAAAGTTCAGCACGACTTCCGCTCTACTCACACACACACACACACAATTCAAGTTCAAGTCCTGCCGTCAAGTAAGATGAGAATCCTTTGAGACAACACAGCGACGAGCGCGCCGAATGACTTGAATCAGAAACAAATAATAAAAAATGACAAATGGCTGCAAATAATGATGCAGACGTACACAAATAAATAAATTCGTCCTTTTAGAAAAACGTACTAGGCAGACAGTCGGACGAACGGAGGGACGGTGATACATACAAAAACAAACCAACATATACAAGGAAACAATGGCGAATTGTAATTGCAATAATACCGTGGATCCTTTACATTCGAAAACGAATGTCTGCCGCATTCGGGTTTCTTATCTGCCGCACAAACATTTCAAACTCTCCAAAATGTAGCTAAACTTTTTCATTTCGCGCACATTTTGCTGCTGCTACACATTTCGAGAAGCAAAGAGCAGCCAGCAATCGCCCAGCCAGCCGCGGAGCAAAAGTTGCGGCATCATTTCTTTGATTTATTTAACCGCAAGGCGACAGCAGCGCTGACATTGGCGACATTGTAGCTGCAACATGCAGAACTAATTCGCATGGTAAAACATCCGGTGCGGAAGCAGCCAGTTAAATATTTAAGATATTTTATTAGTAAAGAAATGTTTTTTATGCCATCATTATGTAGAACATAATAAGGGTTTTTTTTAAATCAAGAGGCAGTTATAAAAAAGAATTAAATGATGTAATTTGTGGACAATATTATCAAAGATTTAAATTATATTACTCTCTTATGAATTTTTAATATATAAAGTATGCTGTTAATATTTTTAAACATATCTTTTCAAGGTACGAGCACTATTAACTACAGCGCGAAATTTATGTTATACAGCTCGAAATTTTATAAAATGCAAATCTTATAAATTAAAATGTTCAGGAAAACATCTAAATCATTATTGATGCGAGTACTATTGTAACACTGCGCGAAATTTCGGTTATACAGCAAGAAATTTCATAAAAACTTGTGCATACAGATATGCCGAAATTATAAAAAATAAATAAAATTAAAGTTTAAAATTAATAAATAAAATATATATATAACGTAAATATAATTTAAACACTTAATTAAAATTTCATGTAAAGAATCAAATTCACTAAAGCTACGAGAACTTTTATAAATACTGCGCGAAATTTCGCTTATACTGCGAACAATTTTATAAATCGCTCAGCACTTATATTACATGCGTCTGAAATACTTTCGTAGTCATACTAAAATGTATACCTAAAACAATACAAATTTTAAAAAGTACAAACATATCTTTTCAAGGGACGAGCACTATTTGTACTACAGCGCGAAATTTATGTTATACTGCTCGAAATTTTATAAAATGCAAAGCTTATAAATTAAAATGTGCATCGTTATTGATGCGAGTACTATTAGTAAAACTGCGCAAAATTTCGGTTATACTGCAAGAAATTTTATAAAGTATTCTGCATATCATTTAATAGATGTGCCGAAATTATAAAACAATAAATAAAATGCAAGTTTAACATTAATAAATAACATATATAAGAAGTAACATAATTTCAATACTTAATTAAAATTTCATGTAAAGAATCAAATTCACTAAAGCTACAAAAACTTTTATAAATACTGCGCGAAATTTCGCTTATACTGCGAACAATTTAATATCTCGCTCAGCACTTATATTACAAGCGTCTGAAATACTTTCGGAGTCATACTAAAATACGGAGTCACCTAAAACAATACAAATTTTAAAAAATACAAACATATCTTTTCAAGGAACGAGCACTATTTGTACTACAGCGCGAAATTTATGTTATACTGCTCGAAAATTTATAAAATGCATAGCTAATAAATTAAAATGTGCTGAAAACCATCTAAATCGTTATTGATGCGAGTACTATTAGTAACACTGCGCTAAATTTCGGTTATACTGCAAGAAATTTTATAGAGCATTCTGCATATCATTTAATAGTTGTGCCGAAATTATAAAAAATAAATAAAATGCAAATTTAACATTAATAAATAACATATATATGAAGTAACATAATTTCAATACTTAATTAAAATTTCATGTTAGCAATTACATTCACTAAAGCTACGAGAACTTATAGAAATACTGCACGAAATTTTGCTTATACTGCGAACAATTTTAAATATCGTTCAGCACATATATTACATGCGTCTGAAATACTTGTGGAGTCATACTGAAAATATACCTAAAACAATACAAATTAAAAAAAATGAAAGATTTCAATAGAATTCCAAAAAACTTATAAATTTATTTTGTAAAATTTTCACATATAATAAAAAGTTTCAAATAATTATAATTTTTATATATTTGACAAAAATATATAAAATTTTAATTAAAAATGCAAATTAACATTAATTATAATTTGAAAAAAATATAATTTTTAACAAAAAAGTTCAAAGTCTCACCAACAAAATATAATTCACTTCAAATATTTCAAATTCAGTAGCACTGCGCGAAATTTAATAAAATATACTGCAATCTATTAAATGAGTATGAAACACTTTTCGTATATTTATTTAAATATTCATCATAAATAAAATCAAAAAAATATGTTTTAGAGGTATGAGAACTATAAATAATACAGCGATTAATTTCGGTTAAACTGCACGAAATATTGTAAAATGTTCTACAAAGCAAATTATAAACAAAAAAAAAAATTAGAAGTAAAAATGCAAATAACCATACATTTTCAGAAAATAATATTTCAACATCTTATAAAAATATGTCATAAAAATAAATTATAACAATAGTATCATTAATTTCAATTATGTTATTGTGTTAAGCATTTTCATATAAAAATGATATGTTAACAATTTTTAACATATCTTTTCAAGATACAATAGGTTTTTTTTTAGACAGCGCGAAATTTAATAAAAAGTTTTGCAGATTTATTTTATTTGGTTAAAATGTAAATTAAATGCCAAATTTTACTTACAAATTTTAAGACACATTTACCTGCGTACACGAAAGTTCGGAATATTGCGCGAAATTTTAAAACTGTGACAAAAAGGAGCATGCAACACTTTGAATTTTAAGCTATACACAAAAATACCGCATTACTGCTCGAAATTATAAAAAAATGTCCTTCATGTGCATGAACTGAGCATCAAACTCCCTTTTATAGTTTTAATGTACGGCACAAACTTTTATTGTACTCTGTAGACTTCTTTGAAATATCACAATTGTTCTTAAAAATATGAAAAAAAACGACATTACTGCGCGAAATTCTAGAAAATGTCATAAATGTCGTTTGAATTGATATTAAAGCTTTACTGCACTAAATAAATTCTTTGGACGAAATTTCGTCTAAACTGCTTTAAATACTATGAAAAGCTAAACTGCTCGAAATATTACGAAATATAATTTTATGTGCAAAATTTAAAGTATTCTTCGAAAATTTGTTAACAATATTACGAGAAATTCGTGTGTCGTTTGAGCATAAAACTTTTTGTTCTACCTTTCGAAATTCGAAGAAAATGTTTCTATATCAAAATTATAAATATTGATAGTATTGAGTGAATTTTAGATTATACTCTACAAAGTGCTAGAAATATCAGAAATGTCCTCTAGTTCAAAAAATGGAGGTTAAATTGCGTAAAATTCCAGTTATACTGCAAAATACTAACTTTCACTTAAAATTTGAAGACTTTATTTGATTTACATATCTAGACAATATTTAGGCTATATTATTAATTAATAATATATTTTACAAACAAAAATTTAACTTCTTCAAAATGTATTTAACAGACTGCGCGAAAAATTAACAATACTCTGCATACAACGAACTGCCGTTCAGTCAGCTTTAAGCGATGCAATTATAATATAATTTACGTTCTGACGCCAAAAATACATCACGCTTAAGTGCCATGTTGGTGTGTGTATGTGTGTGTGTGTGTCCTGTGCCAAAGCCATGTTGCTGAACTCACAAATTTAAAAGCGAAATTTGATACCACACAAAGCCATTGACGAACGAGGCAGACAGCGCGAGCAGCAAAGGTTGACATTTTAATGCGCTCGCATCATTCACGCACGACACAGCGCCGCATGGCAGTGAACGGCACGGGACTTAAATTGTCACAGGTCCTGCAGTGGACTGAACTGAAATGGACCTGGTGCACTGCGCCAGCTGCAGGCACTTTTGCACTACACCGCATCACACAACACATACACCACACACGGACTTGGATCAGCAACAACATGTCGTACATGCGTTACTTGTGCCGCCGCCGCCGCGCGACAGTGGCCGTAGCCGCCGGCAGGCAGTATTGGACAGGTCAACAGAGTGCATTTTCATTGGCACTTTGACGTGCGCGGCTATTGAACAAAATCGTCTATTGTTGCTGTTCTGGTTTTATAATGTTGCAGAATGCATACTGCGTGTAATTAACTTCACGTTGTGCACAAGTTATCTCGTTGGAATCCGCCAAAAATTAAAAAATAATAAATGCGTTGTGTGTAAAGCACTTTTTTATAATATGCACTGCACGAAAAATAGACTATACTGCGCGAAATTCAAAATAATGTGATAAAAAGGGGCATGAAACTGTCTTTTTGTGTTTTGTGCATTTAACAAAAATATTGCAATACTGCGTGAAATTATAAACAATATTTTCCATGTGCTTAAAATGCGCATTAAACTACTGTAATAGTTTTCATGTACCGCGTGAATTTTTATTATACTATCTAAGTAATATAAAACATATTAGGTTTAATACAAAAAATAATTTTGAATATGCTTTATGAATGTAAACAAATGTCACGCTTCCCATTCACATAAGTAATTTATCTAAAATTTCAGTACAACAAATTCAAAAAACACGTAAATATAACTGCGCGAAATTTTGGCTATACAGCGCGATATACTAAAAATTGTCTCTAGATATGTAATAATTGTATTATGCCGATTCAAAGTTACGGTACAGATTTAGTTTATATATTATAGATACTTTTTCTTCATATTTTAAATATAGGGAAAAAAACAGAATTGTTTAAAAAAGAAAATACAATCAATTATTTTAAAATATATAGATGAATATTATAAGGAATATTTTATTTTAAACCAAAACCATTTACATCGGTTTTTAATTTAGTTTTATTTATACTTTTTGTATTACAGTTTCGATTTTGAAAATTAAGCGGATATAATTAATAAATTTAGATTATACATACACTACATGGTGCCAAGGAATATCATGATTGTCCTTGAAATAGATAAAATTTTATGTATATTTCGTGAAATAACAGCTTTGTTTTATTTAGCTATACTAATTTCAGCTTCATCGAGAGCCCGGATAAATTTCCGTCATATGTCCAACGTATGTTCGTAATATTTCTTGTTTAAAATACTGTGCGAATGTAATCCAAGTTTCATACTTCTCAAACACTTAAAGAATTCTGCGCGAAATCTTATTTGGTGCATGAAACGCTAGCGACATTGATGGAATAATATCAATGTCATTGATTGTTCTTCAAATGAATTTCGCGCAGTGTTACTAAATACTGCACGAAATTCAGAACTATTACAAAAAATAAATATTTATACTACTTTATACTATTCTTAATACTTAATATAATTTATAATGTATCCCACATATTTCATAAATATGTAGATATCATAGATTCACTGCGCAAAATTTAGGCTTTACAGCGCTATATACATAAAATAGCCCTTGATGTGCAAAATCTGAGTTATACCAGTACAAAGTAACGGTTTCGATTTCGTTTTCATTCTTCTCTTCTTCCTTGTTACTCTTGTCTTTGGTAATTCTGCACAAAATCTCAATAAGTGCAGGAAATCTGGGATATAATATGGAATATATATTAATCTTGTCGTTAACGTTTTTCAAGTAAGTGCATTTTTAATAATATGTAAATAATAATAATAATAGTTTGGCACTACAGTTCTATAGGAACTTAGGCCGAGCTCTCCCACCATTTTGAGCTGTGCGTGTTATATTTGTACTCAAAATGGTGGGACCTACAGTTTATTGCCGAATCCGAACGGCGGGTGAGAGCTTTTCATAGGCAATGATGTTTTGCTCTCGTAGGTTTGCCATTTACTGCCGTAGCGCGGTATAGAAAAATGTTTCTATGAAAAGATGTTGTTAGCCCCAGTCCAGGCTTGAACCAGGGAACTTTCGGCTCGCAGTCCAACGCACTAACCACTGAGCTACCGCGGCTCTGCGTGAAAATAAGTATTATTAAGATATACAAAATATTTGCAACACTGCGCGAAATTTTAGTTATACTGCGCGAAATTTCATAAAACATTCTGCATATCTATAAAATGCGCCTGAAACACTTTCGGCCACGTGCATATTAAAATATCCCTCCCAAAAAATGATTAATGACCACACACTCATAAATCACATTCTCGCTTAAGGCTAGCGGCTTAAGCGCTGCTCCAGCACCCACCAGACACGCTTAAAGTCGTCTTTCAGTCAATGGCACAAGCAAAAAAAAAAATAAAAATAAAAGTACATACACATATTCTGCACTGCTTCCTGACACTTTTAATGCTCTCGACAATGACATTTTTATATGCGCGCCAAAGCCCAACCGCGCCGGAGTCAATCCTGCACCGTTATGCTCCGGAACATGCTGAGCAGCATCCGGCGCAAAAAAACGTGAACGAAAAAAACACACTGCTCGAAACGACTTTCGTTACGTTTCGCTCGCCTTTTCAGGTGTTAAATAGCATTGCAAATGGTGTTTTCCTATTTATGAGGTTTTTGCCCGGCGCACGTGATGCTTCCTGCCTCTGTACCACCACCAGCAGCAACAAAAACGACAGGAACAACAAAAACAACAGCTGTAGCTGCTACTCCTGCAGGATCCATGCATGCGCTGTACAACGTGAGCCTTTTGCAGCATTACAAACCATTATCCCTTTGTAGTACTTTGGGGGCTGGGTGGGGTCGGACACGAAAAAAAATTGGTAACATTATTTTTATCAAAAACAGACAGAAAAACCGTTAAACTACAGCGGCATCGTGCAACGAACACATGCAACAATAGCTATAAACGGTGCACAGTGTTTTGGCTTGAATAGGGGGGTAAATAATTTGGAGGTGGTTCGTGCAGTCTATGCGCCCGATAATTTGTTTTTATTTTTATATTTTTTATATACATTATATACAATATTGTTTTTGTTGCAAAAGCATTTTTTCTTTTTTAATTAAAAAAAAAATAAAACTTAAATATGTAAAAGATTTGCATAAAACTACGCACAGTGACACAAAAAAGAATTAATATATCTTCGTACTTTTTGATAAAAGTAATTTGATTGGAACAAATGCGGTATTCTGTTGTACGCTGTTAAAAATATTCAAGGTACATTTTACATGTGTTTAAAATTCGTGTTTAAACTGCTCGAAATTAACGTTATAAAATTAATTGAAATATTAGAAAAACTGATCGACATTTTGGTTATACTCTGTAAAAATTGTTTTTGAAATACAATGAAATAACGCAAAATTTGGGCATCACCATATGAAGTTTATAGACTTAAAATTAAACTTTTAATGTGTGCGAAATTCTGGTGTTCTGAAATACTAAAGTCTGGTTATATAAATTCAGGTAACAAAGCTCAAAATTCAAAAAATATTTTCTTCAGGATATAAAAAATTAATAACTTACTGTAAAGCTGCACGACATTTCTTTTATACTGCGTGTTAATACTGCGCGAAATAAAGGTTCTTCAAATCTTAAAAGTGCATTTGAAATACGACGGATATAAATTGATATTTATTTTTATGAATTTTGAACAGGGAAATAAAAACATGATTTGTGTAATTAACGAGGATCGTGTCACAATTGTGACAATAATATAAAAAAATAAAAAAAAACTGCGCGAAATTTCTTTATAAGCGCAAAAATATTAAAAATGTTTTTAAAACTGAGCGAAATTTTATTTATACTGCGCGAAATTTGATACAATGTACTGAAAATCTATAAAATACAC
Organism: Dryomyza anilis; assembly: GCA_951804985.1. Lineage (NCBI taxonomy): Eukaryota > Metazoa > Arthropoda > Insecta > Diptera > Dryomyzidae > Dryomyza > Dryomyza anilis. The sequence continues at coordinate 96,557,647 of OX638130.1, read as the reverse complement.
CTGCAATTTCTTTTTAATTTACTAAATGTTCTCCAAATTTTTAAAATGCACTTGAAACACGTCGGAAATGTATTGAAATGTATTTTTTATGAAATTCGAACAAGCAAAGAAACACAAATTTGGTGCAATTAAAGAGTATCGTGTCACAATTGTGACAATAATATAAAAAAATCTCTAAATATAACAATTTGTCTTTATTTAAATTTATAAAGACTGTTTTTAAAACTGCGCGAAATTTTAAATTTTTTTATGAATTAAATAATACATTTAATAAATTTATTTTTATGAACTTTGAACAAGCTAAGAAAAACATGATGATTACAGTTTCGATTTTGAAAATGAAGCGGTTATACTTAATAAATTTAGATTATACATACACTACATGGTGCCAAGGAATATCATAATTGTGCTTGAAATAGATAGAATTTTATGTATATTTCGTGAAATAACAGCTATGTTCTATTTAGTTATACTAATTTCAGCTTTATCGAGAGCCCGAATAAATTGTCGTCATATGTCCAACATATGTTCGTAATATTTCTTGTTTAAAACACTGTGCGAATGTTGGGTATACTGCACGAATTTAATCCAAATTTCATACTTCTCAAACACTTAAAGAATTCTGAGCGAAATCTTATTTGGTGCATGAAACGCTAGCGATTTTAACAGGTATTATTCCATCAATGTCATTGATTGTTCTTCAAATGAATTTCGCGCAGTGTTACTAAATACTGCACGAAATTCAGAACTATTACAAAAAATAAATATTCTTAATACTATTCTTAATACTTAATTTAATTTTAAATGTATCCCACATATTTCATAAATATGTAGATATCATAGATTCACTGCGCAAAATTTTGGCTTTACAGCGCCATATACATAAAATAGCCCTTGATGTGCAAAATCTGAGCTCAAACATGATGATTAGTACAATTAAAGATGATCGTGTCAGAAAAAAATTGTAAAATGTAAGAATCTTATATAAAAAATATAAAAACTGTTTTTAAAACTGGGCAAAAGTTCTTTTATACTGCGCAAAAATTAAAAAAAATAAAACTGCGCGAAACTGAAAAAACTCAAAATTTATACTGAGTTATTTTTATGAATTTTGATTACATTTTATAAATTTATTTTTTATAAACTTCAAACAAGCAAGAAAAAACACGATTGGTAGAATTAAAGAGGATCGTGTCAGAATTGTGAAAATTATATAAAAAATTGCAAAATATAACAATTGTTTGTCTTATTTAAAAAAAAATATATATATAAAAACAGTTTTTAAAATTGCGCCATAAATTTCGTTTATAAAGCGCAAAAATTAAAAAAAAAAAAGTTTTTAAATCTGCGCGAAATTTAATTTATACTGCGCGAAATTTATAAATTGTACTGAAAATCTATAAAATACAACAGAAATATATTTTATATTAATGAAATAATATATTTTCCTCCAATGTTTAATATCAAAATATGTTTGTCATTCAAAAACATAATTAAAACCATTTATTTTAAGTAATCAACTCGAGGCAACAATTAAAACTATTTGCAGACAATTTTTTTAAAGGGCAAAAAGTCAACTATGCCCATTATCATCGTTGGTGCAACCTGTGCGGCTGCGGGCACCAACGGAGCGCTGCATGAAAATGTGATTAACGTAATGAATGCGAAATTGTTTGCAGCGCTCTTTTATTGCCAGTTGTTGTCAGCAGGAGCAGCAGCTGGAGTTGCAGCAGCAACAGCACTTTTCCTCTTCACTAAAAACACACAATAAAATGCTATATTTTTACATTTTATTTACTTTGGCAATGAAATGCAGCCAGTACCGCTGAACAACGAGATAAACGTCGTCCTCATCGTCGTCGTCGTAGTAGTCGTCAACAACTGCACCAACAATACAACCACCAACAAACAGAATCAGCAACAAAAAAATAAAATAAAACAACGACAATAAAATTTATACTGAAAATGCAATTTTATTATATGTATTTTTGAATTTATTTTATGCCGTGGTATGTTTTGTAACGAGTTAAATTTATTTTATTTTATTTGATTTTATTATTTGTTTTGATTTTCAGTATTTTTTTTTTCATTTTGTACTTTTTCTGCACTTGAGTGTTTAATGCTGCTTCCGGTGTTGCTGCTGCTCCATGCATGGATAAATTTAACTGTTCACTGTGAACACACCTACTACCGGTGTAAATGAACTAAACATCCGGTTCGCATCGACCAAGCGACCGACCAAACGACCAGACCAGTACCAGAACGATGAGCATCATCACCGAACGACGAGGACCAGTGACTGCGAAAAATGTTTGTTCCGTCGCATAGACGACGTTGTCAGCAAGAAAATGGCGCCAAGGTTGGCGAATCACTTGGCACTTGGAGGCCGGAAATGAAGCCGACAGGACACTAAGCGGGCTAACGTAATATACTATGCACAGTGTTGTAAAACGTACTTTTTTTTTTTAATAAAATCAAGTATTTTACTGCGCGAAAATATATGTATAGTCCGTAATTTAGCGCAAAATTCTATGTCCATAATATTCGTCATGTTCTACAAATGCGCGTAATATTAATAATACAGCGTAAAATTAAAGTCATGTGCGACATGATTTAATACTAACAGAGCTATTTAGGTTACTGCGCAATTTTTTTTTATTTTATTATAATGATTGTTATAATGATTTTGAAAAGGAGAAATAATCAATTCTTGGTGTAGTTCCGCGTGAAATTCAGGTTATTGCACGAAATTTTGTATTTTGTTCCTAATATCTTTAATATGCGCCTGTAACACCAGAAAATTAGTAATAAAGCCCAAAATTAAAGTCATGCTTTAATACTAACAGAACAGAAAACTGCGCGAAATTTTGTATTTTCATTATTATATCTTTAAAATGCGCCTGTAACACTAGAAAATTATGACTTTGAATGTTAACATGATTTTGAAACGGAGAAATAATCAATCCTTGGTGTAGTTCCGCGCGAAATTCAGGTTACTGCACGAAATTTTGTATCTTCTTCGTAATATCTTTAATATGCGCCCGTAACACCAGAAAATTAGTAATACAGCCCAAAATTATGTCATGCTTTAATACTAACAGAACAGAAAACTGCGCGAAATTTTGTATTTTCATCATTATATCTTTAAAATGCGCCTGTAACACTAGAAAATTATGACTTTGAATGTTATAATGATTTTGAAACGGAGAAATAATTAATCCTTGGTCTAATCCTGTGCGAAATTTGGTATTTTCTTCTTTATATCTTTAATATGCGCCTGTAACACTAGGAAATTATGACTTTGGATGTTATAATGATTTTGAAAAGGAGAAATAATCAATCCTTGGTGTAGTTCCGCGCGAAATTCAGGTTACTGCACGAAATTTTGTATCTTCTTCATAATATCTTTAATATGCGCCTGTAACACCAGAAAATTAGTAATAAAGCCCAAAATTAAAGTCATGCTTTAATACTAACAGAACAGAAAACTGCGCGAAATTTTGTATTTTCATCATTATATCATTAAAATGCGCCTGTAACACTAGAAAATTATGACTTTGAATGTTATAATGATTTTGAAACGGAGAAATAATCAATTCTTGGTGTAATTCCGCGCAAAATTCAGGTTACCGCACGAAATTTTGAATTTTCTTGTTTATATCTTTAATATGCGCCTGTAACACCAGAAAATTAGTAATACAGCCCAAAATTAAAACTAACAGCACAGAAAACTGCGCAAAACTTAGTTTAATGCGCGAAATTTTGTATTTTCATCATTATATCTTTAAAATGCGCCTGTAACACTAGAAAATTATGACTTTGAATGTTATAATAATTTTGAAACGGAGAAATAATTAATCCTTGGTCTAATCCTGTGCAAAATTTGGTATTTTCTTCTTTATATCTTTAATATGCGCCTGTAACACTAGGAAATTATGACTTTGCATGTTATAATGATTTTGAAAAGGAGAAATAATCAATTCTTGGTGTAATTCCGCGCGAAATTCATGTTACTGCACGGAATATTGTATTTTCTTCTTTATATCTTTAATATGCGCCTGTAACACCAGAAAATTAGTAATACAGCCCAAAATTAAAGTCATGCTTTAATACTAATAGAACAGAAAACTGCGCGAAACTTAGTTTACTGCGCGAAATTTTGTATTTTCATCATTATATCTTTAATATGCGCATGTAACACTAGAAAATTATGACTTTGAATGTTATAATGATTTTCAAACGGAGAAATAATTAATCCTTGGTCTAATCCTGCGCGTAATTTAGTTTACTGCGCGAAATTTAGTTTACTGCGCGAAATTTTGTATTTTCTTCATTACATCTTTAAAATGCGCCTGTAACACCAGAAAATTGTGGAATGGTTGAGAACAATCTCTACCAAAACAATTCTTCAATTATTTACATATTTGTGATAAACTTTCAAATAACTTTAAATTTGATCAAGAATTTAAATTCAAACAAATTATATATTCTTAAATTGTAAAATCGTGCAATTTTTAAGTGAATAATAGAAACATTTCTATAATGTGTGGAATTTAAAAATAAATCTTTGAATTAAAAAATGAGCTTCCCAACACTAGTTACGTGACTCTTTAACACATCAGTGGTTTCATTATATTCGCAATAGTTTTGAGCTATTTCAGGAATCTTTTCGCCACGTTAATGGATTCGATACGCAGTCTGTGTTAGAGGGTCTGATTCTGTTTGGTTCAGTCCGATCCAGCCTAGTGTAAATGTAACGAATTGTCGCAACATTTGATTGCAATTCAAAAGCAACGCAATTTCGATATTGAAAGAATCCGGAAAAAAACTCATTCAACTGTTTTTGACTGAAATTCTTGTTGAATTCGTGTTGTCTCTACAAAAATCAACTGGCTTATGGTCGTATCACCCGAACGAACCCCTCATTTGTCACATTGAGCCCTGCACCACAAGAGCTCAAAATCAAGTGTATTGCACCCCAAAAATTTATTTGCACCCCAAAAAATGCCCTGCACTATATTGCAATACGGCAATCTGGGTGCTGTGTTGGGCGGGTGAGTGCTGTGCTGATTGCTTTTTTTCTTGTCAACGCAAAGCCGTTACGTTATGTGCTCGGAATGACAAACAACGGGATTATCAAAATAAGAAGTTATGCGGAATCAATACACAATAAAATCAGGCGCACACAGAAAGGACATGAAACAAGTGCAGGTGATGGGGTTGCTTTGTTGGGCGTCGTTCATTGGGGGGCGGCATTCAGAGGGTGTGACGCTCAATAATGGCATTGATTGAGGCCTGTGACACATGCTGAGTTAATATCCGCGACGACTACGACGACGATAGATTATTACATACGACATTTTTCAAGATTATTCACTGCTGATAGTGTGTAAATTACTTTTTTACGTTTTGTCGTTTTTTTTTTTGCAAAGCGGGTTAAAGGGCGGTTGCAAAGGGCGTGTGTAGCGCATTATTCAGTGGATAAAATAGAAAACATGTAGTGTACAAATAAAATAAAAAACTTCAGAAGGGGGGTTAAATGACAATTGATGTCATAAAAAATAGATTCGACATTTTAAAAAATAGAAAAATAAATTTCTCACTGAAAATTCCATTTTTGACTAAAAATTCAAATGTTCAATGAAAATTCAAATGTTCAATGAAAATTCAATTTTTCACTAAAAATTCAATTTTTCATTAAAAATTCAATTTTTCATTAAAAATTCAATTTTTAATGAAAAATTCAATTTTTCACTAAAAATTCAATTTTTCACTAAAAATTCAATTTTTCACTAAAAATTCAATTTTTCACTAAAAATTCAATTTTTCATTAAAAATTCAATTTTTCACTAAAAATTTCAATTTTTCACTATAAATTCAATTTTTCACTAAGAATTCAATTTTTCACTAAAAACTCAATTTTTCACTAAAAATTCAATTTTTCACTAAAAATTCAATTTTTCACCAAAAATTCAATTTTTCACTAAAAATTCAATTTTTCACTAAAAATTCAATTTTTCACTAAAAATTCAATTGTTCACTAAAAATTCAATTTTTCATTATTTATTAATTTTACACTAAAAAAATTCAATTTTTCACTAAAAATTCAAATTTTCACTAATAATTCAAATTTTCTCCAAAAATTCAACTTTTCTCTAAAAATTCAATTTTTCACTAAAAATTCAATTTTTCACTAAAAATTCAATTTTTCACTAAAAATTCAATTTTTCATTAAAAATTCAATTTTTCATTAAAAATTCAATTTTTCATTAAAAATTCAATTTTTCATTAAAAATTCAATTTTTCACTAAAAATTCAATTTTTCACTAAAAATTCAATTTTTCACTAAAAATTAAATTTTTCACTAAAAATTCAATTTTTCATTAAAAATTCAATTTTTCATTAAAAATTCAATTTTTCACTAAAAATTCAATTTTTCACTAAAAATTCAATTTTTCACTAAAAATTAAATTTTTCACTAAAAATTCAATTTTTCACTAAAAATTCAATTTTTCATTAAAAATTCAATTTTTCACTAAAAATTTCAATTTTTCACTATAAATTCAATTTTTCACTAAGAATTCAATTTTTCACTAAAAATTCAATTTTTCACTAAAAATTCAATTTTTCACTAAAAATTCAAATTTCACTAAAATATCAAATTTTTACTAAAAATTAAATTTTTCACTAAAAATTCAATTTTTCACTAAAAATTTAATTTTTCACTAAAAATTCAATTTTTAACCAAAAATTTAATAGTTCAATAAAAATTTAATTTTTCACTAAAAATTAAATTTTTCACTAAAAATTAAATTTTTCACTACATATTCAATTTTTCACTAAAAATTCAAATTTTCACTAAAAATTAAATTTTTCACTAAAAATTCAATTTTTCACTAATAATTCAATTTTTCACTAAAAATTCAATTTTTCACTAAAAATTCAATTTTTCACTAAAAATTCAATTTTTCACTAAAAATTCAATTTTTCACTAAAAATTCAATTTTTCACTAAAAATTCAATTTTTCACTAAAAATTCAATTTTTCACTAAAAATTCAATTTTTCACTAAAAATTCAATTTTTCACTAAAAATTCAATTTTTCACTAAAAATTCAATTTTTCACTAAAAAATTCAATTTTTCACTATAAATTCAATTTTTCACTAAAAATTCAATTTTTACTAAAAATTCAATTTTTCACTAAAAATTCAATTTTTCACTAAAAATTCAATTTTTCACTAAAAATTCAATTTTTCACTATAAATTCAATTTTTCACTAAAAATTCAATTTTTACTAAAAATTCAATTTTTCACTAAAAATTCAATTTTTCACTAAAAATTCAATTTTTCACTAAAAATTCAATTTTTCACTAAAAATTCAATTTTTCACTAAAAATTCAATTTTTACTAAAAATTCAATTTTTCACTAAAAATTCAATTTTTCACTATAAATTCAATTTTTCACTATAAATTCAATTTTTACTAAAAAATCCAATTTTTCACTAAAAATTCAATTTTTCACTAAAAATTCAATTTTTCACTAAAAATTCAATTTTTCACTATAAATTCAATTTTTCACTAAAAATTCAATTTTTACTAAAAATTCAATTTTTCACTAAAAATTCAATTTTTTACTAAAAATTCAATTTTTCACTAAAAATTCAATTTTTCACTAAAAATTCAATTTTTCACTATAAATTCAATTTTTCACTATAAATTCAATTTTTCACTAAAAATTCAATTTTTCACTAAAAATTCAATTTTTCACTATAAATTCAATTTTTCACTATAAATTCAATTTTTACTAAAAAATCCAATTTTTCACTAAAAATTCAATTTTTCACTAAAAATTCAATTTTTCACTAAAAATTCAATTTTTCACTATAAATTCAATTTTTCACTAAAAATTCAATTTTTACTAAAAATTCAATTTTTCACTAAAAATTCAATTTTTTACTAAAAATTCAATTTTTCACTAAAAATTCAATTTTTCACTAAAAATTCAATTTTTCACTAAAAATTCAATTTTTCACTAAAAATTCAAAAATTCAAATTTTCACTAAAAATTCAATTTTTCACTAAAAATTCAATTTTTCACTAAAAATTCAATTTTTCACTAAAAATTCAATTTTTCACTAAAAATTCAATTTTTACTAAAAAATCCAATTTTTCACTAAAAATCCAATTTTTCACTAAAAATTCAATTTTTCACTAAAAATTCAATTTTTCACTATAAATTCAATTTTTCACTAAAAATTCAATTTTTACTAAAAATTCAATTTTTCACTAAAAATTCAATTTTTCACTAAAAATTCAATTTTTCACTATAAATTCAATTTTTCACTAAAAATTAAATTTTTCACTAAAAATTAAATTTTTCGCTAAAAATTCAATTTTTCACTAAAAATTCAATTTTTCACTAAAAATTCAATTTTTACTAAAAATTCAATTTTTCACTAAAAATTCAATTTTTCACTAAAAATTCAATTTTTCACTATAAATTCAATTTTTCACTAAAAATTCAATTTTTACTAAAAATTCAATTTTTCACTAAAAATTCAATTTTTCACTAAAAATTCAATTTTTCACTAAAAATTCAATTTTTCACTAAAAATTCAATTTTTCACTAAAAATTCAATTTTTACTAAAAATTCAATTTTTCACTAAAAATTCAATTTTTCACTATAAATTCAATTTTTCACTATAAATTCAATTTTTACTAAAAAATCCAATTTTTCACTAAAAATTCAATTTTTCACTAAAAATTCAATTTTTCACTAAAAATTCAATTTTTCACTATAAATTCAATTTTTCACTAAAAATTCAATTTTTACTAAAAATTCAATTTTTCACTAAAAATTCAATTTTTTACTAAAAATTCAATTTTTCACTAAAAATTCAATTTTTCACTAAAAATTCAATTTTTCACTATAAATTCAATTTTTCACTATAAATTCAATTTTTCACTAAAAATTCAATTTTTCACTAAAAATTCAATTTTTCACTATAAATTCAATTTTTCACTATAAATTCAATTTTTACTAAAAAATCCAATTTTTCACTAAAAATTCAATTTTTCACTAAAAATTCAATTTTTCACTAAAAATTCAATTTTTCACTATAAATTCAATTTTTCACTAAAAATTCAATTTTTACTAAAAATTCAATTTTTCACTAAAAATTCAATTTTTTACTAAAAATTCAATTTTTCACTAAAAATTCAATTTTTCACTAAAAATTCAATTTTTCACTAAAAATTCAATTTTTCACTAAAAATTCAATTTTTCACTAAAAATTCAATTTTTCACTAAAAATTCAATTTTTCACTAAAAATTCAATTTTTACTAAAAAATCCAATTTTTCACTAAAAATCCAATTTTTCACTAAAAATTCAATTTTTCACTAAAAATTCAATTTTTCACTATAAATTCAATTTTTCACTAAAAATTCAATTTTTACTAAAAATTCAATTTTTCACTAAAAATTCAATTTTTCACTAAAAATTCAATTTTTCACTATAAATTCAATTTTTCACTAAAAATTAAATTTTTCACTAAAAATTAAATTTTTCGCTAAAAATTCAATTTTTCACTAAAAATTCAATTTTTCACTAAAAATTCAATTTTTACTAAAAATTCAATTTTTCACTAAAAATTCAATTTTTCACTAAAAATTCAATTTTTCACTATAAATTCAAATTTTCACTAAAAATTCAATTTTTACTAAAAAATCCAATTTTTCACTAAAAATTCAATTTTTCACTAAAAATCCAATTTTTCACTAAAAATTCAATTTTTCACTAAAAATTCAATTTTTCACTAAAAATTAAATTTTTCACTAAAAATTCAATTTTTCACTAAAAATTCAATTTTTCACTATAAATTCAATTTTTCACTAAAAATTCAATTTTTACTAAAAATTCAAATTTTCACTAAAAATTCAATTTTTCACTAAAAATTCAATTTTTCACTATAAATTCAATTTTTCACTAAAAATTCAATTTTTACTAAAAATTCAATTTTTCACTAAAAATTCAATTTTTCACTAAAAATTCAATTTTTAACTAAAAATTCAAATTTCACTAAAAATTTAAATTTTCACTAAAAATTCAAATTTTCACTAAAAATTCAAATTTTCACTAAAAAATTCAATTTTTCACTAAAAAATTCAATTTTTCACTAAAAAAATTCAATTTTTCACTAAAAAATTCAATTTTTAACTAAAAATTCAAATTTTCACTAATAATTCAAATTTTCTCCAAAAATTCAACTTTTCTCTAAAAATTCAATTTTTCACTAAAAATTCAATTTTTCACTAAAAATTCAATTTTTCACTATAAATTCAATTTTTCACTAAAAATTCAATTTTTACTAAAAATTCAATTTTTCACTAAAAATTCAATTTTTTACTAAAAATTCAATTTTTCACTAAAAATTCAATTTTTCACTAAAAATTCAATTTTTCACTAAAAATTCAATTTTTCACTATAAATTCAATTTTTCACTAAAAATTCAATTTTTACTAAAAATTCAATTTTAACTAAAAATTCAATTTTTTACTAAAAATTCAATTTTTCACTAAAAATTCAATTTTTCACTAAAAATTCAATTTTTCACTAAAAATTCAATTTTTCACTAAAAATTCAATTTTTCACTAAAAATTCAATTTTTCACTAAAAATTCAATTTTTCACTAAAAATTCAATTTTTACTAAAAAATCCAATTTTTCACTAAAAATCCAATTTTTCACTAAAAATTCAATTTTTCACTAAAAATTCAATTTTTCACTAAAAATTCAATTTTTCACTAAAAATTCAATTTTTCACTAAAAATTCAATTTTTCACTATAAATTCAATTTTTCACTAAAAATTCAATTTTTACTAAAAATTCAATTTTTCACTAAAAATTCAATTTTTCACTATAAATTCAATTTTTCACTAAAAATTCAATTTTTACTAAAAAATCCAATTTTTCACTAAAAATTCAATTTTTCACTAAAAATCCAATTTTTCACTAAAAATTCAATTTTTCACTAAAAATTCAATTTTTCACTAAAAATTCAAATTTTCACTAAAAATTCAATTTTTCACTAAAAATTCAATTTTTCACTATAAATTCAATTTTTCACTAAAAATTCAATTTTTACTAAAAATTCAATTTTTCACTAAAAATTCAATTTTTCACTAAAAATTCAATTTTTAACTAAAAATTCAATTTTTCACTAAAAATTCAAATTTTCACTAAAAATTCAAATTTTCACTAAAAATTCAAATTTTCACTAAAAAATTCAATTTTTCACTAAAAAATTCAATTTTTCACTAAAAAATTCAATTTTTCACTAAAAAATTCAATTTTTCACTAAAAAATTCAATTTTTCACAAAAAAATTCAATTTTTAACTAAAAATTCAAATTTTCACTAATAATTCAAATTTTCTCCAAAAATTCAACTTTTGTCTAAAAATTCAATTTTTCATTAAAAATTCAAATTTTCACTATAAATTAAAACTTTCACTTAACATTAAAATTTTCACTAAAATTTCTATTTTTAAATAAATAAATAAAATATTTTTTAAAATTCGACTTATTTTGTTATGTATTCGAAATATTGTGAAATATTTATTGTAAAAAAAAAATGTTCACAGTTATTCTGATATTGATTCATTGAACATTTTCTGCAATGTCTACGCAAAAAGACTGTAATCTGTTTTCTGCCTATTCGCACATTAATTTTCACTTGCTCCATTAGTGCTCAATGTACACTTAATTCTCATCGATGCGTTGCGCCATCATGACATGCATGTCTAATCATTGCCGGGCCAGAATTTGTCTCCACATTGAAATAAAATAAAAATCCCATTTTTTTTTTGATTTTTGTGTTGCTGACGCCAATTCGTATCTGTCTCTGCACATCAGGGTCAGACCACCTGATTAGAATTTATGAGATGTGCCTGGATTTTCTATATTTCAAAATTCCTCACCCTTCTTCTTGTTTCTTTTTGGCCATGATCATGATGATCAGTGGAGTTGCACAGATCACTGGCACATTTGGACGCTCTGTAACTGCAACTGGAATGTTGTTGGTGGTTGCCTACGACTCTGATCTTTGCAATAAAATGGCAATTACACTATCACATAGCGCCTGGCCAAACAGACGGACAGACAAATAGACAGACAAACGGATGGATGCAGTGCCCAACCATTACCGTCACGATTCGTTGCTGTCAACACTAATGGACCCTCACATCGATTGTGACTATGTATCCGATGCTGCATCGTATGCCAGGCAGAGTGCTTTATGGCGATGCCAAACCAACTGGTGACTGTTGTGGTGGAGGGCATAACCTTTTAGTGTTTGTGGCATTAAACGCAAATAAGTAATGGCCAGACGTCTGGTGCGAGGGGGGTGGTCTTGGAGGCCAAGACGAATAACCAAGGCGCAGCAGTTGACAACTCGCATGCTATATTTGCATAATTTGTTGTATTATTTAATTGCTCGGGTTAAAAGAGTTATCAATTTACAGATGAAATTGAGTCTTTAGTGAAAAATTAAAATTAGTGAAAAATTGAATTTTTAGTGAAAATTTTAATTTTTAGTGAAAATTTTAATTTTTAGTGAAAATTTAAATTTTTAGTGAAAAATTGAATTTTGAGTGAAAAATTGAATTTTTAGTGATAAATTGAATTTTTAGTTAAAAATTGAATTTTTAGTGAAAAATTGAATTTTTAGTGAATATTTTAATTTTTAGTGAAAATTTTAATTTTTAGTGAAAATTTAAATTTTTAGTGAAAAATTGAATTTTGAGTGAAAAATTGAATTTTTAGTGATAAATTGAATTTTTAGTTAAAAATTTAAGTTTTAGTGAAAAATTTAAGTTTTAGTGAAAAATTTAAGTTTTAGTGAAAAATTGAATTTTTTGTGAAAAATTAAATTTTTAGTACAACATTGAATTTTTAGTGAAAAATTGAATTTTTAGTGAAAAATTGAATTTTAAGTAAAAATTGAATTTTAAGTAAAAATTGAATTTTAAGTAAAAAATTTAAATTTTAGTTAAATTGAATTTTAAGTGAAAAATTGAATTTTTAGTGAAAATTTGAATTTTTAGTGAAAAATTGAATTTTTAGTGAAAAATTGAATTTTTAGTGAAAAATTGAATTTTTAGTGAAAAATTGAATTTTTAGTGAAAAATTTTAATTTTTAGTGAAAAAGTGAATTTTAGTGAAAAATTTAAGTTTTAGTGAAAAATTGAATTTTTAGTGAAAAATTGAATTTTTAGTGAAAAATTGAATTTTTAGTGAAAAATTGAATTTTTAGTGAAAAATTGAATTTTTAGTGAAAAATTGAATTTTTAGTGAAAAATTGAATTTTTAGTGAAAAATTGAATTTTTAGTGAAAATTTTAATTTTTAGTGAAAAATTGAATTTATAGTGAAAAATTGAATTTATAGTGAAAAATTGAATTTATAGTGAAAAATTGAATTTTTAGTGAAAAATTGAATTTTTAGTGAAAATTTTAATTTTTAGTGAAAAATTGAATTTATAGTGAAAAATTGAATTTATAGTGAAAATTTGAATTTTTTAGTGAAAAATTCAATTTTTAGTGAAAAATTGAATAATTTTGTGAAAATTGAATTTTTAGTGACAAATTTAATTTTTAGTCAAAAATTGAATTTTTAGAGATAAGAAGAATTTTAAGTGCACATCATAAAAGCTTTGAAGTTTTATAAAAAAAAAATAATGCACTCATTGCTTAAACCTGTTAATTTCATTCATATCTGTCACAGGCGTCGCAGATTTTTGTCAATATGCCAACAATTACAAAGCGATGGTATATATACTGATCCCTATAATATAAAGACATTATTTCAAATATTGCTAAGGAATAAGGAATACCTCTTGCAGACGAAAAACTAAACTATATGGCATTTTCTTATGAATTAAGCCATAAAATGCAGTGTGCAGCATTATTTGCGCTACGAAATCATCGCGCATTTGTTGTGGTTGTCAAGGGTGTTTCTTCGTCGAGGCATAATTTGCTTTATATTTTTTTATGTTTTTTTATTTTTCATTTAATAAATATTTTGTGTATATTTTTGTAAACAGTTTCATGAGTTTGTGCTTCATGCGTTTTGAATTTATACGCTGAATTTATTGCGTTTGGCACTCTTAATTCTTGCCTGCCACAGCAGATTTTATTATAGACGCAAGTATTACACAAAATTTTGCATTTTATATGGATGCGAAAATTATAAAATTGTTTCGTGCGAACATATGATGTGGTTTATTATGATGATGTGCGGCGTTTGGCGTTTTTCATTTTTTTTATAAACATTTTTCTTTTTTTTTCTTTTTATATTTGAATGCAAATATCTATAATTTTAGTAGGTACACACAAAAAACTGGCAGGTCAATATAATAGCTTGGGTTTAGTTGATACAAAATAATTAATTCTATTAACATCATTAGTTGGATATATTAATTACTTATTATCGCAATTATACTTTGTAAGTTGGTGTATATGCTAAAATATATGCATATATAGCATATACACCAACCGACATTTTTGGAGGCACTACACAGTTTTACAGTCACACAGTATTACAGGTACTGTTGTACCGATCTTATTTTACATTGATTAATCGGAACGCGTGCCTGACTATTCGGTTCGTCAGGTCGTTTTTCCGTACATCATGCGTATATCATGGCTTTGATATATGTCTCTCTTATTTGTGTTTAACATGTTACTTTCATTATATATAGCGCTACTAGGGACGTGAATTTCGAACATAAAAAGTGGTAAAAAATGAAATAAAAAATATAAATAAACAAAAACAACAATATGTATATATAAAAATTTAAAAAGGCTTAACTAAAATAATAAAAAAGACAAATAAAAAACTTTTTTTCTCATTTTCTTCAATTTTTGTTCAATTAATTTTTTAATTAATATAATTAAATATTTAATCAATACAATTAAATGTTGTATCGGCGATGAAACCATTTAAATTTTATTGTATTGATAAATTTTTTGTGTTGTACTAGCTGAACCCGTGCACAGCTTCGCCCGTGCTAAGTTTTTGTAAAAACTATATCGTTTTTAAAGTGTGGATAAATCACGTCCAATTTTTCCATTTTCTTCTCGCCCGCATTGAACGTAGAGCCACGCCCTTTGTCCAAACTCTCTCTCTTTCTACGTGAAGATTACAAAGTTTAATATGATCCTTTGTTACGATTTTTACAACTCTATTCTTAGTAGGTCAGGAGTTATCTGTAGCATTTTTAAAGTTATAGTTATACGGGAGATGTCACGCCTCATTGTACAATCTCGCCCATATTGTAAGTGACGATTACAATGTTTAATATGAGCCTTTGTTTTGATTTTTATAACTCTGCTCTTAGTAGGTCAGGCGTTATATGGGAGGTGCCACGCCCCGTTGTACAAACCTGTCAAAATTACGCGTGATAATTGGAGTTTTAAATATGAACATTTGATTTGATTTTTATAACAATACTCTTTATATGTCAGCAGTTATAGCATTTTTAAAGTTTTTGTTATATCGGAGGTACC
This sequence comes from Dryomyza anilis, assembly GCA_951804985.1. Taxonomy (NCBI): domain Eukaryota; kingdom Metazoa; phylum Arthropoda; class Insecta; order Diptera; family Dryomyzidae; genus Dryomyza; species Dryomyza anilis. The sequence goes on along the minus strand of OX638130.1, from coordinate 96,542,081 downwards.
AAGCCCCTTTGTCCAATCCCGCCCACATTTGTGAAAACGATAAACAACCACAATATACCTTAAGTACACAGATATACACAGCAATTAAAATTTCAGGTTTGTCACGCTCATTTGTGTACCTTAGGGGGCGAATTTCAAAATCTCGCCTTAGTACGCGCCTACGTCGGGAGATAAATGCCCTGTTCCAAAATTCATATTTCTAGTTTTGCATTTTTTTTAATATAATTTTTTTTTTTTTTATTTTATTTTTTTTTTTTTGCATAAGATATATTTTTTCTTGATTTATTTTATAACAATTTGCATAATAAACGAATAAAACAGCCCTGAATTAATAATTCATGTTTGCATATTAATTCCTTTTTTGCCAATTTTGTTTTTGAACATTTATATCACATACAATTTGTTATCTGTATATATCTAATTACATTTTTTAATTTATTTTGTTTATTTTATTATTATTAAAAATTAGTTTTTCCATTGTTTTTGTGGTTATTGTTAAATTTTTTATAGTGCAACTAATAATATTTAATATCAAAATAATAATATAAAAAAGATATTTTTTACGAATCTATAATGACTTTATTCCACCATTTCAAATGTGCGTATTCAAGGAATGAGTGTCTGTTTCAAGACAATCTCGAAGGTTTGCCATTGTCTGTCAAGAGATAGCAACGTATAAGTTTTAACAGAAAAACCACAATTTAAAAAAAAAACGATAGAAAAGCGATTATTATTATTACCCAAGCGTGGTAGACCAAAATGAGCGGAGGATTTGAGATCCAAAGAATAGTCGAAAGATGTGTTTGTAATAATAATAATTAAATTGAAATGACATTGTGGAGGAATTGATTGGGAAGTGATGTCTGCGACAAATTTTCTTTGGGATTAAATCTCATGGAGTATAATTTTTCAGGAAATTATTAAATGGAATTTTTGAGCACAAATTGTGTAGGATCAAATTGCTGGCGGAAAAATTTCTGGGGGTTTTTTTTTTTTAGATCTGTAAAGATTATAACATATAATAAGTGGTTCAGGAAAAATTTCTATTAATTATAATTGTTGTGGAAAAGAATTTAAAAGTATGGTCAAAAATCCAGAAATATCGTTTATGAATTGTCCGAAAAATAACAGACTTGTAGAAAATTGTCTCGCAGTTTAATAGTCACGGGAAATAATTTTTCTGGAAACTATTGTTTCGGGTAGATACTGTGGGAAAAGAATGATTCGACAACTGTCTATTTGGGATCCGTACGATATGTCGAAAAAAAAAATGTCGAAACCTTAAAATGTCGACATTTTAAAAGCCTTAAAACGCCGAAACAATATTTGGCCGAATCAAAAAATGTCGAAAAATCTTTGCAACTATAAATACAAAAACATTTTTTTTTATAGGATCAAAAAATGGCGAAAATTTAAATGCCGAAATATCAAAATGTTGAATAACAAATTTCAAATCGTATATGAGCCATTCCACACCAAATCTCCCAGGATTTTCAAATCACCCTCTTCGATTGCAATGAAATTTTTGCAACTGAGGGTAACGTGATCTGCATTGACCATTTTTTTATATTTTTCCGACTACTATTTCCAGAGAGTAGCCGCGGTAGCTCAGTGGTTAGTGCGTTGGACTGCGAGCCGAAAGGTCCCCGGTTCAAGCCTGGACTGGGGCTTACAACATCTTTTCATAGAAACATTTTTCTATACCGCGCTACCTCTCGTCAGTAAATGGCAAACCTACGAGAGTAAAACCATAGCCTATGAAAAGCTCTCACCCGCCGTTCGGATTCGGCAATAAACTGTAGGTCCCACCACTTTGAGTACAAATATAACACGCACAGCTCAATATGGTGAGAGCGCTCGTCCGAAGTTCTATACAGGACTGTAGCGCCAAATTATTATATTATTATGATTTCCAGAGAAAGTCGAAAGTTGAAAAAATTGTCAAAGATTACTTTTGTAGGGTGGTATGGTATGGTTCATATTGAAATATCTTTTGATGCTGGAAACTTCGTTAAGGTTTCATTTTAAAACAAATAAAACAATCTTTTGTACATTTTTTTAATGTTATCCTTGAACTTCAAATTTCATTCTTTAAAAAAAAATTATTTAAAAAAAAAATCAAAATTTTTGTTTATTTATTATAAGTGTTGTACCTAAATTCCAAGATTGTATTTTGAAGGCAAGATTGTATTTAAAAATCTCCGCATGAATTCTAGAGTAGCTAAAAATTAGAATTCGTATCTGAGATTCTGATTCTCAGAATTGTGGTATCTATTGTTTTTTTAATATCTTAATCATCATATTTTATTATATTAACTTGAAATATATATCTTTTTAATAACGTTGCAATTTTTTTTGACATTTTTTATCATTTTTTCGGAAAAAAATGATTTTACCATATTCAATTTCAAAATTATTAGTTTTCGACATTTTGTTTTTCAACATTTTAGTTATCAACTTTTTTTTCGACATTTTTGTTTTCGTCATTTTCAGGTTTCGACATTTTTATTTTCTACATTTTTATCTTCGGTATTTTTAGTTTCGATATTTTAAATTTCGACTTAGCGTACCAGACCCAAATTCGGAAATAATACCAAAAGATCAAACATTTATATGCAAAAATATGCAATAATAAAAGAAATATGCATTACTAAGAAATATGCATTAAAAATGTAATAATTAATGCCTGTTTATTAGGCAAAAATATCATAGACATGCAAAATAATATGGAAAATATACAAAAATATTTAAATCAAATATGCAAAAATATGCCAAAACAATTTTAAAATATAGCTATTTGAGGCATTTTTTTAAATTCAAAATATCTATGATATTTTTTGCTTAATAAACGGGCATTAATTACTACATTTTTAATGCATATTTCTTTTTAATGCATATTTTTTTTTATTATTGCATATTTTGCATATAAATATTTGCATCTTTTGACATATTTGCATGTATTCATTGCGAATTTTACAACATGTGTTGCCTTTACCGATGTTGCTGTCGATATTGTTGTTTTTGTTGTTTTTGCTGTTGCCTCTGTTTTTGTTGTTTCTGTTGTTTTTACTGCGATGACTGCTGTCTTGATCCACCCCATAAGAAATAATCACACGGACACCCGTCTCGCAGTCAGATCTCCGAGAAGAAGATCCCTGCCCTTCGATGCAATGTAAAGTAACGCAACGGGAGATCTAATAAAGATGTTTCGCCGCCGAAGGACGTCTCCCCCCCAGTGCTTATATGAGGCAACAACGATTTGTATGCCAGCTAATTTCCATGCCATACGAAAGACAGACAGACCGACCGAGAGGCAGACACCCTATATGCGGTACACCCCATACTAAAGCAAATTTATTATTAAATTAATATTTTGCGAAATTCATGAAGATTCATAAAAACAGCAGAGTCAGTGTGTGTGTCTTGTCGACTATCCTGCGCGTTTCTTACTCCTGCAGTTGCCCTAAACACATATGTGCCAATAAAATAGCAAAGATCGTGTTGTGTCTGGCACAGATATACATAGTAAATATTTTGTATATATATTTTTAGTCATTGCATATATCGCAAATAACGTCAGACTGACAGCTGCTTGTTTTTCGTAATTTTTAATAAGAAAATTAGTGCAAAATATGGATGTTGTAGCAGTGACGGCGACATTAATTTCAATAATAATTATGGCAACGCAGCACTACGTAAAACAGTTTGTGCTGTGCCCATTAATCATGGCAGGAAACATGCTGTTGGAGGATCACTTGCAATAAAGCATATTAATTAATTGTTAACCATAAAATGCTCTATAGCATGTCTATGGCATGTAATATATGTTGGTTGTATTTTAGTCTGACAAGAGTTACAAAAAAAAAAAAAAAAAAAACTTTTTAAGTTACGTAAATTAATTGAATGAGACAATGAGGGAATGAGTGAAATTAATATTTAAAAATGCATAAATTAAAATTAGTAATAATTTAAAATTGAAAACTTATTTATGGTTAAATTGAAATGCAAAATTAATAAATTTAATAAACACAAGATATAATATATATTAGACATCTGTACAAATGCATTTTAAGTTCTCACTGCATTCTAGAGTATTGAGTGCATTTTGTAATGGCAGTCTACAGCGACTGAAGTCTCTCCAGCGACTTTACTTCACTGCACTATTTGTTTCGTTCGTATCAAGTAGTGTCAAGACATTTTTTTTCAAGACATTCAATGTTTTGAAAAACAAAACCAAACGACACTACTATCGCTGAACATGCAACAAATACAGTGAGTGCAGTCAGTGAGAGCAACGATTAACGAGTGAGAAGACGAACATTGAAAGCAACACAAATCTGCCGCTCGGCGTTCGACGGCAGTAATGTTGTTGTCGGTTTAATATATTAGATATACTGTCGGTTTAATATATGTGTTTATTTAATATATGTGTTTATTTATTAAAAAAAAATTGGTCGAAAAGCAAAAAAAAAATAAAAATTGTTTTTGAAAAATATTAAATTATGAAACAAATGTTGTTCGTTAAATAATAAAAAAAAAAACTTTACATAAAATATTATATGATTTTCTTATACCTTTTGCATTTTTTCTTTATTTAAATAATGAAAATTCCTTAGAGTAAGAGAAAGATAAACAAAAATGTAAAATGCACTGAGTACTCAGTGTCATCAGCAGTACATTTCAGTATTTCAATTTTTATTGCTCATCATTATAGACCATTTCACTACAACTACGTCTTGTTTGTGTTTTGTTTTGACACTACTTATGCTTTGCATTTGTGAGCAATACCTTTATTTGATTTTGAGGCATAGATTCGGCGACAGTACATGTCTTGAAATTTATTGCACATCATTATAGACCGCTTCACTACAACTACGTCTTGTTTTTGTTTTGTTTTGACACTACTTGTGCTTTGCTGTTGTGAGCAATACCTTCATTTGATTATAAGGCATGGATTCGGCGACAGTACATGTCTTGAAATTCATTATAGACCTCTTCACTACAACCACGTCTTGTTTTTGTTTTGTTTTGACACTACTTGTGCTTTGCTGTTGTAGGCAATACCTTCATTTGATTTTCAGGCATAGCGACAGTATATGTCTTGAAATAAAATGAATGTCTTGAAGTGGATTTCAAATGCATTTGTGCAGATGTCTAATAAATATTCGTCGTATGATTTATATATTTTCCAATAGTTTTAGACATTTCGGGTTTCTTTGGCTAAACGCTATTAGACTAAACATGAATACTGGCTTTTCATGCCGTTATCATGACCACCATATTAAGACCAATGTACATTATCTAAACAAATAATGGTCCCACTCTATTTTATCCTCATAAGGAACTAACAAGCGGAGTAAGAATCTAATCAAAAAGATTATAAAGAATTTATCAAAGTATCAAAATTCATTATATGAATTTCAATAAAAAATTTTAATAAAATTTTTTAATTTTTTTTTTTTAAATTTATATTTTGAGTATTCCGCAATATTTATGGGCATTGCATATCAAACCGGGTACTATTAATATTTTGATTTCATTGAGACTTTGCACTCATGTGCGGTGTCCAAAAATATTCTTCACGTGTTGCATGATTAATAAAAACCAAAAATTGTATGCAGTTTTAGTCCCTCAGTCTCTTACATGTTCGCTTTGAATTTTGAATCAAAAATGTTGGACAAAAATAGTAAGGACATTGTTCTACAAACGTATCGTGCGACTGAAGAACGAATCTTCTCTGTAATGTGTCGTTTTGTTGAGAGCCGTGTTGACTACGAAAGGGTGGGCTAGGTTAGATATTTTTCATTTTTTATTTAACTATCATAATTCGAAATCAATAATGCACCAATATTACACTGAGTAAAATAAAAAAAACTTAAAAATTGACAAAAAATGTTTAAAACTGAAATTAAATGTAATGTTTTAAAATTAAACGAAAGAGTTTTCAATTTAATTATATTGGTTTTTAAAATCGAAATTTCGTGACATGCCCCTAAAGGTATGCAGCATTTACGGTAGGAAATGCAATGAAAATGCTTACAACATACATCTAGGGGTAGTATTTACGCGTTAAACTGAAATTTTACGTTCGATGACACCCTGTCATATTATTCATAGCCCTTTTTTGAGGGACCATATTTTATAAAACAGGAATAATAAGCAGTAGTACTGTTGATAGATGATGGTAAAAAGGTTATTTATTTTAGCAAGTACAAAAACGAGTTCAAACGAGAACCGAAGAAAATAAATTAAATAAAAATAAAATAAATAAATTAAAAAAAATTTTAACAAAAAAAATTAAAATATAAAAAATATATATATATTTTTTTTACTAAAATAAAAAAACACAAATTTTTATTTAGTTCTTTAGTTCTTTATTTATTTTTTTATTTATTTATTTAATTATTTATTTATTTATTTATTTATTTATTTATTTATTTATTTATTTATTTATTTATTTATTTATTTATTTAAGTATGAGGCGTCGCTTTTTTTTATTTGAAATTTTTTACTGTATTTAGAATAAAATCATCCTTGCAAAATAAAAAAGTACTCAGACATTTGCAAGTGCCCAACGCTACATAGAGACAGAAAATTAATCAAAATGCATGGGACTTATAGCAAATAATTTCGACATTCAGCACAGCACATTCAGCTCTGTGCAAATATTTGACTAAAACTTGCTGTAATTTGATCAAAACTCAAATACAGTTTAAATACTAATTTCCAGTTAACTAATTTTCGGTTTAAGGCAACAACAACAACAGGTGGGGTAACAACAACGACAATAACAGCAAGACTAACACCATCGACATCACCATCGGCAGCGTCGTCATCAGCGCATGAGCAATTAAAAAGTTTGCTGCTGCTGCTAGTGTTGCTGTTGCATGTGCAGCAACAGAAATGTGCGTCGGTTGGTGTCCAACGTTTGGTTGCTCCATCGGTCGGTCGGTTGGTCGGTTGGTTGGTCCGTCGGTCAGTCGATCTTCCGCACCGTGTGCTGCATAATGAACGGTCATTTAATGTTTTTAATCGTGTGCGTGCGTGCCAGTCAGTCAGTGAGTCGTCTGTGTGTCCATGGCTATGTGTTTGTGCATGAGTGGCGTAAGTGATTTGCTATAATGGCACCAGAGCGCAGCACCATCATCCAGTCACCAACTAACCATGTGGCCAGCAAATAATAAGTTTGGCGCGCGGTGTTAAATTAAACTTAACTAAACACCGCATGCAACACGCGTTGCCATAAATTATTTAGAATGCATGAGCTTAGTGCAAACAATACTCCTCTCCTCGTCCTTCTAACATGCTCCTAATATTCGACTACTTCTCGTTCCAAAACCTCTTACGAGACTCACACGTGCTGCAGCGAAAGCATTGCAAAGGGTTCCCAATGCATGACAGCCTGCTGTGCTATGCGTAGGTTGCCTTTCGAAATATGTGAGAGGCACAGAGGCTGTACACTCAGAGAAATATATATATATATATTTTATTTTACAAATTAATCAAAGGTCAAGGGATGCCCCCTATGCATGCAATACACAGCGTTGATCGTAAGAAGTGATGATAAGTGATAAGGGAGTAAAGATGGAGTAGTGTCCGTCGATGTTTGTTTTGAACTTGCCAATATCAAAAATGTCGGGAAAAAACAGACGCAAGTAGATTGTTCCACAAACGTATCGTTCGGCTGAATTCTCTCTGTAATGTGTGGTCCTGTTCAGAAGCGAGTGGACTACGAGAGGGTGGGCTTGGTTCGATGTCCGAGTAGAACGAGAAAACACACGCCACGGTGAAATCAGGCCATGTATTTCCGTTTATAGGTAGTGTAGACAGTGCGTAAGTAAATCAGCAGGAATTAAGTTTGTCTTACACCATTTTAAAAAATCTAGGCACTTGGTCGCTTCTTTCGACACATCACATATGTGATCATTCCAACGGAGGTCACATTAAATTGACATGCCCAGAACGTCAATAGCAGCTGACTGCACAATATCCACAGCACGCATATTGAGGGGAGGGAGAGGTGATTCCATTCTTTTGTGAGATAACACTCAACATTGGGTCTGGCATGCATTAAAATCAACTATATTTGCAAGAGCCCACTCAGAGATTGATTTAAGGGCATTATTTAGTCTTTTACTTTAAATCAAAGAGTTTGAGCTCCTCCTGAACGAATATGACTGACAAATTTGACTGTCATCTGCAAAGGAATATATTGGGTTCTGGGTCAATGGCAGAAGGTCATTGATAGGATGAAACCCTGCAGGACTCCATAATTGATGGAATGTTGTTCAGAGAGAACACCATCCATCGCAAGTCGTATTAAGCGATTCCGGGAACACTCGATTTCCATCGAGTAAAAGATTCACCGACACCATAAGCAATTAGTTTCGATACGAGGGCTTCATGCCACACTCGATCAAAAGCCTTGGAAATATCGAGAGAAACTACCTTACTCTATTCGAAAATGTGAATACCATTATTCCACTTTTTGGAGAGGGCTTCATGCCACATTCGATCAAAAGCCTTGGAAATATAGTTGTTGTTGTTCTACCTAATTCCCACCGATCACTAAATAATTCGTTGTGCTGAAGATATTTTACAAGGTGATAGTTTACGTTGTTTTCTATAACCTTGGAGAGCGCAGAGCATATTGCAATGGGTCAGTAACTGGCAGGGTTCGTCGGCACCTTTATGGATCTGCCTGAACATTGGCAACGTTCCAACGAAATGGAAATTATATTAAACGAAAATTCAATCTCGCTATTTAAAGTCTGTCGTAGCAGACTTAGGAACACACTAACGTGTAGATCATGTATTTCCCGGTGACAACGATATCGGCTACAATTCGTTTGAATGTCGGTTGAATATCGTGTGACTACAATTTTTTGATTCATACATCAAACGAAACGTTGAGTACGCTCGTTTTGAGGGTTTTTTTTTGTTGCCAGGGTTTAAATCATACGACAAAGTAAAAAAAAAATTAATTTTGTTTATGGAAAATAGTTGGCAAAACAAAAATTTTGAAAAAACGTTCGATTCAAAGAGCGAAACGAACGAAATGTTTGAAATACGTTATACAAATTTTAGACGAAGGGGACTGGAAACGAATCGTAGTCACGCGATATAGATTTGGGGGTATATCTCTTTGGGAATACAACTACACATAAAAAGTTTTACTTATGATCTTTCCCACACGAAAAAAAGGCCTTTCCATCGGTGCCTTCGACACAAATATCCGACATGCAAGACTCTTGTTCTTGCAATATTTCCAAGCAAAGGGAACAAATCGTCTTTCCGATGCAAGCACAAGAACGACTCTGCACGAACAAGAGCAAGAACAATACTAATATTGCAAGAATTGCACAAAAACAAGAGTCTATCTTTAAAATTATTCTTGCTGCAATAACAAGATTGACCGTGCAAGAACATGAACAAGATCAAACTGTCGATGCTTTCCGCGGCAAGATCGAAAACAAGAACGAAACAGCAAGAACAAGAGCAGGAACAACAGCAAGAATAAGAGTAAGAATAAGAGTAAGAATAAGAGTAAGAACAAGAACAAGAGCAGGAACAAGAGCAAGAGCAAATACAAGAGCAACAGCAAGTGCAAGAACAAGAACAAGAACAAGACCAAGAACAAGAACAAGAGCAATACAAGATTAAGATTTGCACAAGACTAGACCGAGAAGTTTTAATTTTACAGCTCTCAGCAAAGGCAAGTATAAGACAGACCCTGTAATAAAAAAAACTAGATCGGCCTGCCGGAGCACAAACAAGTGCCACAATGATTTTCATAGTTTGTGGTATCTATAATATATACACAGTTATAATTAAAACTTTCCGAAGGTGCCTTGAAATCAAAGATCGTAAGATTGATTCAAGCAGGTGAAACAATCGGGTTTCCTGAGCCACGTCAAGAACCAGAACGACTATGCAAGAACAAGACTTACATTCCAAAAAATGCTCTAGAATAGTTTTGAATTTTCTTTAGAATTCATCTCGCAGCAAAGACAAGTCAGTCTTCAAGAAAAATATTGACCTGCCGATGCTTTTTCTCTAATATGTATCTTTCAGAAAAAACAATTAGAAGAAAAATTCTGCAAGAACATGAACTAACTCGATCTGCTGTAGCAAAACCAAGAGCTTTTATCCAAAATTCATCTTGCAGCAAGAACAAGTACGGACTGACGCTACAAGAACAAGATCGACCTACCGTAGCAAGGACACGTGCAAGAAAGGTTTTCATATTTTTTGGTTCTACTAATTTTTTCATTTTCTGAGTGTATAAAATGCTGTGAATTAGGTAGGTTGGTGCCGTGCCGCGGCGCATCTAAACCACAAATGCTATGTGCAACATACAACAATTGCATCGATTTGCAAAGGAATGCATTATATTCGATGTTTGTTGTGCGGCAAATGATGTGCATGCGAATGAACTAAATGCGAACTAATGCGTGTTGCGCTAAACACACACATACTCACTTGAAGGCACACAAAAAACTAATTACAGCACAGGGTGGGTAGCAAATGCAAATAAATGCACCAACAATTTACAAGAATTGAAAGTGTTTATTGGTTAAATTATTTATAATATGTAAAAAGTATTTATAGGAATAGTTTTGACAGGATCGTGGCAGTTTAGAAACATTCAATTTGACTTAAAAACTCCAGAAAATCAAATGGCAAAATTATTTGGAGTATATGTCCGGCAAATCCATAGATCAATAGAAGATTTTGGAAATTTTAAGGAAGGTTGAACAATGTTATGGCATGTTTAAGGCAGATTTCCGGTATATTTTGAGTATGTTCAGAGGATGCTTAGGTAATATTTCAGGAATATTTCTAGCACACATATGTAAATGGAAGACTGTGGACATAGTAGCGCTAGACAATTTTTGCAGACTCATGGCAGTTTAGAAACATATTTCCAAACGATTATAAGCAGACAAAGGCAGAGTTTTTTTCAAAAGCTGACTGTTTTCACTCCAGTTTCAAAATATGCCGATAATCTGCATTTAAAATACCATAAAATTTAATCATTCATACGCTTTGTGCAAGTTCTCGTATTTGCCGGAACTAGTCCTTAAAAACCATCGAAAATTTGTCCAGAAAGGTTATCAAATTGTGTTGCATTTTACAGGTAGACTTTCAGAATATATTAGGAACGGATAAGAGGTATGTTCTTACATGCTTTTATTTGCTTAAACTCCTCCGAAAAATTGCTTAAAAAAGGCACTTTTCAGCCACTTTTTAGAATTAAAAAAATGCAGACCTTTACACAACCAGTATTCCAAAAAACTTTAAATGCAATTTGTTTTTCAATTGTCAAAACTAATTACAATATAACGATTAATACTGTTATTCCGATATGTTTTTATGATATTTGAATCTAAACTCGAAAAATATTGATTATTTCAGATTATTTTTGAACGATTTTTTTAGAATTGTATATCAAATGATAAATAAGAAGTGACATATGATTCTGCGGAGCATAGTTCAAACTAATTACAAAAAGTACTAACTTTTTTGTATCAGTTCTCATTTTCCATTCAAAACTACACCCAGAAAAAAATACTATATATATAATAGTTTTTTACTATTAAAAATATTCAATAGGATAAATTATTATTTTAATCGAAAAATACCATTAAATACTAGAAAATACCATGACATTACCATTGAGTTTAGATGAAAATTTTTATTTTTTGTATACTATTAAATCAATAATTGTCCTATTGACCAATTTTAATGGGATTTGAGGGAATTTGTTTCTGGGTGTAGTACAATTTGAAATGCTTGTATATTTTACATAAAAATTACTGAAAAATAAACGTTTTTAAACCATTTTTTCTCAAAAATGCTACGTAATAGAAAAAAAAAATGAAAATGCAATAAGAATAAGCATACTTTAAAGGGTTTTTCAACAGGGACGCTACAAAAGTAGAGCGACAGGGACAGCAAACAACGGCATATTTCTTGCCGCTTTTTCGACATTTCTCTTCAGAAAGGTTTGCCATTTCATAATGGAAAGATATACGAATTCGAATTATGGTAGTAAATTTTAAAAATTTCGACTCGTTGTTGGCTCGTATATCTTTCCATCATGAAATGGCAAACCTTACTGAAGAGGAGTGTCAAAAGAGCGGCAAGAAATATGGCGTCGTTTGCTGTCCCTGTCGCTTTTCTTTTGTAGCGTCCCTGTTGAAAAACCCTTGAAAAAAACTTATTCAAAAACCCTTTACATATGAAGTCATGATCTTTTCAGATTAGGGGCATTATTATTTTTGTTGAAAATTGATGGTATAAAAGTTGAAGTATAAGTTCTCAGGGAATATTTTAAAAAGTGGTTCAATTAGAATTTAGTAATTTTTATAGATAGTTTGGACTATGCTGAAGATACCTATATAGTATTTTTTTGGTTATCAGTAAATCTTAAATGGTACAAAGAATCTTTAAAAAAATAAAAATTTTCCAAGTTTAGAGCCAATTATCTTAAAAACGTATTGGAATATTAACATTCATTAGTATATTAAAATTAGTCTGGACAATTTAAAGTAAAATTGCGCTTAAGTTTTATTGTAAAAATATTTTTCCACAGAACTATACTTTTTTTATTCTAAGTAGTGGGTGAGAACGGCTTAAAAATACTATTGCAATTTTCTCAACAATGTTACGTAATAGAAAAAAACTGAGTATGTAGTTAAACTAAGCACCAGCGAATTATATAGAATTGATGTTTGGGATGATTGGGATGACGAAAATCGTGAAAGGTTGCAGTAAAGAATTTAAATTTGTTTTTAAAAACTTTTTTTAAATAGTACTCTTCGAATTCTATGTCCAATTGTATTGTAAAATTGTTATATCAAATATAAAATGTAATTTTAATCTGTATTTTATAATATTGATATTTCCAAAACAAAAATACTCTTCTGCAAAGCTGTATATTTTCCCCAATGACATAGAAACTACATGTTTCATTCTGTACTGCATAAACTATTACTACGTAAATTCTTTTGAAAACATCAATAATTTGTTAACATGTTAATGAACACAAGTGTTTAATGTATTTTGCAACAACTGTCAATGATTTCCCTCAAATGAAACCAATCAAAATATTCGAAAATGTGTTGTTGAAAAGTTTTAAATTCATTGTTTCGAAGGTAATCGAATTAAAGCCAACTGAATGCTGGACAGTAACACTTCATTCTAACACCTTTGTCGATAGCATATGATGCTAATGATTTTAGTGATGACGTTGCTAATGGCGATGATGAAGATGGAAACAGTACTCTGGATAGATTCTCTTTTTGTTTGCTGTCCAAATGCAGCACAGACAGAGCAGAGCGTTGCCACATGTGTGCAAATAACAACATTTAATCGTTCACTTTAAATAATTTAACGTAACGTAAGTGAAAAACCTATGGATGTTGACTACTGTATGAATGTTGCACAAATATTGCAATGAACGTTTGATGAATATTTTATAAGTTATACTACATGCTATACATCACACGCATAGGGCAAACGGTACACAAAGCATATGCAAATAAACAGAAAATACACTGGGGAAAAAATAGAACATTACTTAATTCAAATTGTTCCGCATAGGCTTTTTAAGCAACAGTTTTGCTAAATGTATTAAATATCCCAGCGAAATATTTTGTTAGCAATAACACTGTTTGCTGATATAGCAAACAGTTTGGTTAATGCAGCCAACAGTTTGGTTAATGCAGCAAACAGTTTGGTTAATGCAACAAACAGTTTGGTTAATGCAGCAAACAGTTTGGTTAATGCAGCAAAACTACTTTCCAATGTAAGTTAATTAAAATAGCAAATTTTGTAAGATTTACGAAACATTTAATTAAATGAGTCACAACACAAACAACATAACAATTAATTGAAATATTTTTCAAAATTTAACTATTTAGTTTCTTAGTATTACATAAGACTTTGTTACATATTATAAAAAAACTTGTTATTTTAACAAATACATTTTTAAATGAATAACAATAACACACTACTTAACAAAACGAGAAAAATTATTTGTCATGGACATCACATACATCAATTCTATATAATTCGCTGGTGCTGAGTTTAACTGCATACTCAGTTTTTTTTCTATTACGTTACGTTTTTGAGAAAATTGCAATAGTATTTTTAAGTCGTTCTCACCCACTACTTAGAATGAAAAAAATATAGTTTTCTGGAAAAATAGTTTTACAAAAAAATTTAAACGCATTTTTTCTTTAAACTGTCCATACTAATTTTAATATACTTATGAATGCTAATATTCCAATAAGTTTTTAAGATAATTCGATCTTAACACGAAAAATTAAGATTTTCTTAGAGAAATTTTTGTCATTTAGGATTTAATGAAAAAAAAAATGATGTATGGTTATCTAGAGCATAGGCCAAAATAACTATCTAAATTACTAACAATTTTTAATTGATCTACTTTTTAAAATGTTTCTTGAATACTTAATTTTAGTACACTTTTATATAATCAATTGGCAATAAAAAATACTAATGCCCGTAATCTGAAAATATCACTACTTCATATCTAAAGTATGCTTATTCTTACTGCATACTCAGTTTTTTTTTATAACGTAGCGTTTTTAAGAAATAATCGGGTAAAACCGGCTATTTTTCAGTTATTTGAATGTAAAATATACAAGCATTTTAAATTTTAAAAGTTTTTGATGGAAACTATGTGGATGCAGCATATTTTAAAAATGAGACACGATACAAAAAAGTTAGTAATTTTCGTCGTTAGTTTGAACTATTTTCTGCATAACCATAACTCATTTTTTTATTTATCATTAGATTCACAATGCTAAAAAATTCGTCCAAAAAAAGTCTAAAAAATCAAAATTTTTTAAAATTTAGATTCAAATATCTTAAAAACCTAACGAAATAATAGTATTTATCGGTATATTGTAATTAGTCTGGACAATTGAAAGAAAAATTGCGTTTACAGTTTTTGGAAACCTGTTTGTGTAAGGGTCTGTATTTTTTTGTGGCTAAAAAGGGTCTGAAAATTCGATAGAAATTTTTTTAAAAACGTTACTTAATTGAAAAAACTGAGAATACAGTCAAAACCAACAACCGCCAATTTTATAGAATTGATGTCCAGGGCACTGATGTTGAGTACTGATATTGAACAAAGTCTAACTATATAACTAATTAAAATTACAAAAGGATTTTTTACATATTACAAAAACTAATTTATTTTAATGTATTCCAATGAATTATATGATATTGTTACGAAGAGAGGTAATTTGCTTCAATGAGACGCACGACAATTTAGTGCACTAAATAATGTGTTAGAAAGAGACGGAAGATCATTCAGCGCACTGGGGCAATGTGCGAGAAAGTGATAGAAGATCAGCATATTAAAAACACATAAGTGCGAATGAGATACCAATAGCATTAGTCATTCATGAAACGAGTAGAAGATTCTTGAAAAATGTCGAAGCTTATCGAAACGTGTCGAACTGATGTATGCAGTATATAAAGGCGTCGCATCTGAGGCACAGCACTTCAGTAGTGATTGGAAAGTTGTCGAGTACGTCTCGTGTAAGAACAAGTTATAAAGTGGAATTGCAGCAATTGTTAGAATTTGTTATTAGTAAAGTCGTTTAATAAAGTGAATTAATAAAGTTATTTGTTATAATTAAAACCAAACATAAGAGTGTTTTTATTTTGTACACAATCAAGAGATACGAACTTGTAGGACAGTTTTCCGTAGACTGAATTTTTGTAACAATATTTTAACAATTCATTGAATTACATTACTAACGGTTTTTTTGGTTTTAACAAATATGTTTGTTATAATTACAAATAATTAAAATAACTTTGTATAAATACGGATATTTATAGATAATAAAAATTATGTTTTATACACTATATTTAAAACTTAATTGTTTAAAAAACATTTTTCAAATATATTTTTTTCACTGTGTTGCATATATGATTGGTTTGTTAAGCCTTTTGTATGAGAGTGTATGTGAGAGGTATATGTGTGAGTGTTTGCGGAAATCAATAATTATTTGTTTGTTGTTTTCATACACTTTACAGTTGGACGGACGGACAGACGGTTGGACGGTCGGTTGTTGGTGCACAGACAGACATACAGACAGACTGTGGACTATAGAGGCAGTTGTTGCTGTTGTAGGAGTTTATTGTCGGGGTGTCAAAAGTCTTTCATGTCACAAAACAAATGCATTCGCGCACACAACTGCCACTTAATTTTATTTATTATTGTCCTTGTTGCTGTTGCTACTATTTGTTGCGGCTGTTGCTGTTGTTGTTGTTACTGCTGTTGCCTGTGGTCCTGTGTCTGCGCTGCGCTGCGCTGCGCATTCCGACCATGAATCGCAACGCTTTGCGTGCCGTTGGCAATAATTTCAAAATAAACGACATTTTATGGTCTTGCAGCGTGCAGTGGCGGTGGCTGGTGCCGCCGCCACCACGCCACCGCCACACCGTGCAAATTGTTATAAATAATAAATGAAATGAAATAAACGAAAACCACAGAAACACATTTCACGGCATAAAAATAAATGTTGCCTTTTTTGACGTACACAACAACAACAACAACAGAAAAAACCACGTGACATGTGCGTCTGTCAGTCACCGCTAAAATGACAAAAATTGAGTAGGTTGCCTGCCGGTGAAATAACAACACAACAAACATTTGTCTGCACCACAAACATTAAACATTTCTCAAAATGCATTCTAGCGACATAATTCATTTTATCAACAAACAACATAGTAATAGTCACATTACAAACAGATTTAAATTTACTAAATTAAAAATAAATTTTGCAATTAACATATTATGTTTGCTACAATATATTTTGAATTTCTGGACTTTTAAAATAAACATATTTATAATAATATAGAACCATAAGTTATAAAATGAAATTTTTGATTTAGAATACTACCATACAACATAAACTTTCAACGAGTTATAACTTGGGACTTACACCAGCTAAGAAGATAAAACAAAAAACTCAAATACAAAAAAAAAAAATACAAACAAAAACACACAAACAAAATCAAAAACAAAATCAAAACAAAAATAATTACACAAAAACAACAGCAAAATAAAAAAACAAAAAAACAGATGGAAAAACAAAAGCAAATACAAAGAACAAAGAATAAAATCAGAAACACAAAAAAAAGCAAAAACAAAGGTTCAAACAAAAATACAAAAATTAAAAACAAAATCAATAACAAAAACAAAATTAAGATCAGAAAAAAGAAGCAAAAACACAAAAGCAAAATCAAAAAAACAGAAGCACAAAATTAAATCGCAAAAATACCATAAATGCAAAATGAAAAGCAACACACAAAACCAAAAAAAAAACAAAAGCAAACGCAAAATAAAAAAAAAATAAAGGCAAAGACTTAAAAGAAGTACAGAAAAGAGAATAGAAAAAATACAATATGAAAACAAATATAAAAAGTAAAATCAAATCACACTAAAAAATACAAAATCTAAATCAAAACCAAAACCAAAACAAAAAGCAAAAACACAAAAACAAAAGAAAATTACAAAATAAAAAACGCAAAAAATACAAAAACCAAAAAGCAAAAAAAAGAATAAACAGAAGCAACTAAATTAAAAAATATGTAAAAAGCAAAAAGTAAAAGCATAGCAAAACAATAGCAAAAACAAAAAACGGGAAAAAATAATAAAAACCAGTTGGGAAGGTTAGATCACATGGGAAATTCTAAAGTAGGTGTTATTATGATAGTTAGAATTTTCAAAATTATAGTAGGTCTAAACCGACTCTAAATACCCTACACATATGTGTGGTAACCATTCAAAGTGGTATATAGGTCACCAGGGTATACGAATCCTGAAAATAACTACAAACTTTCCATCGCTGAAGAATTTCCTTTCATTTGATACCCATATTACAAATGGGTAGGTGTACCGAATTTCGATTTTTTTTTTTTGGGAACCACAAGTCGTTTCGTGGGAAAACATTATTTTCATGTAATGCCACTATATATTTGACCAAAAAAAGTTTACCTAAGCACGTATGCAGTAAAATTGATTTGTTAATGTACATTTTCTATGAGGTATTTGAACATAAGTGGTCGGTTCTCAGGGCACAATAGACCGATCATGCCAATTTTCTTGTTCAGACAGCTTAGATATATAAGTAATCTAAATCTAAGTTTCATTGCTCTAGCTCTTTAAATTTTTCTGTAATCGTGATTTCAACAGACAGACAGACAGACAGACAGACAGACAGACGGACATCGCTAAATAGACTCAGGAGGTCATGCTGATCATGAATATATATACTTTTCCATACCGGAGATGCTTTCTTCAGGATGTTACAAACGGCGTACCAAACTGAATATACCCTTTCGCTCTTAGTGTAGGGTTTAAAAACGGTAAAAACTAAAACGAACAGCTATGCTTAAAAAATGGGTTAACAAATTAAAAACCCCCGTTGCGTAGCCCGGGTACGAAATACTAGTAATCCATTTAATAATTTTCACCTTTTATCATAAATTGCATTGTTTCAATGAATAGAAGGTGTATTTTTCCTTTCTTCATCGTGACCCAGAGAGCATTAGTGATGATCAAGTTTTGTCTCTATAAAGTTTTTAACAAAAAATTAAAAATATATATTAGCATAAACTGCAAAAATAAGCAAAAAGTACCAGAGTTTTTTTTTTTTTTTTTGGAATATCTACTAAGATCCACTGCACTCAGACAAACCATGTCCATTGAACTGTGAAATCTATTTCCTATGATTTTGTGGTTAATATCACCACGAGCGCCCATGCCCAAGCTGGGATTCGAACCCGAGACCTTCAGAATGCAAGTCCAGCGCGCTATCTCTTGACTGCTGAGACCGGCAGAGTCTCCTTACTCATCAGTACAGCACATTTTCCCTAATAATATGAAATATTATTATGATAATCATTGCACGATTGTTTCAATAATGCAATGATTTCTGCAATTGGGTCACTAAAAATGAATATGATTACAAAATTAATAATTCAAATTATTGAATGATGCTGTCAGAACACGATGGAGGCAATTGTGTTTATTCTGTGAGTAAAATATTTAATTCTTAAATTGTTATACGATTTATATTTCAAATTGTAACATACCCGATAATTAAATTACGGAAATTCAGATAAATTAGTTGAACGTATATCTTTTCATAACACGTATTAATAGAAAATTTGATAAGTTTTGTTTTTAACTTAAAAGAATTTTTTAATTTAAAAAAAAAAAATCGAAGAATATTTTTTTCGAACAAATTTTTTTCAAAAAAACATTTTATTTTTTATAGAATATTTTTTTCGATTTTTTTTTTTTTTTGATTTTTTTTTTAATAAATTTTTTTTACCACAAATTTTTTTTTTAAGTGAATTTTTTGGAATTATTTTGTAAAAACAATTTTTGTTTTTAATCGTCAATTAATTTATATTGAAACGAGTTGGGAAAGTTAGGTCACATGGGTAAGTTCGGTCATATGGGACGGACTGTTATAGTCGATCGGGCCCGACCTTAATGTGAGATATTTAATTGTATACCTCATAATATTATTCACATATCAGAAATTTACGTCTTATATAATTTAAAAAATTGATATAAAAGTATAAAATATCTAATAAAAAAAATTAAAAATAAAAGTGGGCGGACCACGCCTATTTTTAAAATTTTGTAAGGCAAATATTTCACAGATTTGATTTTAATAATTTACGGATCAAATTTTCACTATGAAAACCCGGGAAATAATGAAAAAAAAAGTGGGCGGATCACGCCCATTTTTGGACCACATATTTTTAGGTGAATTATAACAATATGTTTTAAATTGTATAACTATATTTTGAATACTTTTCGAGTTATTAGTTCCTAAAGAGTTATATAAAAGTGACTTGTATGGGAGGTGGGCGTGTCCGTGAACAGATTTGGCTCATTTTCAAACTTAGTTCCTACTTTTGGCTAAAATATATTGAGACGAAATTTCATCGTATTCTGATCAGTATTTCTAAAGATTTTCTGTATTCGGACAGCAAGACAGCAAGACAGACGGACATGGCTAAACGGACCCGGGTAGTGATGCTGATCAAGAATATATATACTTTTCCATACCGGACACTCCTCCTAAGGGGCGTTACAATATATGCACAAAGTTAATATACCCTGTACCTCATAGGTGTAGGGTATAAAAAAAAAACATATTAGTTCAACAATAATAATATAATAATAATTTGGCGCTACAGTCCTGTATAGAACTTCGGCCGAGCTCTCTCACCATTTTGAGCTGTGCGTGTTATATTTGTACTCAAAGTGGTGGGACCTACAGTTTATTGCCGAATCAGAACGGCGGGTGAGAGCTTTTCATAGGCAATGGTTTTACTCTTGTAAGTTTGCCATTTAGTGCCGAGAGGTAGCGCCGTATAGAAAAATGTTTCTATGAAAAGATGTTGTTAGCCCCAGTCCAGGCTTGAACCGGGGACCTTTCGGCTCGCAGTCCAACGCACTAACCACTGAGCTACCGCGGCTACAACAATACCATATTGAATATTATATTCATAAATTTTATAAACAATGTACAAAAAAATATAAGTTATTCATTGATATTATGATTATATTCATCAATAATACGATTCAAATTCATTGTATTGAATATTTCGTTATGCACTATATCGAACATATTATGAATAAGGTCATACATTATGAATACGTTCATCAATATGTCATTTAATGAATGGTGGTATCAATATAATGAATCTAGTAGTTGGCGAAAAAATGCATAATATTTATGAATAAATTCATCATATTGATGAATTCTAAAAATTACAAATATTTTTAAAATTTCGAATTATATTTAAAAATTTCGAATTCTTTTTTAAACAACCACATTTTATAAACCTATTTGTGCAGCACTGACCCAAAACATATGTGTGATTCATAATCAAGTAACAAAGGAACCAAGGCAAAAGGCCGCACCTTTATCTGTGCACGATCTATTACAAATGGCAACGATCGATGCCTAGGAGTTAATTGATAACAAATTTTCGTTCAAAAGTGCAACAACGGGGTTAGATTGTGAACGCACAAGTTGTACTGATTTTGTGTTAAATATTATGTAACACCGTATGACAAATTTCAACTTTTAAATGTACACATGAAAAATTTAATATATTCTGAATCGGTTTTTTTTGGATCATTTATTAATTAATTAAAAAAATTTCTGCGAGAGTAATTCTACCCAAATTCAAAATAGCAGAATTAAACTAATATCAAAAAAAAGTTAATCAAATTATAGAATTTATCATCAGAAAAGAAAAAAGCTAATTATTTAGTTATCAAAAAAGGAAATAAGATTTATTCTTATCGATTTTGAATAGTTAATTTATTGACTATTTAAACCAAAAAGAACAGAAAAAATTGTTTTGCATTCTTCGCAAAAAGAACACGTGTTCTGGTATATGTTGTTGTTTTCATCGATATTGCTTTTTCTGTAATATTCGCTCTTATGCTTTGCTTTGCGATGTCCGTATGTTATCTCCATCTAAAATAGAAAAACTTCTGCATATCAAGAAAAATTATACTTACTTCTTTTTGAAAGAGATTGCTCTTAGAATAATTGCTCTTAGTTACTTTCAACCGACATACAGGCACACTAACAAAGAGATGACGATGACTGACGGACAAAGCAATATCGAAAAAGAAATGGGACAACAGTGTTCTTTAAATTTTAGGAAGAAAAAAGCAACAATATTTTTAATACCTATAACATTAACCACTGCATTATCAAGATTAATTGCTCTTAGTTACTTTTTTGATAACTAAGTGGATCTGTTTCTTAAAATCCAGAATGTTTCCGTTTAACTGTAAATCACTCTGTATTTTTCTTTCCTTCTTCTGGGAGTTAGACATTTTTTCCTTCGTGTAATAAGTCGAACTGCTAAGACTCTACATTGAAACAATATAATTTTTGAATGATTAACTTCGATAATCGAAAATGATGCATAACTGATAATGAAAGAGATCGCTAAAGTAAAAGCGTAATTCGAAAAACCCGAAAAGAGACGTGTTGACGCGATTTCGCAGAAAACGCATTTAAAGTTTTCAAATGATTTCTACGCTGTATGGGACCTATAAAACTATTTATATTAATATACAAAATGTTGATATGAATACACGGAGGGAAATAAAATTCTAAAACTCGAGAAGAATTCGGTAAGAAAGAAAAATAGTAGAATTTGACTAATATCAATAAAATACTACTAAAATTCAAGAATTTGTCATCTGGATATCAAGAAAGCAAATTACTTAGTTGTCAAAAAAGAAAACAAACTTTATTCTACTGGATTTACAGAAGTTAATTTATTGATTATTAAAAACCAAAAATAACACGAAAAATTGTTGCTGTATTCATCGCAAAAAGAACTCGTGTTCATGCATTGTTGTTGTTTTCATCGATATTGCCTTGTCTGTATGCTTTGTTTTGTGAGGTCGCCATTTGTTTGTTAATCTGCCTGTCTGTCTGTTGAAAGTAACTAAGCCAATTTTTTCTAGATATTCAGACATTAAGTTCTTAGGTATCAAAAAAGTAACTAAGTACAATTTGTCTGGATTGCAAATTTTTTTCTTCTTAGGTATCAAAAAACGGCATGATATACAATGTTTGCATGTGTGTGTTTTTACGAATAGAACAACAAAGCACAGCCAGACAAGCAAGCGTCTGTGTATGTATGAATGTTAAAGATATAAATAGAAAAAACGATTTTTCCTACGAATATTGTTATGGTTTCAGTTCGTAAACATAAATTTGGGTTCAATTTTGCATAAATACCAAGTTGATTTCATTTCATTGTTATACAATGCTTATGGGTAACGTGCGGAGGGTTTATACATAACCAACAGAAGAGGCAACAGAAGAGGAGAAAGTTTATAAGGTAAGTAAACGGTTTCAGAATAATATACAGAGATTAAATTAAATAATAATAATAATAATAAAAATAAAATAAAATAAACAATTCAATTACATTAAGTATTCAAAGAAGTCATTTAATATACAAATATGCATATAGGTAATAAAATTCTAAATAAACAATAAATAACCTCGACTATATTTTTTTTTTTAATTTATGTTAGCTTCGAAATAATTGCTTTTAGTTACTTTCAACATATCGACAGACAGACACACGAACAAACAGATGGCGCTGACAGACGGACAAAGTAAAAGAAAACATAATAGCGACAAAGCAAGATGGAAAAAACAACAACTATACGAACACGTGTGTATTAAATTTTGAGACAAAAACAACAACAACATTTTTGATACCTAAGAAATGAATAACTGAATTCAAGACTTATTCTACTTAGTTACTTTTTTGATACCTAAGAAATTATTAACTGAATCTAAGAATAATTCTACTTAGTTACTTTTTGATACCCAAGAAAATAATAACTGAATCCAATAATAATTCTACTTAGTTACTTTTTTGACAACTAAGAAAATCCATTTCTTGAAATTATGAATTTTTCGGTTTAACATACATTTTCACTCTGATACTTCTTGATTCCTTCTGGATTTTAGAACTTTTTTCCCTCCGTGTAGGTGAAACATAATAAAACGAATAATTCAGATTCATTGAATCATAACGAAAATGAGAGATTTATCTTGATCAGCGTGATCTCCCGATTCGATTTAGCGATGTCCATCTGTCTGTTGAAATTACGATAAGAGGAAAACTAGTAGAGGTAGATCAATGAAATTTTAAAGTGAAATTATTTAAATTATTGTGCTATTTAGTTATTGAAAATGGGCGTGATCGATCAGTCTAAACTAATTGTACAATTTGTTCTAAAAAAATAAATAAAAAAAGAGCTTAAAATACCCATGTAAAATTTAATTAAAATCTATTAGAAAAAATAGAGTTTGCTGTCAAAATTCGTGAATTTTGGGCGATTTGCAAAAAAAAAATACTTTTTAATTTTTAATAAAATATATTTTAAAACATTTTTAGGTCTTTAATACTTATATAACCTCAGTTGATAACTGGCCTATGATGCCCTGAACACAGTCGCAGCTAGCCAACTAATTTAAAATATTTGCACATTATAAACTCAACACACTCGACACTTTGGCACATTTTGCGCATCGGCATGAATTTAAATTGCCTGTAATTAGTTGGCAGCCAAGTGAGAGAGATACTTTGCAAATAAAAAATAAACCACAAAAATAACATTATTTTATTTGGCGTTGCCATCTAATTGTAAGTGGGGCTAATAATAAGGTTGTTGGCAGCGACGATGTTGCTGCTGCTGCCGCTGCTGCATAAAGATTTAAATCAGTCGCGTCGAGTAGCTGCAATGATTTATGGTTTTTAATGGCGAACGATTGATTTATTGTGTTGCAGAATGGCGAATATGTCGACATTGAAAGGAGGAAAAAAACATTTAAAAAAAATACAAATGAATTATATGCGCCACATGCTACAGCATAGTAAAACATGGGGGTCTCAAAGAAGTCACTTTACAACGCCCACCCACACTCATGAGAAATTTCTTACTTTTGGCATATCTAGTACCGCCCCCAATATTGCGGAGGGGTCTGCCACATCAATATTTGCATAAAATCAATTTTTTTTTCTCTCTTGCATGAGTGCAATAGCTATGTGACTGAAACAAAAAAAAACAGGCAAAAATATTTCGATTAATCCATGATTTCAAAATTATAGACACTCATAAATATTTATGTGGCCCCCTTTTTTATCATCATCATTATTATGATTATTACAACTATGCTGTATTGGTGTTCGTTGAATAAACTCATCTTTGTCATCGACGGCAAAGTCGTCCTTTTGCTCCTTTCGTTCCTTTCGGTAGAATATGTAGATGGATGGATAGCTGGTTTTACTGCAGCGCATTCGATACGCTCACTCGTTTCGTTTCGTTAGTTCGGTCGTTCGTTCGTTTATCCCTTGAGTTTAATCTTTAAAATATTCAATTGGGTGCACCCAGTGACTGAATAACATGACAAAAAAAATACAAAATAAAACAAAACCAAAAAAACACCGACATCAGCAACACCAGCAACACTTCGTTTTGTGAACTGAACTCACAGACAGAGCGCATAGTAAAAAAAAATAAACGTAAAAAATGTCACGAAAAACCAAAACAAAACAAAAATATATTGTTGAATATCGATCTGCATGTAAAAAAGCAATTTATATGTTAAACCATGAGCAGGTTGGCATCTTTTTTTTATTATTATTTTCAGTTTTTTTTTTTGGAACACATTATTTACGTTTTGCCTGCAAAGACAATTGGCGTACGTATTGCCAAATATGGTTTTTAGGACTGCAGCTTATAGTGCCAATAAAAAGCAGCAGCAAAATCTAGCGATCGATTAGCTACAAAAATAATATATATCTGTTTTTATAAAACTAGATCAGATTGTGAGTTTTTCTTATTTTGAAATGAAAATGTTATTTTTTGCAAGATATACTCGTTAAAATTAGAATCGGCAAATCTCAAATATTATAGTTTTTTTTTTCCAAATTTTTTTTTTACCATTTTCAATTTTTTTTCTGAATTTTATTTATAAATGTTTTTTTTCCAAATTGTATTTTCGATTTTTTTTTTTTTGATTGTGTTAAAAAATGTTTTCCATCAAATAATTTGTTTTGAAAAATTATTTTTTTCTTTCAAAAAATGTTTTATAAATCAAGCAAGCAGTATTTAACAATTAAATAACATAAACCTTATTGGAATTTTAAATACATACACGATGAAAATTTTTTCTAAAATTCAGAAGAAATCAAGAAAAAAGTTCTCAAATCCAGAAGGAATCAAGAAGAATACGGAGTGATATACAGCTAAACCGAAAAATCCTTTATTTCAAGAAATGGATTTTCTTAGTTGTCAAAAAAATAACTAAGTAGAATTATTCTTGGATTCAGTTATTAATTTCTTAGTTGTCAAAAAAGTAACTAAGTAGAATTATTATTGGATTCAGTTATAAATTTCTTGCGTATCAAAAAAGTATTTAAGTAGAATTATTCTTGGATTCAGTTATTAATTTCTTGGGTATCAACAATGTTGTTGTTGTTTTCGTCCCAAAATTTAATGAACACGTGTTCGTACAGTTGTTGTTTTTTCGATCTTGCTTTGTCGTTATTATGTTTTGTTTTGTTTTGCTTTGTCCGTCTGTCAGCGCCATCTGTTTGTTCGTGTATCTGTCTGTCTGTCGATATGTTGAAAGTAACAAAAAGCAATTATTTCGAAGTTAACATAAAAAAATATAGTCGAGTAAATTTATTGTTTATTTAGAACTTTATTACCTATATGCATTTTTGTATATTAAATGAATTTTCACTAAAAATTCAAATTTTCACTAAAAATTCAATTTTTCACTAAAAATTCAATTTTTCACTAAAAATTCAATTTTTCACTAAAAATTCAATTTTTCACTAAAAATTTAATTTTTCACTAAAAATTCACTAAAAATTCAATTTTTCACTAAAAATTAAATTTTTCACTAAAAATTCAATTTTTCACTAAAAATTCAATTTTTCACTAAAAATTCAATTTTTCACTAAAAATTCAATTTTTCACTAAAAATTCAATTTTTCACTAAAAATTCAATTTTTCACTAAAAATTCAATTTTTCACTAAAAATTCAATTTTTCACTAAAAATTCAATTTTTCACTAAAAATTCAATTTTCACTAAAAATTCAATTTTTCACTAAAAATTCAATTTTTCACTCAAAATTCAATTTTTCACTCAAAATTCAATTTTTAACTAAAATATTAATTTTTCACTCAAAATTAAATTTTTCACTCAAAATGAAATTTTTCACTAAAAATTCAATTTTTCACTAAAAATTCAATTTTTCACTAAAAATTCAATTTTTCACTAAAAATTCAATTTTTCACTAAAAATTCAATTTTTCACTCAAAATTCAATTTTACACTCAAAATTCAATTTTTCACTAAAAATTCAATTTTTCACTCAAAATTCAATTTTTCACTAAAAATTCAATTTTTCACTAAAAATTCAATTTTTCACTCAAAATTCAATTTTTCACTCAAAATTCTATTTTTAACTAAAATATTAATTTTTCACTCAAAATTAAATTTTTCACTCAAAATGAAATTTTTCACTAAAAATTCAATTTTTCACTAAAAATTCAATTTTTCACTAAAAATTCAATTTTTCACTAAAAATTCAATTTTTCACTAAAAATTCAATTTTTCACTAAAAATTCAATTTTTCACTCAAAATTCAATTTTTAACTAAAATATTAATTTTTCACTCAAAATTAAATTTTTCACTAAAAATTCAATTTTTCACTAAAAATTCAATTTTTCACTAAAAATTCAATTTTTCACTAAAAATTCAATTTTTCACTAAAAATTCAATTTTTCACTAAAAATTCAATTTTTCACTAAAAATTCAATTTTTCACTAAAAATTCAATTTTTCACTAAAAATTCAATTTTTCACTAAAAATTCAATTTTTCATAAAAATTCAATTTTTCACTAAAAATTCAATTTTTCACTAAAAATTCAATTTTTCACTAAAAATTCAATTTTTCACTAAAAATTCAATTTTTCACTAAAAATTCAATTTTTCTCTAAAAATTCAATTTTTCACTAAAAATTCAATTTTTCACTAAAAATTCAATTTTTCACTAAAAATTCAATTTTTCACTAAAAATTCAAATTTTCACTAAAAATTCCATTTTTCACTAAAAATTCCATTTTTCACTAAAAATTCAATTTTTCACTAAAAATTCAATTTTTCACTAAAAATTCAATTTTTCACTAAAAATTCAATTTTTCACTAAAAATTCAATTTTTCACTAAAAATTCAATTTTTCACTAAAAATTCAATTTTCACTAAAAATTCAATTTTTCACTAAAAATTCAATTTTTCACTCAAAATTCAATTTTTCACTCAAAATTCAATTTTTAACTAAAATATTAATTTTTCACTCAAAATTAAATTTTTCACTCAAAATGAAATTTTTCACTAAAAATTCAATTTTTCACTAAAAATTCAATTTTTCACTAAAAATTCAATTTTTCACTAAAAATTCAATTTTTCACTCAAAATTCAATTTTACACTCAAAATTCAATTTTTCACTAAAAATTCAATTTTTCACTCAAAATTCAATTTTTCACTAAAAATTCAATTTTTCACTAAAAATTCAATTTTTCACTCAAAATTCAATTTTTCACTCAAAATTCTATTTTTAACTAAAATATTAATTTTTCACTCAAAATTCAATTTTTCACTAAAAATTCAATTTTTCACTAAAAATTCAATTTTTCACTAAAAATTCAATTTTTCACTAAAAATTCAATTTTTCACTAAAAATTCAATTTTTCACTCAAAATTCAATTTTTAACTAAAATATTAATTTTTCACTCAAAATTAAATTTTTCACTAAAAATTCAATTTTTCACTAAAAATTCAATTTTTCACTAAAAATTCAATTTTTCACTAAAAATTCAATTTTTCACTAAAAATTCAATTTTTCACTAAAAATTCAATTTTTCACTAAAAATTCAATTTTTCACTAAAAATTCAATTTTTCACTAAAAATTCAATTTTTCACTAAAAATTCAATTTTTCACTAAAAATTCAATTTTTCACTAAAAATTCAATTTTTCACTAAAAATTCAATTTTTCACTAAAAATTCAATTTTTCACTAAAAATTCAATTTTTCACTAAAAATTCAATTTTTCACTAAAAATTCAATTTTTCACTCAAAATTCAATTTTACACTCAAAATTCAATTTTTCACTCAAAATTTCAATTTTTCACTAAAAATTAAAAATTTTAAAAATTTAATAAAAATTAAATTTTTCACTAAAATTTCAATTTTTCACTGAAAATTTAACATTTTAATTATTTACTTAAAATTGTCTCAGACCCTCGAAAGTACATCTCAGTGTTTAAGAACTTCAGCGACACAAAGCTCTAGAATTTTAATTCAATTTTTCACTCAAAATTCAATTTTTCACTAAAAATTCAATTTTTCACTCAAAATTCAATTTTACACTCAAAATTCAATTTTTCACTCAAAATTTCAATTTTTCACTAAAAATTAAAAATTTTAAAAATTTAATAAAAATTAAATTTTTCACTAAAATTTCAATTTTTCACTGAAAATTTAACATTTTAATTATTTACTTAAAATTGTCTCAGACCCTCGAAAGTACATCTCAGTGTTTAAGAACTTCAGCGACACAAAGCTCTAGAATTTTAATTTCGCTTCTCAAAAATGTACTTTGCATGTTCGTCGCAAGTGTGTGAAGGTTGCTGATGCCGTTTTGTCGAAAAAAAAAATAATAATGAAAAATGTAGAAAGCATTTTTATTTACATTGGCAACACTGTTGTTGAAAAACCACAACGTAAACATTTTTGCATTAATATGCATTAGAAATGACGACGACGAGGACGACTGTGTCGTATGAGCAACATTTATTAGAATTGCGCCCTGATTTCACGGCTGAAGACTGCAGTGCTGCTAAAAATGTCGCTGCATCATGATTGTTGTTTATATTGTATGCTGCTGATATTCTACTGCTGCAACTTATTCTTCTGTTGCTGCTTATTTTATTTTTGTTACGTTTGGTGTTGCATGCAACACTATTATGCAATTACGTTTACTGTTGTGTTGTTCGTTTTCTGCTCATGCTCCTGCAACGTCCTTCGTCCTTGCTGCCATTGCTTGGTTATTATTAAAATACTTGCATGAAGTACCTACTCGCGGTTGCATGTGTGGCATGATTAAATGTGGCATGTGGCACATGCGGCACGTGAAATGCGAATCTAAAACCGACGCTTTTTATGAAGTAATTTACACTGTGATTTATTGGTCATGGCGCGGTGTGACGTGTATTGTTGCGTTTTGTTTAAAACATGCAACATTTGCATTGTGGCAGCTGTATATTTTCTGCAAAAATTTAATTGTTTGAGCTATACATAAAAACGCCTATAAAACTTATGAAATATAATGAGTCATCAAATGTGAAAGCATATAAAAAAAAGGAAAAAAAAACATTAGCGAGTATTATAAATACTATAAATACTATAAATACTATAAATACTATAAATACTATAAATACTATAAATACTATAAATACTATAAATACTATAAATACTATAAATACTATAAATACTATAAATACTATAAATACTATAAATACTATAAATACTATAAATACTATAAATACTATAAATACTATAAATACTATAAATACTATAAATACTATAAATACTATAAATACTATAAATACTATAAATACTATAAATACTATAAATACTATAAATACTATAAATACTATAAATACTATAAATACTATAAATACTATAAATACTATAAATACTATAAATACTATAAATACTATAAATACTATAAATACTATAAATACTATAAATACTATAAATACTATAAATACTATAAATACTATAAATACTATAAATACTATAAATACTATAAATACTATAAATACTATAAATACTATAAATACTATAAATACTATAAATACTATAAATACTATAAATACTATAAATACTATAAATACTATAAATACTATAAATACTATAAATACTATAAATACTATAAATACTATAAATACTATAAATACTATAAATACTATAAATACTATAAATACTATAAATACTATAAATACTATAAATGTTAATCATACTGAAATCTTTCGTTAAGCTAAATTTATAAAATTTTGTTGTGATTTGAATCGACATTATAAAATTACAATGAGGTTTACATCAAACACATTACATAGAATTTCCACCTAAAAAAAAATAGAAATTAGGAAATTACTTCCTCTTCTAGCAGCGCTATGCCTCAAGCGCTCATTAAAGCAATGTAAAATGTATCTGCAAAAATATTATCAAACAGACCGATCTTTCGCTATAGGGTGTGAGTTAGGTGTTGCTCAAGTTCATTTATTTGTTATGTCCATTAATGCTTTCTATTCTTCTAAAGTTTTTCTTTTTAACGTTGCTCTCTGTCATCTTTTAGATAAACGCACTTTGTAATTTATTTTTCATAAAAATTATACTTCTCCGCCTGTCATGGAAGACTTGGTGCTCGACAACAAAAGCCCCGCAACAGCCCGGAGCTACATCTTGTGAGATAAACTTTGGAAAAAAAGAAATGTTTATTCACAATTTGTTGGCAAGAAAGAAAAATTACATTTTTGCAGCATACAAGAAAGGCGAGAATTTCTGCAGGCTCTTGACTTTGATAGCACGGCGATGGAGGAGGCACCAAACGCCAGGACATCATGCACGTTGGCAGGAATAATTTTAGTTTTTTCAGTTTTTTCTCCATTTCATTTTTATACCTTTCAAAGCATCGGCCATTCAGTTCGTGTCGTGAGTTAAGACGAAAAGTGGCTCGCGAGTGTGGCGAATGGCGTCATAAATTATTCATATCTGAAGGTGTTTGAGGTAACAAAAGTTCGTTTATCTTTGCAGTCAACGTTGCCGATGTGACCGATGCTGGATGCTGCGCTGCTGAATGTGCCTGGAATTAATGGCGCATCCTGCTGCTGGTTGCTGCTGCCGTTACGAATGTTGCTGGTGCCGGGACAACAAATGAAAATTACTTTCACTAAAAAGTAAATTATGTTCCATCCAAAGCAATATTTAGTGGACTTGTTTAGTTTTTTACATTAAGAATGCAGTAAGAAAATTAAATAACAATAATAACTAATATACAAAAACTTCGCAATTATAATTATAATGTTAAAAATTTACCAACTGCAATTCATCCATCCTGCAAGGAATTTTTTAAAAATATTTTTTGTTCAATTACTAAATAAATCCATATTTAAAATTAATATTCGTTTATAAAAATAAAATAATTTAAATCAAAAATTCAATACAAAAAACGAAAGAAACGTCCCCGAACACTTCTTTGATTTTGACCCTTCTCAGAAATTTACATATCACTGAAATAGAAAGTTTCTTGAAATAGACATTTCTCAGAATTGTACATTCCCTTAAATGGATATTTCCCCGAAATAAACATTTTCCAATATTAAGCATTATGCGAAATGGAAATTCGCATGAAATGTAAATTTCCACAAAATGTAAATTTTTCCCGAAATGGACATTTTTTCAAAGTTGCACAATTTCCCAATATTGGAATTTCCCTAAAATGGACTGCCCCCAGTAATGGAAGTTTTCCCGAAATGGGAATTTTTCAATAGTTCAATTTTCTCAAATATGTATTTCCCAATTTTGAAATTTCCCTAAAATAGGCTTTTCCCCGAAATGGAAGAGTTTCCGAAATATCCATTTCCCCGCATTGGGTATGTCTCGAAATAGCATTTGCTTGAAATAGACGAAATGGACATTTTTTCAAAGTTGCACAATTTCCCAATATTGGAATTCCACTAAAATGGGCTGCCCCCAGAAATGGAAGTTTTCCCGAAATGGGAATTTTTCAAAAGTATAATTTTCTCAAATATGTATTTCCCAATTTTGAAATTTCCCTAAAATAGGCTTTTCCCCGAAATGGAAGAGTTTCCGAAATATCCATTTCCCCGCATTGGGTATGTCTCGAAATAGCATTTGCTTTAAATAGACGAAATGGACATTTTTTCAAAGTTGCACAATTTCCCAATATTGGAATTTTCCTAAAATGGGCTGTTCCCCGAAATAGGCATTTTTTAGAAGTTCACTTTTCTCAAATATGTATTTCCCAATTTTGAAATTTCCCTAAAATTGGCTTTTCCCCGAAATGGAAGATTTTCCGAAATATCCATTTCCCCGCATTGGAAATATCTCGAAATAGCATTTGCTTGAAATAGACTTTAAACGAAATGGACATTTCCCGAAATGCACATTTTCCGGAAGAGTAATATTCCGAAATTTTGATTTTTTGGAAATGATGATTTAACCAATATTGTAGTTGCCCCATAATGGTAATTTTTTCGTTTGGTATTTCGTTGTAAAGGATATTCTCTCATTATGAACATTATTCCGAAATGTTATTACACGAAATGGACAATTTCAGGATATTTACATTTCTAATAAATGGTATTTTTCCCAATTTGGACATTTCCCTGAAATGGAAATTTTACAAAAATTGCACATCCCCCAAATAGACTTTTTGCTGAAATAGACCATTCCATGAACTGGACATTTGGAAATTACCCTAAAAGTATATTTTCTCTAAAGTGAGAATTCTGTGAAATGGACATTTCCTGAATGAAAATTTTCCTGAAATGACATTTTCAGGAAATTGCTTTTATTTTGATTTCTTTTGATTCAAATCTAAACTTATTGACTATATTACGTTAGTGATCGACAATAATCAGCTCATCGATGCTCCAGTCCTCGTACGAATGATCCGGCAGAAAGCGACGTATAATAATTGGAATCGTCTTTTGCTTCAGCTCTTTCATTGCAATCTGCGGCGGATTTGTTTCGCCCTCTAGTTCCACCATGATTGGCGCACACACAATATTTAGAAAATGTTGATTTCCCCATAAATTTAATTTCCTCGAAATAGTCCTGTTCTCGTTTGGTACATCGTTGTTATGGACATTTCCTCATTATGAACAGTATTCCGAAAAGTCTGTTCACAAAATGGACAATTTCATGATATTTACATTTCGAATAAATGGTATTTTTCCCGAATTGGACATTTCCCTGAAATGGGAATTTCACAGAAATTGCATTTCCCCGAAATAGACTTTTTCCCGAAATAAACCATTCCACGAAATGGACATTTTCCTGGATGGAAATTACTCCAAAAGGATATTTCCTTTAATGTGAGTATTCTGCGAAATGGACCTTTCCTGAAAGAAATTTTTGCTGATATTTTGCTGGTGTTTTTCCCGAAATGTAAATGGAAATTGTCATGCTCTCGTTTGGTATTTCGTTGTAATGGACATTCTTCCGAAAAGTTATTCACGAAATGACAGTTTCATAATATTTACATTTCCAATAAATGGTCTTTTTCCCGAATTAGACATTTCCCTGAAATGGAAATTTCACAGATATTGCATTTCCCCGAAATAGACTTTTTCCCGAAATAAACCATTCCACGAAATGGACATTTTCCTGGATGGAAATTACTCCAAAAGAATATTTCCTTTAATGTGAGTATTCTGCGAAATGGACCTTTCCTGAAAGAAATTTTTGCTGATATTTTGCTGGTGTTTTTCCCGAAATGTAAATGGAAATTGTCATGCTCTCGTTTGGTATTTCGTTGTAATGGACATTCTTCCGAAAAGTTATTCACGAAATGACAGTTTCATGATATTTACATTTCCAATAAATGGTCTTTTTCCCGAATTAGACATTTCCCTGAAATGGAAATTTCACAGATATTGCATTTCTCCTGAATTTACCTTTTCCCGAAATGGAGAATTCCACGAAATGTGCATTTTCCGCATTGCCCGAATTGGATATTTCCCGGAAATGACATGTCTCCAAACTTTAAATTCACCTGAAATGGTCAATTCCCCAAGTTCCCCGAAATGAAAATGCAAAATTTCGCGAAATTGAATTTTTCCAAAATTGGCATTTTCCTGTAAGTTACGTCTCTCCTAAATTCACAGTTCTCCAAAACTTGAACTTTTCGCGACATTGATATTTCCTCTATATGGATATTTCAACAATATATGCCCAAAACTGAAAATTTCCCCATAATTGATATTTCACCGAAATGAATATTTCTTTGATATAATAATTTCCCCTAAATCTGGGGATACGTCGATTTAGTGGAAATTATTATCTCAAAGAAATATTCATTTCGGTGAAATATCAATTATGCATATATCTAAATAAAAAAATTAAATTAAATAATTTAAAACAGTAAAGGGATGAAAATTAAAAAAAAAAACTCAAATACAAACAAATTTTTTAGTTACATTTAATGCATCGTTGTGCTATCTTCTAACAACTCTTTATAATTTTATCTGATCACAAAATAATGACTTATTGTTGTCGTTTCCGTTACTCCGTTTCTCTAGTCGTTTCGTTACTTTGTCCCCTTGGGACACACATTATGCCGCATTGTGCAAAGGTTCCACAAAAAACTGTGCAGACTGCATGCTAAGCAGCATCTACTAAAAATAATGGGTAAAGATAAAAAAAAAAAAATTTTAAACTGCAACAGACGAAAACATCTCAACGAACAACATCAAACGAGGCGTTTTAAAAAGAGAAAACATCAGAAAAGCTTCTTGAAAAAAAAAACCAACCGTGGGTAAGTCAAAAAAATTTTAAATATGCAAAGTTTAGAAATCAGTAGCACAATCTGCCAAAAAAAATAACTGCAAAAGCCAGGCAGTCGAGACTTTTTGTCCCAAAGTATGCGAGCAAGTGCAGCAAAGCTAGTGAAGCGCTAAGAAAATGAAAATCTAAATAAAAATACTTGCAAAACTTTCAAACTCAAGTTAAATATTTACAAAAATATCCCAAAAAACAAAAATTATTCAAATTTATGTATTACATATTTTGCTATCCATACAAAAGGCAGCTTCTAATGTACGGCCCAACCCCCAACAAACAGACCGACGGACCGACAGACAGTGCGCTGCTGCCAGCATGACGGAAAAGAAATTAAATTCCATTCAGCGCGTTTTAATGAAAATTAATTGAAGTTCGCAAAGCGGAGAAGTCAACGCTCAACACAACACAGCTCAGAGCAGAGCAGCGCGGGCTATGACATGTAAGCAGCTGGCGCTCGTGCTCAAGTGTCGCCGTCGCCGCCGCCGTCTGCAAGGAGTTTCTCGAGTGACAACAACAACAGTAACAAACACACAATCTGTGAGGTTCTGACAGATGCTAAGCGAGGTTCAGACACCGAGAAAGCGTCACATAACTGTTAAGAAGCAAAAAACTACCCAGCAGGAAAAGATCATCAATTATGAATCGATGAAAGGGAAATTCTTAAAATCCAATTCATTAAAATCCATACACCTTGTCATCAAGAACACTAGGAAAATCTATTTTTGATGACAAGTCAGCAAAATATTTAATTGATGAAATTTCGAAAGAGTAGTCAAAAATAACCTTGCAAATTGACAACGTATTTCAAAATAGTACATGCAAATTTCGTGCACAATCATTTATGAAATGATGTATTGTAGAATTTTCTGATATACTTGATGAAATGTCTTTCATCGATTCAAAGTTTATGAATGACGTCCCTTATAGTGTTAATGATATAACATGCATGAGCAACTGGACATGTGAATGCATATATTTTGTATACTTTTCAGGACGAAGTGATATAATCTTTCTTGGAAATATCAGGCTTGACAAAATGTTCAAAACCTCAACCTCCCAAAGCTTATACAGCCATTGTCAAATTAGGTTTTTGAATTTGACACAGACTTAAGTACTACTTGCGCAAATTTAGGCCGTTCGTTCATACAGTAAGCAGTCGTCGATGTTTCTCATCCAACATAGAGATACCCCAACCCATTTCGACCAAGGTATGAACTTGAGACTTGATCCATACTATTGAAGGAAGTCCAAGGCATTCTAAGCTTATTAATTGAATAATATTGGCCTAGTTTAGGGCATCCCAAAGTTTGACCAGCTATTGGCCAGGTTAGAATTTCGAATTTGAATCAGAGTTAGGTACTACTTGCGCAAGTTCGTACAGTGGGCAATCGTCGATGTTCCTGATCCGACATAGAGAAATCCTAACCATTTTCGACCAAGGTCTAAACTTAAGACTTTTTTTAGACTTTAATACTATAGAAGAAGGACCAAGACATTCTGAGCTAATCACTTTTATAATATTGGCCTAGTTTTGGGCATTCAAAAGTTTGGTTTGGATTTTGAATTTGACTCAGAATTGAGTACTACTTGCCCAAGTTTAGGCCGATCGTTCAGACATTGGGCAGACGTCGATGTTTCTGATCCGACATAGAGAATCCTCAACGAATTTCGACCAAGGCCTGAACTTGAGACTTGGTCCTGACTTCAAAACTATTATAGGAAGCCTTGGGCATTCTGAGCTAATAAATTGAAGAATATTGGCGTTGTTTTGGGCATCCCAAAGTTTGACCAGCCATTGCCCAGGTTTGAATTTTGAATTTGGCACAGAGTTGAGTACTATTTGAGCAAGTTTAGGCCGATTGTTCATACAGTGGGCAGTCGTCGATGTTCCTGATTCGACATAGAGAATCCTCAACCAATTTCTACCAAGGCGTCAGTTAAGGATTTTGAATTTGAGTCAGAGTTGAGTACTACTTACGAAAGTTTATGCTGATCGTTTATATAGTGGGCTGACGTCGATGTTTCTGATCCGACATAGAGAATCCTCAACGAATTTCGACCAAGGCCTGAACTTGAGACTTGGTCCTGACTTGAATTTGGCACAGAGTACTATTTGCGCAAGTTTAGGCCGATTGTTCATCGTCGATGTTCCTGATTCGACATAGAGAATCCTCAACCAATTTCTACCAAGGCGTGAACTTTAAACTGCAATACTATTGAAGAAAGTCTGAAGCATACTAAGCATATCAATTGAACAATTGGCCTAGTTTTGGGCATCCCAAAGTTTGAGCAGCCATCGGTCAGATTTAGAATATAAATTTGACTCAGAGTTCAGTACTACTTGCGCAAGTTTAGGCCGGTCTTTCGTACAGTGGGCAGTAGTCGATGTTCCTAATCCGACATAGAGAAACCAAAACCAATTTCGACCATGGTCTGAACATGAGACTTGGTCCAGACTTCGATACTATTCTGAACTAATCTATTCAACAATATTGGTCTAGTTTTGGGTATCCCAAAGTTTACCCAACCATTGGTCAGTTTAGGATTTTGAATTTGAGTCAGAGTTAAGTACTACTTACGAAAGTTTAGGCTGATCGTTTATATCGTGGGCAGTCGTCGATGTTCCTGATCCGCCATAGAGAAACCCCAATCAATTTTGACCAAGGTCTAAACTGGAGACTTGGTCTAGACTCAATACTATTGAAGAAAGCCTTGGGCATTATGAACTAATCAATTGAACAATTCTGCCGAAGTAGGGCATCCCAAAGTATGAACAGCCTTAGGTCATGCCTGGATTTCGAACTAGGAGTACTCAGTTTAGACCAATCGTTCAAACAGTGGCCAGTTCTCGATATTCCCGACCCGAAATAGAGAAACTCCTGAGGCATAATTGTTGAGTTTTTCCACTGGGTTATATATGAAGGGCGCCAAAAACTTTTCCCGATTAAGAAATCCTTCACTCTTATAATTGTCTTTTATTATAGTATGCGCGTCCTTTAGCCTTCAACTTCTGTGTATACCCTACATCTTCTCATTTCGATAAAGGTTCCCTTTACTGCTTATCTCATTCCTCTTCCAAGTATTTTTTTTTGTTTTTGTTTTTGTGACTTTGTTATATTTTTTATCACTTGCACTAGTTCCAGTTCGATTTTATTACATCCACTAATGACGTCTTTAAGTATTCATTTGGGGTGATGTTGTTGTCAGTCCTCCCATCTTCATTTTCCTCCACTTCTTCATCAGAGTTGCTCTTTTTTATGAATGCTGTTTATTGTGGGCTGATTATTCTTTGTTTTTGCTGCGATTTGAATTTAAAATTGCGCGCTTGATGAGCATCTCGTTTTGCTCCTGCCACACCGATGATTATCGCAAAACTGTCTGGTGATTTCTTTTTTTTTACGCTTCTTATAAATAAGATGCTTAGCAAGCAATAGAAAAGCCTGACTGACTCGTCCCTTATCAAATGAACTTGATTGACGTTGCTTATTGGATTTTAATTAAATTCCTCGACGATGAATAGCAATTTATTCGACGCTTTTTTTATTCATTTTCATCGTTCTTAATCAAAGTTCTCAGCAATTATTTGTTAGTTTCTTTGGGGATGCAACATTTTTGGAGATTTTCGTTCAATGGAAAATAATTTTGCAAAATTCAATTGTTAAATTCTCATAAGTCGAAAAAATACCTTTGCCAAATTATTCTCTTTTAGAGCTAACGTATTCGTTGAAGTTATTCGTTAAATTTCATTTTATAGAGACATAGAACAAATGAAATTTATTCGAGATATTTGCGCGTCTAGGTTTTGAATTTCAATTCAGAAAGTACTTTGACAACCTAATAGAAATTTCCTAGTTCATGCACCTTTTTCCGAAAGGTATTACTGCGAAAGACAGGCATTTTTCCCGAAGGTGCATATTCCTGTATAAAAATACAACTGAATGAGCAGATTCCGGAATAGACATTTCAACAAGTGAACAACAAAATATACACTTTCTGAAAATCGACATTTTCCTGGATAAATATTTATCGGCATGGATATATTCCGAATATGATATTTGCACATATGAACAATATCCTGAAGGATACTTTTCCGAATGTACAATTCCCCAAATGAACAAATCCACAAATGGACACTACCACGAAATAAACACTGTCTCTAAATGGATATTTCCCAGAGATGATAACATTACCCCTATGGACACTTCTCAAACTTGACATTTCAAAGAATGCATATTTCCGAAAGGACACATTCCGGAATAGATTATTCCTAGAATGAACACTTTTCCAAATATACATTTCTCCGAATATAGTCATCACATAATGAACATTTTCACAAATTAACAGTTGCTCGAAATAGGTATTTCCACGAATGTGTATTTCAATAGGGCCACCGCAATAAACATTTCTCTGAAATGATGCTTCTAAAAGACTTTGTCGTAAATCAATCGATATATGTAAATAGTCTTTCATTTCTAAAAATTGTATTCATTTTCATTTATCCACCATTACTTAAACTTTATTTCTATAAGTAGTAATAAATTTATGCATTTATTTGAAAGTCAATAGACCAAGTTTCAAGTACAAATTGTAAGCCATCTTTCAATGAAATATTGTTTTTTGAACTTCTACGACTGCACACTCATAACTCTCAAAACAAAACACAAAAAACCCTACCAAATTAGGCCTTTCACAGCAGTGTGATCATAAGTCTTAAGTGCCATCGTTCTTCTTTTGATTATAAATTCACTTCCTTTCATAGCAAAACCAATGACCTACTAAGAAGCGTACATTGTTAGCAACCAATCGATGCAGTTTTTCGCATTTACCGCCTTTAGTTGGCCAACCTCGATCTAACCCTACAAAAACCGCAACCACAAGCACAGACAAATGATTCATTGAAATTCATAAACTATAACATTCAATCCACATGCTTTTCCTTTGCGACAAGACACCATATCCTAGACCTTATACTTACCCTCTCTCCCCCCCCCAAAATTCCCCATCTAAAACTGGCATAAATTTCTCGTAAACTACGCTAGTTTTTTTGTTGTTTTGAACGACCTTCTATTACAGCTGCCCCTCGATTACCACTCGCTTTCCAAAAACCGCCACATGCAGCAGCAGCAGCACCATCCAACCATTCAGCAAACGAAAAGTTTTACTTTTCAAAAACGAACGACCGAACGCATTGTATCCTGAGTGCCCGGCCGAGCGCACACTTTGTCTTGAGAGGCGTACATATTTTCCGGCTGACTGCATGGCACTGCAACAGCAGCTACATTGCATTCGGGCTCGTTTGGTTCGTCGTGGCAAGGACAACGCCAAAGGATATGCACTCGAACGAAAGATTTCAGCGGAAGCGCATTTCAGCCGCATCCGCAGCACATTCGTCGCAACGAAAATCGCATGAAAATCGTAAATTTATGACGCAGCAAACGAGCGCTCATGTCGTAGTTTATATTTCCAATTCGTTTTTTTTTTTTTTTTTTTTTGGTGACAGTTTTGGAAACTGTTCGTTCTATGTCGGCCACAATTGCATGCAACTTTTGCTTGGATTTGTCAACGCGGTGACCACTGATAAAATATTTTGGCAAGTGGTGTGGATCAATTTCGAATAGATTTGCAGCACCGCAGTCGGAAATTGAACCGCATGAATTTGCTTTGCTTTTTGGAAATGCGAGCGAAAAACGTCGCAAATACACTGGGGGAAAAATGTTGGTCACAGAATATTTATCAATATCAACTCAATATGTTCATAACACTTGTTGTACAGAGAATTTTGTTATTCATTAATTTTGTAATTAATTTAAAATTCCGTTTCTAGTAATGATTCTTTTAAAGCCATTGAAAAGATTTTAACACATTCAAGAACCAAAATGGTCTATAAACGGTGCTATTTACGATACAGTAATATGTGATGCACTTACGAAAACGATCAGTTTTATAAATACGAATATGGTCCAGGAAATGGATAAATAGGAACATCGAAACTTGTTCAATTCAGAGTACGGTTTTACGGTACGCTATGGACCGTCAAAGCGGAGTGACTTCTTTGAGAGTACGTTTTGGCTGTACTGTTTAGCAGAGCAGCTCTTTCCGACAGTCCATGTTATAATTCGATAAGTGAGCTGGACAGTCGATAGACATTGGAGATTCGCAAAAATATAGATTGGGAATCTTTATATTCCTTTTAATATGACGGGTCCCAGACCCAGCAGAAAACCAGATACCAGATCGTCGGTTGGTTTATTCGGTGAGCATCGTCCTCGCAAAGGTGAGATTTGGAATTGTATAGGAAAGGCTATTTTTAATTAACCTGAAGCCGTTTATCGACAACACTATTCTGAACCCTCGTATTATAAATAATAATAGTTTGGCGCTACAGTCCTATAAGAACTTAGGCCGAGCTCTATCACCATTTTGAGTTGTGCGTATTATATTCGTACTCAAACTGGTGGCACCTACAGTTTATTGCCGAATCCGAATGGCGGGTGAGTGCTTTTCATAGACAACGTTTTACTCTCGTTGGTTTGCCATTTACTTCCAAGAGGTAGCGCGGTAAAGAAAAATGTTTTCTATAAAAGATGTTGTTAGCCCCAGTCGAGGCTTGAACATGGGACCTTTCGGCTCGCAGTCCAACGCACTAAGTACTGAGCTACCGACGCTAGCCTCGTATTATAATTGTTCCGATTCTGGTTGCGAGAAATTTAAAATAGCGGTTATGATTCCAACCAAAAAAAAAAAATATATGGGTTCCGATTCCAGTTCCGGTTTCACACATTTTTTAATGATGATTTCGGTTCCAAAAATATAAACGGTTCAGGTATTACTTTTCACGTTTCGCCTGCTTTTTCATGTTTTTCCGTGCCTTTTCCGTGTTTCTTCGTGTATTTTTAAATCCCGTGCTTTATCGTGCCTCTCGTGCGTGCCTCCAAATTTAGTCGTCGGATTTGTTGGTGTCACCTATCGGCGTTCCCGTGCGTCAAAAACAGGCACGCGCCCATCTCTAATCTGTACTACTCCATTATTCGGATTCTGTGTCAAAACCTCATATTTGTCAAATTTCAGAAGCAAGCTGATCAGTTCCGATATGTTGGAGTATTAACGAAAACACATCAGAGCAGTTTAAATAAGACGTTAATGGGTAAAAAAAACGGATAAAAATGTAGTTCCTTCGAAAATGGAAACAGAACGGAATTCA
The DNA here is from genome assembly GCA_951804985.1 of Dryomyza anilis. Lineage (NCBI taxonomy): Eukaryota > Metazoa > Arthropoda > Insecta > Diptera > Dryomyzidae > Dryomyza > Dryomyza anilis. The sequence continues at coordinate 96,499,582 of OX638130.1, read as the reverse complement.
AACGAAATCGTTCGGCACTATGACGGTTTCCTGGTTTACGGTCTGTTAAGGTACGGTATGAACGGATTATTGATTCCGAGGTTTCAAAAAATGTTTGTCGAGATTTGACTTTGGTATATTTCAAAAGAGTCTGTCTATTTACAGAACCTTTATGTAATTTGCAGAACATTTCTGTACTTTTCTGGACTTTAAAAAGCTTCATCAAATTCAAGCTGACTTCAATTATCCATTACCTCATTTTCGCCTCCACTTTTATAGCTTTTAATAATTACCGCTAACTTCTCACTCACATTCGTCTCACTGCACTTTATCGCTGAATGCTGATGCCAAAATAGTCATGCACTTAAATGGTACCCGTGCGTCCCGTGTATGCACACTGTATACACTTCATTTTTGTGCCGAAATTTAGGGGACTATGTAATTATTGTGCGAACATCATGTTTCATAATTACACATTTTCCTGCATTCATCGCGCACAAAACACGTCGAACAAAAGCATCGCTGAAGCGCATAGACGACATAGCAGACAGTCAGTCGCATGCAAAGCCATTAAGTGCTGATATGGAATAATCGAACACATCGTCATCGTAACCATCGTCCACATCGGCCTCATCACTGGCAACACCGGCTACAGCAGTAACGGCAGCAACAGCCTCGCAACGGAAGCGCCAGCGTTGGCACAACGGCAACACTGCATGAGCATCCGCGAGCCAAATGGAGTGTATGGTCGTTGGCCGTTATTGTTGTGGTGCATCCTATTTTGTGGTTACCGAAATTATTGTTTCCCATTGTATTGGAGGCAGCATACGAAATGCCTCTTGATGTTGAATTTTGATTATGCAAAAATGTTGGTTCTTCTGGTTCTAGTTGCTGCTGCACATTTCACATGTTCGTGTGTTGGTTGGTTGGTTTGAGGTTGTGCTGCAGTTTTGGCGCATTTTATTACGTCTGATATTGCGTAATCCTTTTGCATACTAGAAAATAATGCGAATCGCTGAAAACGCGACAAACATAGAAACCAATCAAGCGATTAATCTCTCAATCCAATAGAGCAACGCAACAGTGGCATAGGGAATTTTGGTGAATAGGGACTCTATTTTGGTAGATTTGTAGTTTTAAAGAGTTTTCTAATCCTTCTTCGAAAATAGATTTCAATGTCCTTATAATTTTCTTGTTCTTACATTCTCATTTCATTTAAACGACAACGCAACAGTGAAAAAGGGAATATTTGGGTCCAGAGATTAGCATGATCGCTTCCAATAAAATAATAACACAATATTTGCATAGAGAATGTGGTTTACGAGGGATCATAAATTAGTATATTTGTTTTTTTTTTTAAAGCTTTTGAAGTCTTCTATGTTAGTATCAATATAGATTCCATGTTCTTGCTACTTTTCCATTGCAGGTTCATAAAACGGAACAGGATTGCTTTCTTTACATGTTCTTTAAATTTCACTTGATTCAGAAATTCGGAATATGAATCATTTATCCTTCCGAAGCAACACGTTCCTTTCATGATGTCGTCCATGATTCAGAAATTCGGAATATGAGTCATTTATCCTTCCGAAGCAACACGTTCCGTTCATGATGTCCTTTAAAATTTCAGTAATTCGGAATATGCATCATTAATTTTTCCGAAGCAACACGTTTGACGTCGTTAATGATTTAGAAGTTCAGAATACGAGTATTAATCCTTCTGCAACCATGGTTTGACCTATTCCGAAGAAGAATAGGCGGGAATAATAGGACTTTTTCAAATTCGCAGCAGACAAGTCTCGACCGAATAACGAGTTTTAAGACGAGATTCGGAATTTGGGTCGATATAACTTTAGAAATTTGAGAAAATTCGAGACGAAATATGAGATCCTTCAATGTCGAAATCGAGACACTGTATACTGTCGGAGGGCTACCATTGTGTGAGGTAATGCAGTGCCGCACAAAGAAAAATAAATGAACCTGAACAAATTTCGCTTGATCTAAGATGTAACAGTGTAGTTTTAATTATGGCTAGAGTTAACATCTTTCAGGTAATTTCTCTTCAATCCAAGATGCAATACATTCCGTTAACGAAGTCGTTTATGATTCAGAAATTCGGAATATGAGTCATTTATCCTTCCGAAGCAACACGTTCCTTTCATGATGTCATTCATGATTTAGAAATTCGGAATACTAGTATTAATTCTTCTGGTCATAGGTCAATTGCGAAAGGTGGGTAAAATATGACTTTTCCAAATTCGCAGCAGACAAGAAAAATCTCGACCGAATCACCAAATTTAAGACGAGATTCGGTATTTAGGTCCTTATAACTTTAGAAATGCGAGAAAAAATCGAGACGATATATGAGATCGCGTTCAATTTCAAAGTATACTGTAGGTAGGTTTCCATTGTCCTTCTGCATCAATGGTTTGACCTATTCCAAATGGCGGGAAGAATAGAGCTTTTCCAAATTCGCAGCAGACAAGAAAAATCTCGACTGAAACACGAAATTTAAGATAAGATAAGATTTGGGTCGATATAACTTTTGAAATTCGTGAAAAAATCGAGACGAGATATGAGATCGCGTTCAATATCGAAATCGAGACTCACAATTCAAGGCAATGTGTACTGTCGGAAGGTTGTCATTGTCTGACGAGATGTTGTGACGTACAAAAAAAAAGTTAAACTGCTACTATTTGAACCTGAACTGCAGCATATTTTGTCATGTAGTTCAGCACACTATCCAATTGTGCCACCGATCATACATGATTACGACTAGAAATCATAAATCTTTATTAAAATTTGTTAAATATGCTGTTGTTCGATTTGTATCCGAATTGGCATACTCTGGTTTGCCACATACAATTCTTTGCATCTCTGATTTTGATTCTTAAAAAGTACTTTTCTGTATTTATGACAGTTGTGCTATTCAAGTGTTGACACAAATGAAAAATCAACCTCAATGAGCACAAACCACTTATCGGCGTACTACTCAGTGATGTTAAGTGATCAACCAAAATAACAAAAAAAAAAAAAAACAAACCGAAAAATTCTCGCAATACGCATAACTAGTTGTCAGATAGGTACCGGAATTCAATTGAACTACGGATGCTGTACATTATTTGCGCAAATTCATCAATTCGAAATGGTTTTCGTCCAAAAGCCGCATACTTAATTCGGCGGACCGTGAGATAAGCCGACTGCTGTTGCTGGGTTTTTGTGGCGTCCAGTGCTGCCAAAGCATAAAATTGGAAATTTTTGAAATTTATTACGACGTTGTCGGCCGTTTGCTGTAACTCAGCGCTGCAATTTGCATTGAGGACGCATTGGTCATTTGGTCAACGGTTTTGAGCGGTCGTAACCGTGACGCATTGGTTCGGGTCTGGAAGTGGGTTAGTGACGCAGTGGGTGTTGATAATAAATACAATAGCATGCAAAGATAAAAACGGACAAATGAACGAACGAACGTACGAATCAACGGATGGATGGATGACTGTATGGATCGATCGATAAATGGATTGGGGTTCTGTGGTGTTGTGTTCTGTGATGTACATTTTGTTTCAGTGGCAAAATACAAAAGGAAGCACCAATCCGTATGATGCGATACATGCTGTTGTTTGTCAGCCAGTTTGAATTGACAGTTAGTACGACGAGTATTGCGGTTTCAGTGCGGACTCTCGAAATTCGTTTTATTCTGTTTAATTGCAGAAACTGTAATGTTTTAGTACCGAAGGGCTTTATTTCGGTTAACTGTCAGGAACGATATTGTGCTGGTGACAAACGATAATGATACAAATGTTATTGCTCAAATAGCAGCCATTTAAAAGGACTATAAATGACAGTATTTTAGCTGTTTAACAAATAAATGCATATAGTATTTATTTATAGCATGTGTAGTTTACCCAGTGTAGTGCAAAATTTTGTATGTTCAATAGGTTCATTAGGAAGATACGTTTTTAAATAGAGTAATTAATGAATTTTTCTTAGTATTGAAAGTAACGATATTTAAAATATCTAGAAAAAATTAACTGCCGGTAATGCGTTTTCCGTTTAAAGTGTTCAGCGGTGCCTGAAAATAACTTTAATTGGAGAACCCTTATGTATTTAAAGGGTTTTTCAACAGGGACGCTAAAAAAGTAGAGCGACAGGGACAGCAAACCACGACATATTTCTTGCCGCTCTTTTGACATTTCTCTTCAGTAAGGTTTGCCATTTCATGATGGAAAGATACACGAGCCAACAACGAGTCAAAATTATTAAAATTTACTACCGCAGGGGATCCCCCAATCCATGCAATGCATAGTGTTGATCGTAGGAAACGATTATAGATTAGCGGGAGGGAGGAAAGATGGAGTAGTTTCGGTAAATGATTGTTTCGAATTCGCCAATATCAAAAAAGTCAGGAAAAACAGACGCAGGGAGATTATTCGACAAACGTATCGTGCGACTGAAGAACGAATTCTCTCTATAATGCGTTGGTTCGGTTGAGAACCGAGTGGACTACGAAGGGGTGGGCTTGGTTCGATGTCCGAGTAGAACGAGAGAACACACGATCTGGTGAAATCAGGCCATGTATTTTCCTCAAACATTTACCGTTGTAATAAAAGGGAGGGAGGAAAGATGGAGTAGATTCGGTGAATGTTTGTTTCGAATTTACCAATATCTAAAAAGTTAGGAAAAACAGATGCAGGGAGATTGTTCGACAAATGTATCGTGCGACTGAAGAACGAATTCTCTCTGTAATGCATGGTTCTATTGGGAACCGAGTGGACTACGAAGATGTAAGCTTGGTTCGATGTCCGAGAAGAACGAGAGAACAGACGACCTGGTGAAATCAGGCCATGTATTTCCCTCGAATATTTACCGTTTTAATAAAACCCAATTGTCCTGCGGTGCTCAAGAGAACCAATAGAGTATGAAATATTTTCATCCCATGTTAAATATATCGCATGTTGTTGAATTAGGTTCAAGAACTCCAAGAAGGACTTTGAAGCTCATGCCCAAATGTGCGAATTGTGTTCCATCTTATGGGCTAAGATTTAGGTATAAACAGTTCGTAAGCCAGCAGGCGTAAAGTATGTCTTACATCGTTTTAAAAAGCCGAGGCACTAGGCCTCTTCTTTCGACACATCAAATATGTGATCATTCCAAAGGAAGACACATTGAATTGATATGCCCAGAACGTCAAAAGCACGACAGTCGCAGATTTCTAACCTACAACATTTTGGCTAGCAGTTCAACGCATTAACCAATGATCTACGCCCATTACGACCTAACCTAATAACCTCAAAAACATTCTTCAAATAGTTTGCTATTGTTTTTTTGTCAGTGTACAAAATCAAGTTCAATTTCAAACACGATTAATCATAGACCAAACAATAACAAACTGATAACACAAACTCATTAAAAATTCGTTTTTTTATCAATCAGCTGTCATATTGATTACGTCTGCTGAGAAAGACTTTCGTTTAAACAATGTTATAGATGAAGTATTCGCAAATGTTTATCTTGCACCTACTCATTGATGATACCTACACGTTTCGATTTCCGTCAAGTACATACGAAACGAAACAAGACACTTCTCAACCCACAACACAGTTAGTTTCATGATAGCGAACAGCGAACCTATAGTCAAAGTGACGCTTAATTACTTACTAATGTTCTTTTGGGAAAGAACTCTTATCAGTTAAAGAGTCATTGTAACAGTCGCACCTAGTTTATAAATATCGTTCGCTCAATGTCGATCGCAGAACAATACGTGCTTTCAAACCATTTGAATCTTTTGAGGAAACGTATTGGAAATCATTGGAAATTGTAATGTATTACATACGTTTGCTGGCCGTTGTAGCATCACTGCTGGTGATTTCCGATGCTGTCAGTGTTTCTTCGCGCATCCCAAATTCACGCATTGTTGGCGGTTTGCCGGCGAATAACATCGAAATACCGTACATAGTATCATTGGTCATGTATGGCTACCACAGCTGTGGCGGTACCATCATCAATGAACGCACCATCGTTACGGCCGCACATTGCCTGGCCTTCACGACACCGCGGCTGCTTAAGGTACATGTGGGCTCAAAGACGCGTGCGCTCACGGAGGGTCAACAGTTAAGTGTGAGCGCCATACATTCGCACGAGTTATGGAATATGGACACCATGGACTATGACATTGGACTGGTGCGTTTAGCAGAATCTTTGACCTATAGCGCCACCGTTCAACCACTAGCATTGCCGTCCGTAGATTTAACATTGCGTACTGGTAGTACGGCCATCATTGCCGGCTGGGGTTATCAAACAATTAGTGGTCCCGGGGCGCAGGAGTTGCGCTATGCGCGTGTACCGCTCATGAATCAACAGACTTGTAGTCGTCTCTTAGGCGATCTCGTCACCGAACGTATGCTGTGCGCCGGCTATTTGAAGGGTGGCATCGATGCCTGCCAAATGGATTCTGGTGGTCCATTGGTGGTGAAAAAGCAACTCGTTGGCATCGTTTCCTGGGGTATTGGCTGTGCGTTGCCGAATAAGCCGGGCGTCTATACGCGTGTGTCGGTGCTGAGACCGTGGGTCGACGATATACTCAACCGCGAATACAATGAGGCGTTGTGAACGATCATCCAGCTATATTGAGCAGTTTTATCTACAATAAACAAATAAAACTTAGAACATATTTCAACTGGTCTTCGACTATGTGTGTCTGTAACTCTCTGTTTGGTTTTTATTGTCTGTTCTATTTTATGGCATTGTGTGTTCTATTCATGGGGTTATTTATGGTGCACTTGCGTTAGTTTTGCAATTAAAATGGACTTTCGAATAGATAGATGTGCGCAATTGTTGGACGGCGTTTGTTTTGTATTATTTTACATTTTTTTGTTGTTGTTGTTGTTTGTTTAGCCTAAAGCCATTTGATATCTTTATATCGCCGCAATAACTGCATGTACCGTATGCATTTCCGTTTTGGAGAAATGGTGCCATCGGCACGAGTTGCTGTCGCGCAGTTGTTTGCGGCATGGGCTTATTTTACAGATCGTGCTTATTTTGCGACTTTTGTCCAGCTCATTTTGCTGGTCTTGCTGGATGGAGTCCTCTTATTGCTGCAGCTCGAACTCTGTTCGTTGGTTTGGCTTTTCTTTGTGTGTAGGCTGTGTTGCTACCGCTTTGTTGTGGCTAATAAAGAAATTTATGTTATTGTCAAATAGCGACTTTCTGCTCTTTCAGCTAATTAAGTTATTTCAAGTATTGTTGTCGTGGCAGTTACGCTCTTCCAATTAGTAGTAGTCGGTATGCGTGTTTATATCACATGATTCTTGTAGTTACTACCGGTCAGTAGTCGTACGCGTACAACATGGTTTTAGTGTTTTGCTATTTCATGTTGCTTTTCCTTGCCAATTATGATCCAAAATGGGTACAATTTTATGGCCTGCTATTTGGAATATTTTAACTGATTTTTGTTATAAACATATAGGAAGTATAAAAATTAATACTTTTTCATTTTGTGATAAGGGTAATAAAAAGAGAAGCATAAATACTTTTAAATCGGTGAAATTTTAACTGATGAAATGTAACTTTAATTCAATATTAAGTAAATATATTTTTGTTTAGTCCCCCAGTATGCCATTCGCCCCAATATCGTTACGAGATCAATGGCAGATAGATGATAATTCACTCAATATTGCACACTTTTTCATGTAGAGATCCAGTCACTCATTTCAAAACCGCTATAAAAAGTATGCGAAATACACGAGATTTTACTCGTTATCAGAAGCGATCCAGTCACACGTTTCGATATCGTTACGAGATCAATGTGATATGGAGAATGCATATGTTATTGGACACTCTCTCGTAACATTTTCGCGCGTTAAATTGGAGTTACATGGTATAGTCGGAATTTTCTCGGTACGGGACATTCCCAGTATGCCATTCGTTTCAGTATCATTACGAGATCAATGGGAGATGGAGAATAATTTAAACAATAGCGAACACTTCCTCGTGAAGGGACCCAATCATTTGGTTCATAACCGTTACGAGATAATAATTATATACAGGAGAATGCACTCGTTATCGGAAGGGTCCCAGTCAAAAGTTTCGATATTGTTACGAGTCAATGCAATATGGAGTACCATTTCGCGCTGTAAATTGGAGTTACATCGTATGTAGAGATCTGTTAAATTTTTTCAGTACAGGAAAAATAATCAAATTTCTAGATTACTTCGCGAAATATTGCGATATGTGATATATGTACAGCAAATTTAAAAATTAAATTCGATGAAGCTACGAGATCGAACTTTTTTTTTATCAAAGTTAATTCAGAAAAGCTTTGAGGTAACAAAGGTCTTCGAGACTATCTTGAAGATTTCATAAAATGGTCTAGATCAGTCGACTGGGACCTTTGATACCATATAACACTAAAATATACGAAGCCTTTTTCCGGCCTTTTTTTAAACAAATTGGGGTTTTTAAAAAAAGTTAATATTATCGATACATTTGGGCACGACCAAAAAATTCATAAAAACTCAAATTTTTATAACGTTGGATTTGGAATCTTAAATAAATAAATAAATAAATGTTGGATTTGGAATTTTTAAAAAATGTAAATATCGATTTTATAGGAATTCTAGAAAATTTTTGAGAGCTAATTGAATTCTGTTCCGTCCGGTACTTTCAAACAAAAAGTGTAAAACTACAATATAAAAAATATCAAATTTTTTTTTTTCAAAAATAGTAAAAAAAAAATAAAAAACTTAAAAAAATCTGAAAATTTGAATAGTAAACAGCTTTTTATTTTCTAATAATGTTTATTAATTTTGTCATATACAAAATTATTTTTAGCCAAAAATCGTAGTGCAAATTTGCACACAGAACGTCCGGAGTTATTTTGCGATTTATTACGAAATAACAGTAAACTTTAGGAACAAAGTGTTCATATACAAAGATATAGTAAATAGTTTCAGCTATATTCAGAGATAATTCAAAAAAAAAATATATTGTCCGCAAAAAGTATTTATAGCATAACAATAGTACTGATAATTTCTATACGAAATTTTTATGCCGTCCGGAATTTTTCTTTCATTTATTATGAAAAAACTATAAACTTTAGGAACAAAGTGTAAATATACAAAGAAAGCACATGATTTCATTTATTTTTTTAAATATTTCAAAAAAATCATTTGTACGCAAAATTCGCAGACTTTTTGGAATATCCATATGAACCTCGATGTTTACATCCGTTCTTTTCCCGTCCGGAACGCCCATTATTTTATTTATATCTTTTAATCTACAGTATAGAATTCTATAATCTTTAGTCCCATTTAAATACTACATACACAAAAAAAAAAAAGTAAATTCATAAATTGTCCTTCGAGATATTAAAGTTTTAAGCGTACGAATGTCCCGTCCAGAATTTTTCTGTGATTTATTGTGACAAAACTATAAACTTTAGGAACAAAGTGTAAATATACAAAGAAAGCACATGATTTCATCTATTTTTTAAAATATTTCAAAAAATCATTTGTACGCAAAATTCGCTGACTTTTTGGAATATCCATATGAACCTCGATGTTTACTTCCGTTTTTTTTTCCCCGTCCGAAACGCCCACTATTTTATTTATATCTTTTGATCTACAGTATAGAATTATATAATGTTTAGTCCTATTTAAATACTACATACACAAAAAAAAATCAAATAAATTCATAAATTGTTCTTCGAGATATTAAAGTTTTAAGCGTACGAATGTCCCGTCCGGAACCCCAGGAAATGCCCATATGGTAAAATTTAAATATTATAGAAAGCTTCATTTATATTAGATAATCGTTTACATGGCTCCCTTGGAAAGGTTTGAAAGATATGTCGTCACTGTCATGCCAAAGGGGCGAATATGCATTTTTGAAAATGTTGGGAAATCAAATTTTAAAGTTTGAAGTGCTTTAAAAATTAGAAAAATTTAGTTTTTTTTTTAATTTTTTCTGTTATTTTGGTTCATTCATGAATTATTATAACGTATATAAAATATCTTTGGATTTGAACAACTTACTGAATTATAAATACGAATTTTGTGAGGCTATATCCTGACCAAAACGCAAATATTTTTGTTTTTTATGCTATAACTTTTTGTTAGCTAAAAATAAAATAGTGATGTAAAAGAATTAATTGTTTGTTTTTAAAGCACCTATCAATTGGCATAATTATTTTGCCAACATTTTTTCCTGCAAATAACAAATGGAAAATTAATGTTTTAATTAATGATGCAGATCGATAGGTGCTTTAAAAACAAACAATAAATGCCTTTACACCACTATTTTATCTCGTATCAATAAAAAGTTATGAGGAAAAAGAAGAGAGTCGCCCTTTTAGCATGACAACATTTTCAATTTTTCGAATTTTTGTTATTTGCAAGAAAATATTTTTAAATAATGATGCCGATCCATAGGTGCTTTAAAAACTAACAATAAATGCCTTTACACCACTATTTTATCTCGTCCCAATAAAAAGTTATGGCGAAAAAGGAAAGATTCGCCCTTTTGGCAAGACAAGATTTTCATTTTTTCCAATTTCTTCGTTTTTTTGCTATAATTTTTATTGGTGCAAGATATAATAGTGGTGTTGAGGTATTAATTGTTTTTTTTTAAAGCACCTATCGAACTGCATCATTATTTAAAAATATTTTGGCAAAGATTTTTCCAGCAAATAACAAATTACAAAATAATTTTAATTAATGAAGCAGATCGATAGGTGCTTTAAAAACAAACAATAAATGCCTTCACACTACTATTTTATCTCGTACCAATAAATAGTTCTGGCGAAAAAGGAAAGATTCGCCCTTTTGGTTTTGACTTTTGTGGATAGATATATCCAACAAAACGACACGCGATTTTAGCACAGTATACTTGAGGAAAAACTACATTAAAAAATGTAAAAAAAACGCAAATGTCAAAAATTGCACATTCGCCCCTTTGGCAAGATAGTGACGATGTGACCAAAACGGTGAAGTTTGGCTGATATCAATATTTGTGTTTATGGTGCTTACCTTTGTCTACTACTTAGGTTCCAAATGTACTACCTACTACATTCTAGCTTTGACCACTATTTTTCTGCCAGTCTATTGAATGGCATACCTTTTCTATGACTATCCTTTTGCTTGCACCTCTATTTTTCTACCAAAGAATATTCATAACCAAGAATTGCTTTTCGTTTAAATTAAAAAATACAGGAGTAAGCAAAATATATTCCTCCCATACTCTACATTTTCCTGGCATTTCTATGCCAAATTTTTCGTAGAGGAAATAGGCACGTTTTGTGTACAATCCCACCTTTGTCTACCAAAAAAACTCATAAAAAAGATTTAAATATCTATAAATAACTGTTTTGACTTCTTGTTTCCTGCCACTTTCCTGGATAAAATTGTCAGTGGTCATCCAATTCCTAAAAATCTGGATCTGATAATAAACCTTCGTAGCCGCGGTAGCTCAGTGGTTAGTGCGTTGGACTGCGAGCCGAAAGGTCCCCGGTTCAAGCCTGGACTGGGGCTAACAACATTTTTTCATAGAAACATTTTGCTATACCGCACTACCTCTCGTCAGTAAATGGCAAACCTACGAGAGTAAAACCATTGCCTATGAAAAGCTCTCACCCGCCGTTCGGATTCGTCAATAAACTGTAGGTCCCACCACTTTGAGTACAAATATAACACGCACAGCTCAAAATGGTGAGATAGCTCTGCCGAAGTTCTATACAGGACTGTAGCGCCAAACTATTATTATAAGTAGTATTAAAAAATACTCATATTCTACCTAACCAAGAATAAATTTCACAATTCTCAACTTCATTACAACATCTATAAAAATATCCCTACTTTGAAATTGACCTACTCACGTGCTTTTGGTTTAATATAAAAAAATACAGTTCGTAGTAATGCAAATCTTATATTTATGAACGCATTTATCTTCTTAGGACAATACAAATATTTAAAAAAAGCCTTAATTCAAGTTAATTTCAGTTTTCTAAAAATAGTATTGTCTCACTATATAGGTATTTACTTCCTGAATTCCAAACGAAACATTACACAATACGAAAACTTTGATCTATATAATTTTCAACTAATCCAATAATGCAAATTAATTCACCCAAATCGTAGGCTTTATAAAGATAAATCTCTCGCTCCAAAGAGATAAATCTTAAGCTCCCCAGTACCACACAATGTAGTCACACAAACTCATGCGAGTAGTAAAAACTAATTAACTGCAATGCATCGCTGGCTCCTACGCGTTTTCGACAAAAAAAAAAAAAAAAAAACAAAATCCAGCTGCTCTTAAATCAGTTAAAGTGTCTTTTGTACAAAAGTAATTTAAATAAATTGACAGATAAACATATTCAAACCAAACACCCACAGCTACACAATAAACGTTGGTTGGTTCGTTGGTTTAACGCGTTCAATTTCGACAAATAATAACAGAAATTGTTTGTATTTATTTTCAAGGTGCGACTCATTTTGCCTCATGCTCATGTTTTGAATGTGGTCGCACTCGAACGAACACTATTAACCGATGCAAAGTGTTGATAAGGTTATAAAAACTGCGCCTCCGATAGACCACCAATGTAGAGAGTGTACTTTCAATTGGAAAATGGTATGGCTTAAGCGGCTGCTGGTAAAGGGAACCCGGTAGAAGGAGTGTTAGTAATAGCGATTTATGGAATATGAATTTTGTAATTATTCTATAAAGATTGATGCTGCCGTATAATTGTTTTCTTTCCATACAGTTTGAAAGTCTCATAAAATATTAATGCTACCTGTATCTGTGAAAACCTATGATTATATCAGTGGAAGTCTCTTCAGAGGCACCCTCTACAGTAGAACCCTCTTCTGTAGTGCCCCAAATGTTTTCATTGATTCTGATGATACCAAGCTTGGTGCAGTTTTCAGATTTTATGTTTTTGATACCGTTGAACGAACTTATCGCTCTGGGCTCAGTTCTGCTGAAAATTGTCAAGTATAACTATGGTGAAATGGTCTTGAAATTCCGAAAAAAAAAATACTGTTTGCTCGTGTTTATTTGCCGGAAAAGCGCAACAGTGCAACTACACTTTTTCTTATTTATTCTTTATCGCCTTTAGATTGTCATCAGAGTTATGAGGACTCTGGCAATAGTGCCACATACTTATGATGCAGCAACAACAGCAGCAACAACAGCAGCAAAATCAGCACCATAGTTGGACGCATTCATAAATAAATTCCGCGCCATGGCTGCCGTTGAGCACCAGCTGGTTTTTTTGGGCAACAGCGAAGCGGTCGACGGCACATTTAGGGTTCATATGGATGGACGACAGTATGGCTGTGTTGCTACTAATGGGTTCCAAATTTAATACATTTTGGTAATCCCATGATTTTCGAGCATGCGAATTGTGTTGCTACTGATGGGTTCCATATTTAATACATTTTGGTAAACCCATAATTTTCGAGAATGCGATTTGGAAATGTGTAAAAAAATACACTTTCCCGACATTTTATTTGCCGAAAGATTCTTTTGTGAAAACTTTTATTTTGTCAAAATTGTGGTACGAGGAATTGACATGCCTCGTTCGTTGAATAAATTTTTCTGATTTATTCAACGAAATGCATTGAATATCAAAAATGGCGATAAGTCTGATATATTGGTTATTATTCCCAATTATCTGATAAAAGATTATTATGAAGGAGCCGTTTCAGATAGTCAGTGAGCAATTCGACTGGAAATAAATGGCTCTCGAAAAGGGAAAAATTTTCCCGTCAGGAATTTTGTCAAATAAGACTGCCACAATTAGTAGTTTTTCAGGAAATGAAACTAGAGAAAGTGTTGGAAATACTGTCCGGGAAGCATTTTTTGGGTTAAAATTTGTTTGTTTAATAATATTATTGGGGATTGATTTTTTTTTTTGCGGATTTAATTCCATATCAAAACTAGAAACTTAAATAATCCGACATATCATTAGAAGACAATATTATTAGAGTTATAAAAAAAATAAACTTTTCGGAAGCATTTTTTTGGTTAAGCATTATTTCGATGAATAATTTTCTGGGAGCTGGAATATTTTTGAAAGAACTTCCATTTCGAAATTAGAAATTAGTTCGGCATATCAAAACACAAGAGCTATTTATGAAAGAAATATGTTTATAAAAGAGAATTGTGCAAAAAAACTATCCGGGAAGCATTATCCGATCAAGCATTTCTTAATTTTTTAATTGTCTGGTCTGGTCTCGGGAAAGCATATTACGGTTTCGGAAAACAATAATTTTAGCACCAGCGTAAAACTGATATTGTCTAAATCAAACGTACAATCTGTTCTTCTATATGGGTGCTGGGTGCTTGGAAGGTTACCAAAACTATTACCACGCGACTCCAAGTGTTCGTCAATCGTTGCCTGTGAAACATATGGGCCAATATATAGCCCAACATTATAGAAAATAGAGAATTGCTTCGCAGAGCACTCTTGGATTCAATTGACGAACATATAAGGAACCAAAATTGGAGATGGATTGGCCAAACACTCCGAAAAGACGACAGCTGCATTGCTCGAAAAGCCATGGAGTGGAAACCGATGGGAGCTGGTGTGAGAAATCGCGGGCAACCAAGAGAAACATGGAGAAGATCAGCCGATAGACAGGCTAAGAAAATCAGAAAAAGTTGTAGCTATTTTAAGGTAATTGCCAAAAACAGTACACGATGGCGTGTAGGTGTAGTTGATGCACTATGACCTCCTAGACATTCAAGAAACTGAAGAGGACGAAGAAGAAGAAAGGGATAACGATAAACAAAAAATATCCAAATCGACTAAAAAAATTAATTCACAATAGCGGTCATAAATCCAATCATCAGGCAGATGATGTTTCAAATAGTCGGGTATTTTAGCCAAGACGACACTTCCCCGAATGAGCATTTCCCCCAAACAAATTTCCCCGAAATGTGGGTGGGTAATGGCTTTCGGGGATGTGTCCTACTACGGTGAAATCTGGACAAATATTATATGGCGAAGATTTGTTTTAGGAAAGTAATTTTTCCGGGTAAGAATTTTGCGTAGAAAGAATAGTCTGAGGTATAAATAATTTATGGAAAAAATTGTTCATGGTGTGATATCGGATCATATATATTTCCGCGAAAGCCATTACCACGAAAGACATTTACCTGAATGGACATCTTCCCGAACGGCCACTTCCGTGAATGGACAGTTCCCCGAAATGGAAACTTTCCCGAAAAGGACACTTCCCCGAATGGACATTTCCCCGATTGGACATTTCTCTGAAACGGTCACTTCCCCGGAATATGGGTGGGTAATGGCTTTCGGAGAAGTGTGCTACTACGGTGAAATCTGGACGAAGATTTGTCTTAAGAAAGAAATTTTCCGAGACAAAATTTTGCGTAGGAAGAATAGTGATATCGGTTCATGTACATTTCCTCGAATGGACATTTCCCCGAACGTCATTTCCTTGAATGGACATTTCTCCGAAATGGAAACTTCCCCGAAAATGACACTTCCCCGAATGAACATTTCCCCACAACGGACACTTCCCCGAAATGTGGGTGGGTAATGGCTTTCGGGAAAGTTTCCTACTACGGTAAAATCTGGACATATATAATATGGCGAAGATTTGTCTTAGGAAAGGAATTTTTCCGAGAAAAAATTTTGCGTAGGAAGAATAGTGATATCGGTTCATATACATTTCCCCGAATGGACATTTCCCCGAACGGCACTTCCGCGAATGGACATTTCTCCGAAATGAAAACTTCCCCGAAAAGGACACTTCCCCGAATGAACATTTTCCCAAAACGGACACTTACCCGAAATATGGGTGGGTAATGGCTTTTGGGAAGTGTGCTACTATGGTGAAATCTGGACAAATATAACATGGCGCAGATTTGTCTTAAAAAAGGAATTTTTCAGAGAAATAATTTTTAATAGGAAGTGTAGTCTGAGCTATGTATAAATATCTGGTCAAGAATTTTTAGGGAAATAATTTTTTCGACGAGGAACTTTTCAGAAAGAATTTAATTCGAAAAACCGAGAATAGTAGAATAAAATGGTCATAAGAAAAGTAATCATTCAGACGTTGTTTCAAATAGTCAGGTATTTTAGACTGGTCTTATTGATAGCTTCCCAATTACTTTTAGTTGGAAGTGGTTAGATTATGGAGCAGTATACAAACATCAAGAGTTATTTAGTAACCTATCATTTATTTTCCCACATTTGAACAGAACTACGACATTTCGGTTTTAGTGATTGAAACCCATATTTTCGACACTGGAGATGCGCGGCATGTAAGAAACTGCAGTCATAGTGCACACTGGGTATACATTCGGCCTAACAGCCAACAGGCAGCCGCCAGTAAAGCTACTGGCACAACGCGACGCTGGCTTTTCGAAACCAAAGAGATCTCAAGACATAGATAATGATAAGATTCTTTGTGTGTTGTAATTGTCGTGGATGTGAATGTGAATGTTTTTGTTGCTGTTATTACTGGTGCTGTTGTGTCGCAGTTGGAATTTCACCCCATGAAAATCGTGTGTGTGTGAAATTCGCGAAACGTTTGGGCGCATTGTCAGCGGCAGAATTCACGAGCGCCAAGTCGTACTTTTAGATTGCGCTGCGATAGACAAAGAAATGAAGGCGCAGACGTGACAGAGAAACAGACAGACTCGAAACTCGGAGTCCTCGAACAAACACCTCAAAATACACGAGCATTTATAGTTTATGTCTTTGCGAATGTATCTTTGAGAGTTTGAGTTTAAGTGCCGATTAAAGTAACGCCAATACATTTGCGCCACTGTATAGTCCAAACTTGGCGAGGTGCGATACAAAAGTCCATGTTGCGCACTGGGCACCGCAATGCATTGCATCGCATCACATCGCACAGCAATGCAGCGCTACAAAATACAACGACTCTCCATTAACACTCCATTATCACAGATGGGGCAACGTTCAAGGGCCAATTGGTGCAGCCAACACTTGGCAACTCTCTAATGAGACGACGGCAGAAACGGCGAAGGCGTCGTAGACGACGACCACCGATCAATTGCAGCGATGCCACTACACCACACCATACCACCCCAGCCCAGCCCAGCCCAGCGCAGTTCAGTGCAATGCGAAGATTGCGCCAAAGACGTCGCGTCACATCGCCGTCGTCGTCGCCGTCGTCTTTGTCGATTATTGCTTTTGTGCGCGCGCGTTGCTCTTAAGGCACAAAAACATTTAAAAGAATTTAATTGGATGTTCGAGGAAGTGTTTTTGCGGTTTTTGTGCATCACTAGTAGTACCACTAGTACCGCCAGTACCACTTGCACCAACTACACCGACAACCACTCCGCCAGCATCACCAAATGTGGTAAAAGCAGAAGTGTTGCACAATTAGTTGCATCAGCACCAAGTGTGGCGCAACATATCGCAAAATTACATCTCAATATCGTTGATGGTGCAGTGCACTGCAGTACACGGTGTTGGTTGGGTTCAATAAATTAATGTGAATTACTTGCACGTTTTTAATGTCTTGCAAAAAGGTTGCTTTGTAACAATTCGATTAATGCCATGAGCAGCTCTAATACAGTACATGACCAGCAATTCTCAAGAAAACAAAACAGCAAAAAAACAGAATCTTTTTTAGAAAGGTTCCCATATTCCTTCCATGCAGATAAAACATATGTTTTCAGTAAATAATTCTAAAAATAATTAAATTCTAAAAAAAAAAATCGTATACTGTATTACGTCTGATATTTTTGAATTCGAAATACAATTTTCTATTTTATATACGAGACATTTCAAATCAAATCGTTCTACAATTTGAGATTTTACTTCCTGGATTCTGGCTAAATTCAGATCGACATGTTTTTTTTTACATTTTTACCAAAGCTCAGACAATACCTCCGCATCATGCAGTGTAGATCGTAAGAAACAAATTAGGTTAAATGAGGGAGAATAGATACACAGAAAAAATAATTCGTAAATATAACCAAAAATGTACTTCAATACAATTAAATGTTTGCTGAAACTGCGCCGACTAAATTATTAACTGCATTAGCGTACACATCCTTCATATTAGCAAACGCATTTGCTGGCAACAGCTGTTTTTTTAGGTCATAGATATTCTTCGAGCACTTATCATTGTAATACCTACAAAACAAGCTTACAGATTTTTGTCCTTAAAAAAACAAATTTACGATACCATTTTTTATCACCTCTTAATATCCACTTACTGTATTTCGAAACGAACGACGAAACGAAAATTTCCCTGACTTTTAAAACTTTGAAATTTGTTCAAAATTACGCAAATTTCATCTAATGCCTTTCGTTTTGAAATACTCAAAGAGGAAGGTTATATCTCGCACATTTTTGTATTCGGTCTAGGAACTTCAAAGATGATTTTGAAATGTGCGATTTGTATTTAAGCAAGCAATAACAATTGTTACCAGTGACAATTCTCACTTTTACGTCAATAAACAAATAAAATAAATTTTGACAGAATGAAAAATTGTGACCAAGTTGAATTTGTGACTCTTGCCAGAATAGGGTTATTAGGCAGAATAAAGGTGGTATACGGTAGGTCAGCAAGAGTGAAGTCTGTCTTACACCGTTTTCGAAAACCTTGTCATTTGGCCTCTTATTTCGACACATCAAATATATAATCGTTCCAATGGAGGTCACATCGAATTGATATGCCCAAAACGTCAAGAGCATTGACCTCCAGAGGAATGGATTGGGTTCCGGGTCAATGAGTGAAAGTTATTGATAAAATCTATATATACGGACGGGGATAGGATGGAATCCTGCGGAACCCAAAAATTGTTGTAATATTGTTCTGAAAGAATACCATCCACCGAAACTCGTTTTGAGCGACCCTGCACAAAAAAAAATCTCCTATATGATGAATTTATTCATAAATATTATGAATTTTTTCACCAACTACCAGATTCAGCATATTGATACCACCGTCCATTAAATGACATATTAATGAATGCATTCATTATATATATGAACAAAATATTCCATACAATGAATTTGAATTGTCAAATTGATGAATTTTTCATAATATTTCAAAAAAATAAAAAAAATTGGATAAAATAATTCGAAAAAAAAAGTGTGGTACAAAATTTATTTAAAAAATAACAGTAAAAAATTAAAAAAAATATATCCGAAGCAAAATTTTTCGGACAAAAAAAATTTTCCAAAAAAAAAAAATGGCAAAAAAAAAATTTTGTGAATTTTTTTTTTTTCGAAAAATAAAATTTGGAAAAAAAAAATCTAAAAAAAAAATCTTATGAATGTTTCATCAATACAATGAATCATGGTTTGAAGAACGGAATTCATCAATATGATGTACATTTTTTTCTGTGTGGGGGCGGATTCCGCAACTGTGAAAAACGCGGTGTACACGTTATTTTCTGTAAATAGCAATCTAGCGATTTCGAAAATTTGAAAAGTAAATCGAAACATCGAAAAAGTTTACACGAAATAGTTTTTCACAAAATCAAAATATGAATTTAAATTACGTGCGATTGAAATGACTTCTCAAAAAGAATTCACTAGCTTAAAATTTTCATTTTGATCAAAGGTGTACATTTCATGTTGTGGAATCGCATGAAAACTGAAAGTGTAAACTTCCAACATTTATGAACTTTTGGCCGAGCTCTCTCACCATTTTGAGCTGTGCGTGTTATATTTGTACTCAAAGTGGTGGGACCTACAGTTTATTGTCGACTCCGAACGGCGGGTGAGAGCTTTTTCATAGGCAATGTTTTACTCTCGTAGGTTTGCCATTTACTGCCGAGAGGTAGCGCGGTATAGAAAAATGTTTCTATGAAAAGAAGTTGTTAGCCCCAGTCCAGGCTTGAACCGGGGACCTTTCGGCTCGCAGTCCAACGCACTAACCACTGAGCTACCGCGGCTACAAGGTCTTTATGCCACATTAAAAGTCTTGAAAATAGCTAGAGCAACAACCTTACTCTCCTCGAAAAGGTGAATACAATTCTTCATCCTTTCAAACTGGACCACTATAAAGTCGCTGGTGGATGTGATCCTGCAAACACATTATTTTTGGTCACTGAGTAATTCGTAGTGCTACAATAAGCTCAAAGATAGGATAGGAAATACCATTCCAACAATATTGTCATCTACTTAAATATTAACACACAGTTAAAATTGTTTTTCGAATACTGAAAATATATTGTAAAGTAAATAGTCAAGGATTATAAATACATTATTCAGATATTATACAGATAATTATGACTTTAATTTCATAAAAGCTTGTCTTATGGGCTTAAAAAAAGACCTCGACTGGATTTGTAACACTTATCAGTCAATAGTTATTTCAATACAACCACACAAATGTCAAATTTGGTCGCTTTGAACTCTTGTATCTCTAATCATAATTGCCCGATATTATTTGAAGTCGATGAGGGTGGGTTTCCCACAATCCTTGGTCAATTTGGTTTGCTCAAAGATAAATATCAAAGTTAATATAATTGCACAGATGATAAATGTAAATCGGAATTGTGTACTGTGCAAATTTATATGCAATTAATTACCGACCCAGTTTATTTTGATTTGAGCGGATTTTTCATTATCCCATATGAATCCTGAAAATAACTACACAGGTCACAATCGACCGATCGTGTCCATTTTTAATAAAAGACAGCGTAGATGTTTATGTAATCTAAAGTTTTCCTGTAATTGTGATTTCAACAGACATACTCAAAATTTTTATACCCTACACCTATGAGGTACAGGGTATATTAACTTTGTGCATATATTGTAACGCCCCTTAGGAGGCGTGTCCGGTATGGAAAAGTATATATATTCTTGATCAGCATCACTACCCGAGTCCGTTTAGCCATGTCCGTCTGTCTGTCTGTCTGTCCGTCTTACTGTCTTGCTGTCTTGCTGTTTTGCTGTCTTGCTGTCCGAATACAGAATAACTTGAGAAATACTGATCAGAATGCGATGAAATTTCGTCTCAAGATATTTTAGCCAAAAGTAGGAACCGAGTTTGAAAATGAGCCAAATCGGTCAACGGACACGCCCACCCCCCATACAAGTCAATTTTATATAACTCTTTCGGGACTAATAACTCGAAAAGTATTCAATGTATAGTTATAAAATTTAAAACGTATTGTTAGAATTCACCTAAAAATATGTGGCCTTAAAATGGGCGTGATCCGCCCACATTTTTTTTTCATGATTTCCCGGGTTTTCATAGTGGAAATTTGATCCGTAAATTATTAAAATCAAATCTATGAAATATTTGCCTTTCAAAATTTTAAATATAGGCGTGGTCCGCCCAATTACATTTTTATTTTTTTTTTTTGTTTTTTATACTTTATATAATTTTTTAATTTATGGGGATATAAGACGTAAATTTCTGGTATATGAATGATATTCTGAGGGTTAATATCCCCACCAAAGGTGTAGGGTATTCCATAGTCGGGCCCGACCGACTATAAAAATCCGCCCCATGTGACCGAACTTACCCATGTGACCTAACTTTCCCAACTCGTTTTTTATTAAAATTGCTCTATAGTACTGTTGTTGATTTAGTAGTATACAAAAACTAAATATTTTCATATAAACACAAAAACAATTTAATAGTTTTTAATAGTGTTTTGTAATATTTAATGGTATTTACCTATTAAAATAATAATTTATGCTATTGACTAATTTTAATAGCAAAAAAAACTATTGATTTTATAGTATTTTTTTTCTGAGTGCATACAGATGAACAACAATATTGCACAATATAAATTTGTAATCATATTAATTGACGGTTATAAAAACATTATTTTAAAAAAATATTTCCAAACGAATATTCCTAATTCTAATATAAAAATTTTAACTAACAAGAAAACTTTCTAATATCAGTATTTAATTTAAATGTCCTTTCAACCATACAAATCCACCCTATGATTTTCTATGAATTCCTACTAACTCAGTATAATTATTTGTAAAATTCAATTTGGTATTCAAAGACAATCAACATAATGAAGTGATTTTAAATATTTAATGAAAACAATGAAAACAAATCAGGTCAACATGACAGCAGCAAACATAACACTTAATCAGGCACAAAACACCATGAGTAACCTTAAGAAATAGAAATAGAAGTAGTAGAAGAAGAAGAAGAAAGAATACCCGTGTTTACATGCAGCCAAAAACAAATACTAATACAAAATATGTCCCTTGGGTTTTTAGCACTTTTATATTTGTTTTCTATTTTGTGCTGAGTGAGCAGAAAATTCCAAAATATTCCAATATTAACAATGAACAACAATTTATATAGTATAGAGCTCCGTCTCGACCTTTTCAAATGTTTACAGCTGGTGTGTGTGTGTAGACACCACACAATCAACAACACTTTTCTGAAGACATTCATTAAGACATCTTCAAAACGTGAACGAGTCTTGTAATTAAATATGAAAATCCAACCAAGGAGACTCGAAACAGTCGGCATGTCGACAATTCGTATACATGGTTGGAAATAGAAATGCACTAACAACCGCAATTATACACGACTGTTAACATGGAATAATGTATTAAATAGAAAAGTTGTTGATGTTAGAGTAAAAATGGTAAAAAGAGAAATAAGGTTCTGTATTTAGTTCAAATAATAGGGTAGAAGAATATAATTTTTAAGTATAAAAACACTTGGCGCGATCCGTGCACATCTACGCCCGTGCGAAGTTTTTGTAAATGCCAATAGTAGATATAGAAAAGGTGAGATTGAATGAAATGTGGCAGAAACCTTTGTCGAATCTTGTCCACATTAAACTATTTAATCTTTTGTTTCGAATTTTTACAACTCTACCCTCAGTAGATCAGATATGCATTTTCAAAGTTTTGGTAATATGGGAGAAGCCGATTTGTTCAATCCCGCCCACATTTGGCACAACGATAAAACACCACAATATACATCAGTAGGTAAAATTTCAGGGCGTGGTACCTCCCATACAACCTAAACATTCCAAACGACATAACTCAGCACAAACACAAGCTAAAAAGATGAAACAAAAAACTCAAATAACAAAAAAATATACAAAAGCAACCACACCACATTAAAACTCACCACAATGAAACTCACCGCACTAAAATTCACCACACCACACTAAAACTTATCACACCAAAATTCACCTCACCTAAACTCAAGACACTGAAACTCACCACATTAAAACTCACCACACTGAAATTTCTACTGTGAAAAACTCTACGGGAAGATTTCTTCCGGTAGAATTCTGCCGGAATGAGTTCTAAGGGAAGATTTCTACCGGGAAGAATTCTACGGGAAAGCGATCTATGTGGAAGAATTTTACGGGGCAGCCTGAGAAAAAATTGTCTTTGAGAAAAGTTGTTTTGGCGGAGATTTATTATTTGGTTATTACATTTATAAAACCAATAAAAAACATCCAAGCAAAGCACGGGCCCCTGATATAAATAATAAAAATGTTTTTTATATTAATAAAATCGATCCATATCTTTTAATTCACAAAATCTTGGCACGAGTCGTGCACGGGTCCAGCTAGTTGATAATAATAATAATAGTTTGGCACTACAGTCCTTTAAGAGCTTAGGCCAAGCTCTCTTACCATTTTGAGCTGTGCGTGTTATATTTGTACTCAAAGTGGTGGGACCTACAGTTTATTGCCGAATCCGAACGGCGGGTGAGAGCATTTCATAGGCAATGTTATACTCTCGTTCGGGTTGCCATTTACTGCCGAGATGTAGCGCGGTTTAGAAAAAGGTTTCTATGAAAAGATGTTATTAGCCCCAGTCCAGGCTTGAACCGGGGACTTTTCGGCTCACAGTCCAACGCACTAACCACTAAGCTACCGCGGCTACCATCGTTCATTAAATGACATATCGAACATCATAGTAAATAACGAAATATTGAATAAAAAGAACTTGAATCGTCATATTATTGAATATAATCATAATATATAAATAGTTTAAATTTTTTTTTATGTAAATTGTTCATATTATTGATGAATATAATATTCAATATGATGAATATTGTAGAACTAATATTTTTTTTCCAAAATATATTAATTGATGGATATTTTTTTTTCAAATTCTTAAAAAATACAACTTGTTTTTAGAATATATTTCGAAAAAATAATTATTTTAAAAAATACAATAAATTTTTTTTTTCAAAAAAAACAAAAAAATGGTTTTGAAAAAAAAAATATTTTTCGAAAAAAATGTTTTCAATAAATTTTATTTTTATTTTTTTTTAATTTTTATGAAATATTTTTTTTTTTTTTATATATAAAATTTTTTTATAAAAATAACTTATTAATAAAAAGTTGTAATTATAAATAAATATATTACAAAATATTTTACTAATTTATGCATTTCGAGCAAGCATAAAATACAATAACTACTTGAGAACTTTGTTTTGATGAACCGCATTCTTTAATATGATGTACAAATATGTTTTATTTATGTATTTGTTCATTAATATGATGAAACGTATTCTTCACATATAGTTCATCATATTGAAGAACACTTTTTCGACAGTTACCAAGCGTTCATCATATTTATGATTGCATTCATAACATTGATGTCGATCGTCATTAATATTATGAATGGTTCTTCAATAAAATGAATTATGGTTTGAAGAACAGAATTCATCAATATGATGTACGTTTTTTCTGTGTTTCTAATTAAAAAGACGAAATTTCGTTAAATTTTGCAGACATAAAAATATATCATTTTAAATATTTGTGATATGTTGACTATAGACGATGCGACATCTAATTTAAACTAAGTTTAAGTTAAAAATATCACTAAAGACAGGCTTTAAGGAAAATTTATTCACGTGGGAGTGCGTTATAGAAGATTTTAGCGTGACTGAAAAAGTTTGCATTGAACTAGGAATGTAACATTTGGAAATACAAAAACTTAAACAAGAATAATTTTAAATTACAGAGAATGCAATATCGGTTTATAACACTGATTAAAGTATTTATATTAGGAACAAAGTGCAATTACTTTATAATTGAAACTTTATAAATGTTTTATTAAATTGTAATAAGATAGGGACTTCTTTTAAAATTGTTATTTTCTTACAAAAACGTGTTACTTTTCGTAGAAAGCATCGATAGGTATTATGATGTGGGAACATAATAATACATTTTTATAAAATATACATAGTACGAGAATTAGTTTCTATTACCATAATTATGTTTTAAAACAAATGGAATATTAAATATAAATAAAAATATACTTGGCTATACTCGTTTTGTGTTCGATAGACAAAGTTTACACTCGTTGACCGACATTTGTCTTGGGTTCTTTTTTAACATTAAGTGAATCAATTTCAACAACACACAGCGGATCCAAGCAACTAAAAGAAACGCATTGAACTCAGAATATAAGACAAATAATTTTCTGTGAGCTGAAACTCTTTTTGTGCATATAATTCATATGTTGTACAATTCGTTAGAGTATTCAGAACTGATATTATCTTCATCATCAGTATAATATATTAATTTTAAACTATTATAAGTTATACATATTTTTGTTGACTTTCTATAAATACAGAAATTAGGTAAATAAGCAATTGTTTTATATTTATGTTCAATTTATTTAAATGAATATATGTTTATGTGCAAACATAATAATATTTTTATCAACACTAGGATTCTCTGCGCACATTTCTATATTCTGGTCATTTCCAAACATGTTTGCTTTTGAATATCGTCGTTGTAGATCGAAACATTTTCAAAATGCCAAATATTCATTCACAAAAATCTTTATATATCTGTCAATTCTTAATCGATGATCTCATTTTTTACCACATGTTAAGAAAATGTAAATCTATCAATTGATATTTCAATTTAAAAAATGCATCAATTACTTGTTTTTCATAAAAATATATTTGGTGACGACGATATAATAATGTTCCGGGACAAATTATCTAGGTTGTAAAAATATTAATAATTATGTTTCTTTATAAAACTACAGCATTATAAGGAAAACATCTAAATATTTTCGTGTGTTCGCATACAAACATATTGTAATTAAGAGTTTATTGCAATATGTTTTATTTTTATTAGAGCGCTGTTTAGAAAGGAGTTACAGACAATTATATTTATATTTATATAAAGCTACAAACACGTTTGTTTTGCCTGCAAAATGATGGTTAATAGAGTGTTTAGGGTGGAATTAGCAATAGTGATAAACAACTAAATGATTGTGTCAATCAATAAAATACATAATTAAGAAACACTAAAATATTTAATTTAATAAAATTATATATTATTCAAAAAATATATATATATTTTGAATCAATTTCCTGCTTACCATTCTCAATGAGTTATTTGAATAATAAGAAACAAATATGTTTTAGACATAATGGGACCATTGACTTATGGTACAATGAAAATATTCTTCCATACACATTTAATAAGCGTAACCATAAAAAGACATAGTTTGCTGCCACAAAATAAAGGCCAAAACAAATTTGCTGAACGACAACAAATACAAGACACCAACAAAATGAAATGAATTTTATAGAAACGATGAACAAATTTTTTTATGTGACAACTGCTGAAAATGGTGCAAACACAAAAACGCTAAAATAAATGAAAACAAAAAAATCACTCATACAACATGTTGGCAGCAGACATTGTACAACACGGGGTCTGTGAACAGCAGCCCCTCCAAAACTAATAAAGCCGAGAAGCACAAATTTATGTGTTGAACACGATGATGACGACGACGTAAGCGTCAAGCAAATTGTCAACAAACACCAAAGCTCACAACAGACAAATACAGACGGACGGACGAACGAAAGGACAGACAGACACACATGTCACATTCTATGACTTTCGTTTCCTCTGCGCCGTAAGGTGCGGGAGAAGTTTGGATCCTCAAAAAGTACCCTCGCTATCAATGCTGACAATGATGCTACGCTTTTTGCTGCTTATGCTTATTTTAGCGCCTTTTTTCGCAATAACTTTGCATGTTTTATAGGTCAATAGGGTGGGAGGGATGATGTTGGGTAGGTGGGGGGCGTAAAGCATGAGGTTACGCATTGGGGCTGTTGAAAAAAAAAGTGTAGTAGTCGGGAGGAATGGATGGATAGATCCTGCAGATGGGGTTGTGTATGTCAGTTGTCGTCACAAAGTGTCAACGTCATAACTTTTTCGGTTGTTAATTTGGGATTTGGATTTAGTTTGCATTTTTTCAACGCAGCTCAACTCATTTTGATGAACAATTTTTTTTAGCTGTTCCCTGCAAATGATGAAAAACGTCATAAAATTGTAGGTTTTTTCATATATATGATTTGTGTTCTCATTTTTAATGATATGGGGGCAGCATCGTAAAAGTTGGCGCATACGTTTTATGTGCCAGCGGAAATCAGGCTCATACTACGTGCAATTTGGTTTCGTTTTCTTTTTTTGTTAAATTCCCTCTGTTCTGTGTGCACAAGCTATATAAAATTGTGGAAATGTTTATAATGCAACTTTTCGGAGACGGTGTTGTTTATATCAAACTATAAAAATAAATATATTGTTGGTGTTGTGTCGATTTCCACAGTCACTTTGAGTGTTATACCATTTCTCAAGCGATTTAAAAGAATTGAACAAAACACAGCATAAGGCAAAAACTGTAAAATGATCTTATTAGATTTTCAATAATAATTAGATTGTTTTCGAAATTAGAATATGTGCAATATTCTTTATATAAAGTGTTTCTGTTACAATGAAAACACTTTCAGACAATATCACCGATATCATTTTATATTACACCATTCGACACTATTTTGCACACATGAAAAATGGGCCAGTGCGTGAAACTATCGATCATTCTAAAAATCTGTGTTTACCCAGTATTTTAGAACAATTCGTTTACGGTTTTTATTTGTATTTGATGCAAATGCATATCATATTTTCATAATATTTTTTTTTATTTTTTTTTTTGCGCCATTTTGTAGCTGAGATCTCTCTGAGTATGGATATGAAAATGGTTTTCCCATATTAATTCATTTAAATGTTTTATTCCCATTTTAAATGGAACTATGAGATATATTGAAAATCAATTCAAATTTATTAAATGCAAATAAAAGCTGTAAACGAATTGATATCGGACAAATATTTTCATTTTCATAATTAGTGATGTCTCAGCTATGAAGTACATCCACCTTTTTTCAAAGATTCGACCAAAAATTTGATATATTGAAGAGCAAGTTTTCAAATACAATTAAAACCCTTCAACGAATTGATGCAGAAAAACTGATATACACTTGTATTTTATTGTTTAGCCTATTTTAAGAATATATAGGACTTGTTCATGTGTGCAGCAAAAAAATGAATTTTGTCGAACGGTGTTATATGTCATTCCTCATCATTTTGTAAAAAATGTGTGTGGTACGTCTATATTGAGTTTGAAAACTTCAAATAATACACAAAAATTGCACACTTAACAAAATGGTCTACGCACAATTTACCAGAATTATGAATACTCAAAAACATTTTTTTTTTTTTAGATTTTTTAATTTTTTTTAGAACTAGAATTTTGTATCCGGGCTGTGCATTGGATTTTATAATTGTGTTTTTTTTTTCTTTTTGAGGTTTTGTTTTAAATTTTGTATTTTTTTATTTATTTTTATGTTTTTCTATTTATTTTGGATTGGCTTTTGGTTTTTTCTATTGCTTTTGGTTTTGTGTTTTTGTTTTTGTTTGTGTTTTTTCTTTTCTTTTTGTATTTTCTTTTTGTACTTTTAGTTCTATTTTTGCTTTAGATTTTTACTAGTTTGTTTAGCCTTTTCTTTCTGTGTTTTTGCATTTGGTTTTTATTTTTTTAATTTATTTTGGTTTTATTTTTACTCTTGTTTTTTTTATTTTAAGTTTTGTATATTTTTCTTTTGCATTTTTGTTTTTGTTTCTGTTTTTTTTTTTTGTTTTTCCTACGGTTATATTCTTTTTATTATTGTGTTTTTTATTTAATTTTGAGTTTCTAGTTTTGCTTTCGTTGTTGTGTTTTTTCTCTTCTTTTTTTGTTCTTTTGATTTCGTATTTCTGTTTTTGCTGTTGGTTGGCGTTTTTTTCTTTTGGTTGGTGTTTATGCTTTTGGTTGGTGTTTTTGCTTTGTTTTTTTATTTTGTTTTTTAATTTTTTCTTTTGTGTTTTTGTTTTTGTTTTCGTGTATTATTTTTTTCTTTTGTTATTTTCTTTATATTTTTGTGAGTTCTGGTTTTGTTTTTGCATTTCCTTTTCCATTCTTTTGATTTCGTGTTTTGACTTTTGGTTTTGTGTTTTCTTTTGTTTAAGTTTTTGTTTTTTTAGTTTGGTGTTTTTGCTTTGGTGTTTTTGCTTTCGTTTTCTGTTTTTTATCTTTTTTTAGATTTTTAGTTTTGCTAGTAATTTTTTGTTTTAGCTTTTGTGCTTTTGTTTTTATTTTTTGCACTACTTTTTGTGTTTTAACTTATGTTTTGTGCTTTTGCATTTCTATTTGTGTTTTTGCTTTAGTTTTTTTTTTATTTTTTTATTTAAGTTTTTGTCTTCATGTTCGTAGTTGTGTAAGTGCCGTGTATATCGTATTGAAAGTTAATGTTGTATAGGAGGTGCCACGCCCCTTGCCTAATGCCGCACGTATACAGCCTGTGTCACCCTTCGGACTTCATAGTATCCTCGTATCTACACGCTGCAAAAAAAATGGTTCTCCCAAACATAATGTTGCAGGCATTAATATGTATGTTTGGAATTTTATGTAAACATAATAAATAATTGACTGATAAATCATTTGTAAACAGGGTTGGATTGAGACTTGAACAGGGTTGTAATGAGCTACGACTTACATTATAATACCCCGAAAACATTTTAATATTGCCCCTTAAAATGGAGTATGTTCTAATGAAAACATAATAATTACTACATCCAAATAAAATAAATATTTGAACCGAAACATAAATACAAAAAAAACATGATTTTGAACGACCTAAATATAAATATGTTTCCAGTGAAACATATCAGTTGTTTCAGTACAAAAAGTAGTATGTTTGCATAGAAACATATTTAAATATTTTTGGAAAGAAATCCTGAAAATAAAATAAAAATAATATGTTGTTTTTTTATTAAGTTTTATTAAAAATCTTTAAACATGCACAGTGGGAATTTATAATAATTAAATTCATTTTTTGTATGTTTTCAAATATCAGTATGTTTAAAATGGCCCTATACATACTACAAACGACGACAAAAGAGACGTAGATAGAAAATTCTGCTCAACGAGTGCCAACTTCGTATACAAGAAGAATGTTGGAAGAATACATTTATTTAAATCCAATTTCTTTTTTTGTTTGTTTTTAAACATCAATATGTTCAAAGATGTCGTAGGTAGAAAATGCTGCGCAACGTTGCCAACTTCGTCAGTCGATAAATTATCGAATTAAGACGAGCGTTGCGAACATACGTTGTATTTAGATTTGATTAGCATTTTCTGTGTTTCGAAACATAGTTTTAACCAGGTAAATTGCCAAGAAATAGTTTATTCAAATGCAATTAAAATTTTATGGTATTGTAACATATTTATGGTAAATTTGACAGATTCTGCTGGACAATATAATAATTACACTTCATTCCTAATACATGTATGGTAGTTTCGTATTACTTTTTAATTACATTCAAACATATTCAAACAAATCTTTTCTATCCGTGTATGATTTCAATTTTCGAACTTTTGTTTACTACCTTGATTGATTTCAAACATTAACTTAATACTATTTGTATTAAATTTTAAAGCATTGTCTTGAAAAATTCTAAGGTTCTTTCTGGCTGGCGCACGATGCCACTGTTCTTCAAATATCAATTTAAGTTTTTGAACGCACAGAGAAACTAAGTTTCACAACGTATTCAATTAAAAATTTGTGCGCACTTTTCTCAAGAAGTTTTAGCTCTTGTTACGAGGTTTTTGGTTTTAGTTTGACTTTGGGCCTTTTTTATACTGCTGTCTTTTTTATGTATTTTACTGGATTTTTTTACTACTTTTTAAAGGTTTTTTTTTCAGTTCTTTTTTACCGTTCTTTTTTTATTATTGCCCAGCGGCTAACGCAAGGGTTAAGTGACTACGCACAACAATTTTTTTCCCTATGAAATTCAAAATGATTTCTTTGTTTCAGTGTGGGAGTGGTGAAAGGGGTGGGATAATGCGAAGGAAAAAGTTGGTAGAAATCACGTTGAAAGCAAATAAAAAGTCCGCAAGTACGAAGACAAACTTACGTTGATTGGAAAATTTATTCATCTACTCAAAAAGCAACGAGGACGAAAACGACGATGACGTTAAAGCCAAAGTCGAACTCGAAGAATATTCAGGATGGCAAAAAGCGCAAAAAGGATAACAACAAAAACAATAACAACAACAACATTGACGCTGAATTTACTTATTTACAAAAGTTTGTTTTCAGTCAGAAATCAACTTTTGGCGTAGTAACAGCCAACATCATCTCGGGAACAAAACTCAAAAGTCACTAAACCTTTTTATGCTGTTCTTCTTCATCTTCAGGTTCGTCTTCTTATTGTTGCCTAAATTTTGGTGTACGGTTCGGAAAAGTTTTCCGTATCGAGAAACATTTTCGTGTTGGCCTATTTACGGGAAGGCTCATCAGCTCGACGGGCTTTACCACAGTTGTCTTCTTGTCTTTGTTTACATGCAAAATGGTTTATATCATAAATTTTCACGGCTCTCTAAAATAGCAGAAAAAAACAAAAAGCACCAAAATCAACTTGGTCTTTTGGGTTTAGGTAAGTTGTTGGGGTGTAGAATAAATAGATACAACTTTTGTGCAAAAGGTAGTTGAAAAACTCACCCAAACTTCAATCAACATTTTGCACGCAAAGCAACATCGTCAATTGCCGGCATAAATTATTGAGGGCTTTGTCTTGGCAGCCCGTTTTATTTATGTTTTTTTTTCTGTTTCTTATTTGTTCCTTTGTTACTCCTGCACATCCTGATTTTTCCGTTTTCTTTTATTTTGCTTAAACAAACTATTGGCGTGTCCTAATTGCAGTCGAAGGGGCTTCGTTCGAACGGTTCGTTTGACTTTTAGGCTATACGTTCGGCAAATAAAATGCGAATGTTTTCTCAACAAGAACCTTTTTTAATTTTCTGCACTTTCTATAGAAGGTGCTACTATCTGATTATAGTTTTTGTTTTATGATTCGAAGAAAATCAAATTACGCACAGGCAAAATGCACTGGGTTAAGGAAAGAAAATATTTTAAACCGAAAAATATAGTTATGAATTTAAATATTTGAAATTTTTGGAAATTTAAAATTATTAGGAAAAAATTTTATTTTTTAGCAATATTTTGAATTTTTAGTGAAAAATTAAATTTTCAGTTAAAAAAAAAAAAACAATTTTTAAGGGAAAATTAATATTTTAGAGAAAATTTTAATTTTTAGTGAAAAATTGAATTTTTAGTGAAAAATTGAATTTTTAGTGAAAAATTGAATTTTTAGTGAAAAATTTAATTTTTAGTGAAAAATTGAATTTTTAGTGAAAAATTGAATTTTTAGTGAAAAATTGAATTTTTAGTGAAAAATTGAATTTTTAGTGAAAAATTGAATTTTTAGTGAAAAATTGAATTTTTAGTGAAAAATTTAATTTTTAGTGAAAAATTGAATTTTTAGTGAAAAATTGAATTTTTAGTGAAAAATTGAATTTTTAGTGAAAAATTGAATTTTTAGTGAAAAATTGAATTTTTAGTGAAAAATTGAATTTTTAGTGAAAAATTGAATTTTTAGTGAAAAATTGAATTTTTAGTGAAAAATTGAATTTTTAGTGAAAAATTGAATTTTTAGTGAAAAATTGAATTTTTAGTGAAAAATTGAATTTTTAGTGAAAAATTGAATTTTTAGTGAAAAATTGAATTTTTAGTGAAAAATTGAATTTTTAGTGAAAAATTGAATTTTTAGTGAAAAATTGAATTTTTAGTGAAAAATTTAATTTTTAGTGAAAAATTTAATTTTTAGTGAAAAATTTAATTTTTAGTGAAAAATTTAATTTTTAGTGAAAAATTGAATTTTTAGTGAAAAATTGAATTTTTAGTGAAAAATTGAATTTTTAGTGAAAAATTGAATTTTTAGTGAAAAATTGAATTTTTAGTGAAAATTTGAATTTTTAGTGAAAATTTGAATTTTTAGTGAAAAATGGAATTTTTAGTGAAAAATGGAATTTTTAGTGAAAAATTGAATTTTTAGTGAAAAATTGAATTTTTAGTGAAAAATTGAATTTTTAGTGAAAATTTGAATTTTTTAGTGAAAAATTGAATTTTTAGTGAAAAATTGAATTTTTAGTGAAAAATTGAATTTTTAGTGAAAAGCCGAATTTTTTAGAGAAAAATTTAAATAATTCACTTTATTTAAATTTTTCTTTAATTTTATTTTAATTTTATATTAAAAAAATTGAATTTTTAGTGAAAAATTGAATTTTTAGTGAAAACTTGAATTTTTAGTGAAAACTTTAATTTTTAGTGAAAACTTGAATTTTTAGTGAAATATTGAATTTTTAGTGAAAATTTGAATTTCTAGTGAAAAATTGAATTTTTAGTGAAAACTTGAATTTTTAGCGAAAACTTGAGTTTTTAGTGAAAAATTGAATTTTTAGTGAAATATTGAATTTTTAGTGAAAATTTGAATTTTTAGTGAAAACTTGAATTTTTAGCGAAAACTTGAGTTTTTAGTGAAAAATTGAATTTTAAGTGAAAAATTGAATTTTTAGTGAAAATTTGAATTTTTAGTGAAAATATAATTTTTAGTGAAAATTGAATTTTTAGTGAAACATTGAATTTTTAGTGAAAATTTGAATTTTAATTAAAAAATTGAATTTTTAGTGAAAAATTAAATTTTTAGTAAAAATTTTAATATTTAGTGAAAAATTAAATTTTTAGTGAAAAGTTGAATTTTAAGTGAAAAATTTAATTTTTAGTGAAAATTTGAATTTTAATTGAAAAATTTAATTTTTAGTGAAAAGTTGAATTTTAAGTGAAAAATTGAATTTTTAGTGAAAAGTTGAATTTTTTGAGTTAAAAAATGAATTTTTAGTGAAAAATTGAATTTAAATTGAAAATTTGAATTTTTAGTGAAAAATTGAATTTTTAGTGAAAAATTGAATTTTTAGTGAAAAATTGAATTTTTAGTGAAAAATTGAATTTTTAGTGAAAAATTGAATTTTTAGTGAAAATTTGAATTTTTAGTGAAAATTTGAATTTTTAGTGAAAAATGGAATTTTTAGTGAAAAATTGAATTTTTAGTGAAAAATTGAATTTTTAGTGAAAAATTGAATTTTTAGTGAAAAATTGAATTTTTAGTGAAAAATTGAATTTTTAGTGAAAAATTGAATTTTTAGTGAAAATTTGAATTTTTTAGTGAAAAATTGAATTTTTAGTGAAAAATTGAATTTTTAGTGAAAAATTGAATTTTTAGTGAAAAGCCGAATTTTTTAGAGAAAAATTTAAATAATTCACTTTATTTAAATTTTTCTTTAATTTTATTTTAATTTTATATTAAAAAAATTGAATTTTTAGTGAAAAATTGAATTTTTAGTGAAAACTTGAATTTTTAGTGAATACTTTAATTTTTAGTGAAAACTTGAATTTTTAGTGAAATATTGAATTTTTAGTGAAAATTTGAATTTCTAGTGAAAAATTGAATTTTTAGTGAAAACTTGAATTTTTAGCGAAAACTTGAGTTTTTAGTGAAAAATTGAATTTTTAGTGAAATATTGAATTTTTAGTGAAAATTTGAATTTTTAGTGAAAACTTGAATTTTTAGCGAAAACTTGAGTTTTTAGTGAAAAATTGAATTTTAAGTTAAAAATTGAATTTTTAGTGAAAATTTGAATTTTTAGTGAAAATATAATTTTTAGTGAAAATTGAATTTTTAGTGAAACATTGAATTTTTAGTGAAAATTTGAATTTTAATTAAAAAATTGAATTTTTAGTGAAAAATTAAATTTTTAGTAAAAATTTTAATATTTAGTGAAAAATTAAATTTTTAGTGAAAAGTTGAATTTTAAGTGAAAAATTTAATTTTTAGTGAAAATTTGAATTTTAATTGAAAAATTTAATTTTTAGTGAAAAGTTGAATTTTAAGTGAAAAATTGAATTTTTAGTGAAAAGTTGAATTTTTTGAGTTAAAAAATGAATTTTTAGTGAAAAATTGAATTTAAATTGAAAATTTGAATTTTTAGTGAAAAATTGAATTTTAATGAAAAATTGAATTTTTAGTGAAAAATTGAAATTTTAGTGAAAAGTTGAATTTTTAGTTAAATGACTTAAAAAACCGGAATCGGAATCATATCGGTTTTTGGAACCGAAATCAGATCCGTTAATAAAAAATGTGTAGAACCGGCATGGGAATCACAATTTCAAAATCATGGAACCAGAACCGGAACCGATATTCCAAAGGGTTTTAGTCCCTGCCAGGGACCGCAAAGAACCGGAAGCATTTCGATTATTGGAACCAGAACCGTAATACCAGATCCGAAATCGGAACTCATATTTGTGGT
Source organism: Dryomyza anilis (assembly GCA_951804985.1). Classification (NCBI taxonomy): domain Eukaryota; kingdom Metazoa; phylum Arthropoda; class Insecta; order Diptera; family Dryomyzidae; genus Dryomyza; species Dryomyza anilis. The sequence continues at coordinate 96,464,094 of OX638130.1, read as the reverse complement.
TAGATCCGGACTCGGAACGCTATTTTAAAAATATTGGAACAAGAGCCGATCGATAGTGCTTGAATTTAACTGAACAATAAAAAATTAAATGTTTCAATCAATATTAAATTTTTTTGTAAAAAAAAATAATTTAGGTGAAATTAATTATATTGAAATATTAAATTTATTTAGCTAATATTTTCATAAGTCCTTCATTCAGCCAAGATTCTTCCACTCAAACAAATCTTCAACATCGAAACTGATCAAATATTTTCCAACAGCTTAACAGGGTTTATAACGTTCGGTGGGTTTATGCCATGTTGGCTTAAATCAATTTTTGTTTTTTATTTATATTTCGATTTTATTTTATTATTTTTATTTTGCTCTCTCGTTAAAAAAACAATTTTTAAGGGAAAATTAATATTTTAGAGAAAATTTTAATTTTTAGTGAAAAATTGAATTTTTAGTGAAAAATTGAATTTTTAGTGAAAAATTGAATTTTTAGTGAAAAATTTAATTTTTAGTGAAAAATTGAATTTTTAGTGAAAAATTGAATTTTTAGTGAAAAATTGAATTTTTAGTGAAAAATTGAATTTTTAGTGAAAAATTGAATTTTTAGTGAAAAATTGAATTTTTAGTGAAAAATTTAATTTTTAGTGAAAAATTGAATTTTTAGTGAAAAATTGAATTTTTAGTGAAAAATTGAATTTTTAGTGAAAAATTGAATTTTTAGTGAAAAATTGAATTTTTAGTGAAAAATTGAATTTTTAGTGAAAAATTGAATTTTTAGTGAAAAATTGAATTTTTAGTGAAAAATTGAATTTTTAGTGAAAAATTGAATTTTTAGTGAAAAATTGAATTTTTAGTGAAAAATTGAATTTTTAGTGAAAAATTGAATTTTTAGTGAAAAATTGAATTTTTAGTGAAAAATTGAATTTTTAGTGAAAAATTTAATTTTTAGTGAAAAATTTAATTTTTAGTGAAAAATTTAATTTTTAGTGAAAAATTTAATTTTTAGTGAAAAATTGAATTTTTAGTGAAAAATTGAATTTTTAGTGAAAAATTGAATTTTTAGTGAAAAATTGAATTTTTAGTGAAAAATTGAATTTTTAGTGAAAAATTGAATTTTTAGTGAAAATTTGAATTTTTAGTGAAAATTTGAATTTTTAGTGAAAAATGGAATTTTTAGTGAAAAATGGAATTTTTAGTGAAAAATTGAATTTTTAGTGAAAAATTGAATTTTTTGTGAAAAATTGAATTTTTAGTGAAAATTTGAATTTTTTAGTGAAAAATTGAATTTTTAGTGAAAAATTGAATTTTTAGTGAAAAATTGAATTTTTAGTGAAAAGCCGAATTTTTTAGAGAAAAATTTAAATAATTCACTTTATTTAAATTTTTCTTTAATTTTATTTTAATTTTATATTAAAAAAATTGAATTTTTAGTGAAAAATTGAATTTTTAGTGAAAACTTGAATTTTTAGTGAAAACTTTAATTTTTAGTGAAAACTTGAATTTTTAGTGAAATATTGAATTTTTAGTGAAAATTTGAATTTCTAGTGAAAAATTGAATTTTTAGTGAAAACTTGAATTTTTAGCGAAAACTTGAGTTTTTAGTGAAAAATTGAATTTTTAGTGAAATATTGAATTTTTAGTGAAAATTTGAATTTTTAGTGAAAACTTGAATTTTTAGCGAAAACTTGAGTTTTTAGTGAAAAATTGAATTTTAAGTGAAAAATTGAATTTTTAGTGAAAATTTGAATTTTTAGTGAAAATATAATTTTTAGTGAAAATTGAATTTTTAGTGAAACATTGAATTTTTAGTGAAAATTTGAATTTTAATTAAAAAATTGAATTTTTAGTGAAAAATTAAATTTTTAGTAAAAATTTTAATATTTAGTGAAAAATTAAATTTTTAGTGAAAAGTTGAATTTTAAGTGAAAAATTTAATTTTTAGTGAAAATTTGAATTTTAATTGAAAAATTTAATTTTTAGTGAAAAGTTGAATTTTAAGTGAAAAATTGAATTTTTAGTGAAAAGTTGAATTTTTTGAGTTAAAAAATGAATTTTTAGTGAAAAATTGAATTTAAATTGAAAATTTGAATTTTTAGTGAAAAATTGAATTTTTAGTGAAAAATTGAATTTTTAGTGAAAAATTGAATTTTTAGTGAAAAATTGAATTTTTAGTGAAAAATTGAATTTTTAGTGAAAATTTGAATTTTTAGTGAAAAATGGAATTTTTAGTGAAAAATTGAATTTTTAGTGAAAAATTGAATTTTTAGTGAAAAATTGAATTTTTAGTGAAAAATTGAATTTTTAGTGAAAAATTGAATTTTTAGTGAAAATTTGAATTTTTTAGTGAAAAATTGAATTTTTAGTGAAAAATTGAATTTTTAGTGAAAAATTGAATTTTTAGTGAAAAGCCGAATTTTTTAGAGAAAAATTTAAATAATTCACTTTATTTAAATTTTTCTTTAATTTTATTTTAATTTTATATTAAAAAAATTGAATTTTTAGTGAAAAATTGAATTTTTAGTGAAAACTTGAATTTTTAGTGAATACTTTAATTTTTAGTGAAAACTTGAATTTTTAGTGAAATATTGAATTTTTAGTGAAAATTTGAATTTCTAGTGAAAAATTGAATTTTTAGTGAAAACTTGAATTTTTAGCGAAAACTTGAGTTTTTAGTGAAAAATTGAATTTTTAGTGAAATATTGAATTTTTAGTGAAAATTTGAATTTTTAGTGAAAACTTGAATTTTTAGCGAAAACTTGAGTTTTTAGTGAAAAATTGAATTTTAAGTTAAAAATTGAATTTTTAGTGAAAATTTGAATTTTTAGTGAAAATATAATTTTTAGTGAAAATTGAATTTTTAGTGAAACATTGAATTTTTAGTGAAAATTTGAATTTTAATTAAAAAATTGAATTTTTAGTGAAAAATTAAATTTTTAGTAAAAATTTTAATATTTAGTGAAAAATTAAATTTTTAGTGAAAAGTTGAATTTTAAGTGAAAAATTTAATTTTTAGTGAAAATTTGAATTTTAATTGAAAAATTTAATTTTTAGTGAAAAGTTGAATTTTAAGTGAAAAATTGAATTTTTAGTGAAAAGTTGAATTTTTTGAGTTAAAAAATGAATTTTTAGTGAAAAATTGAATTTAAATTGAAAATTTGAATTTTTAGTGAAAAATTGAATTTTAATGAAAAATTGAATTTTTAGTGAAAAATTGAAATTTTAGTGAAAAGTTGAATTTTTAGTTAAATGACTTAAAAAACCGGAATCGGAATCATATCGGTTTTTGGAACCGAAATCAGATCCGTTAATAAAAAATGTGTAGAACCGGCATGGGAATCACAATTTCAAAATCATGGAACCAGAACCGGAACCGATATTCCAAAGGGTTTTAGTCCCTGCCAGGGACCGCAAAGAACCGGAAGCATTTCGATTATTGGAACCAGAACCGTAATACCAGAACCGAAATCGGAACTCATATTTGTGGTTAGATCCGGACTCGGAACGCTATTTTAAAAATATTGGAACAAGAGCCGATCGATAGTGCTTGAATTTAACTGAACAATAAAAAATTAAATGTTTCAATCAATATTAAATTTTTTTGTAAAAAAAAATAATTTAGGTGAAATTAATTATATTGAAATATTAAATTTATTTAGCTAATATTTTCATAAGTCCTTCATTCAGCCAAGATTCTTCCACTCAAACAAATCTTCAACATCGAAACTGATCAAATATTTTCCAACAGCTTAACAGGGTTTATAACGTTCGGTGGGTTTATGCCATGTTGGCTTAAATCAATTTTTGTTTTTTATTTATATTTCGATTTTATTTTATTATTTTTATTTTGCTCTCTCGTTACAACCATAATAATAATTCATGTTGCTGTTGAGGTCACTTAAAGCAATTATCAGTTGTTGCCACAAGTTGGGCATTTAATGTACACAAACTCATTGGCAAACTTTTTAATAGCTTTTGCTCATCTGCACTTTCGGCACTCAGCATAAAATGCCTGGTCCAAGGTCCAACCAAGGGAAGTAAAAGGACGAAAAGATTTTGCAAACATAAAAATGACGAACAAAAAAATAAAATAGCAAAAACCCACAAAGTGCATTTTTGCACAAAACTTTGCTAATTCACATGTTTATGGTTCGCATATGAGTTTTTATGATGCTGTTACTTGGTGGGATGTCGTTGCCCTTAACAAACGCAGCCTTGAGGAGAGCGCATCCATCAAAGGCTGGTGGTGCTGCTGCTACTGTGGCAGGACCTAAAGACCAACGGTCCCGCGGGGCAGATACCGCAAGAAGAAACAGTTCTATTGATCATCGACGGATGCATCGCATCCATGGATTTTGAAGTTGTTCGCCGAATACGGACAGCGAACAACTTTCATAATTGAGCAATCGCTTGGAATTTATAGCTCGGACTTTAGTTGTGCAAAAGGATAATGCAGCAGAAGAACAAACAGGATAATAGATCGACATCATGTGTGCGTCTTTCGGGGAAAACAAAATAACTTTTTGCATTTTACATTCGCAGAACGTCGGCTGTAATGAATTTCGGCTACATGAATTGAACACAGCAAAAATTTTAATATTTATTGTATAAATATTAAAACCATGAGGAACTAACACCCATTGGAATATAGGTTGGGGTCGGGTTCCAAGATTTTTATTATAGCATTTCCGACCAAATTTCGAGATTCAACTAAAAATATAATGTGGGTTCCGATTCCGGTTTCACACAATTTTGTATATATCGGTTCTAATTCCGGTTCCAAACATCGAAACGGTTGTCGTTTAGTCCATGCCCACTTTGACCCCTCTACGACGCTCCGTTTAGAAGATATGAAGGATTTAAGAAAATATTGAGTAATCAGCCGATTTCTCCAGGACCAGTAGACCGATTTTAATGAATTTTGCAGTAAATAATCAAAAACTCAAATTTTCACTAAAAATTAAATTTTTAAATTAAAATTAAATTTTTCTATAAACATTAAATTTTTCACTAAAATTCAATTTATCACTAAAAATTCAATTTTTCACTAAAAATTCAATTTTTCACTAAAAAATTCCGTTTTTCACTAAAAATTCAATTTATCACCAAAAATGAAAATTTTCACTAAAAATTAAATTTTTTACTAAAAATTAAAATGTTCACTTAAAATTCAAATTTTCACTAAAATTTAAATTTTTCACTATAATTTTAACTTTTGATAAGAAACTAAATAAAACTAAAAAGAAAATAAATATTTATATTTCATGCAATTTTTCTAGTTATTTTGCGTTGATATATTTATATTTAAATGTTTGTATCATATTTTATTTAATTTAATTTGTTGTCGCCTTTGCGGTGCAAAAAATATGTCTGTCGCGCATGCATGATGCGCCCAACATGACCACAAATCGAACACACGGATGGTCGTGCCGACGGATGGGCAGACGACCACCGGTCGCTGCCTAAACTACAACCACAACTGCAAACATACACCCAGAAAAAAATTCACTCAAATCCCATTAAAATTGGTCAATAGGACAATTATCGATTTAATAGTATACAAAAAATAAATCTTTTCATATAAACTCAATGGCAATATCATGGTATTTTCTAGTATTTAATGGTATTTTCCGATTAAAATAATAATTTATCCTATTGACTATTTTTAATAGTAAAAAACTATAATTTATATAGTATTTTTTCTGGGTGTACACACTGTGCGCATACAAACTAAATTGATACCTTCATCCGCAGGATTACGTCGCGGCATAAAATATTTTTTTAACCTATGCAGCAGAATGTGCTTGCGGTAGGCGGCAGCAGGATGTTAAGGACGAAACAGTAGGCGGATCCATAATATGGCCGCCAAGAACGCCCGATACACACCGCCATACAAACACAGCCACAGACTCATACACGTGCCAACCGTGTAAGCGGTGCACAAAACAAACACATAAAAACTTCAAAAACATAAACTTTTGAATTTTTCGCAATTTTCATGTGAAGCGCCCGGAGCTGAATTGACATTTCCGGCGCACGGCTGGCTGGCAGGTCGGCTGAGTTCGTCCTTCGTTTGTTTGGCCGCAGAAATGTTCAGTTTTTTTTTTTGCTTCATGGATTCTGAGCGACTGACGCCATGCCAGACCTGACCAAACAAGCAGCATCGCAATTCTGGTGAGGCTCGTGGTTTCGCTGGGAAAACCTGCAATAGTTCGAGGTTATATGGTAGCCAGATATTTAGATGCTTACTTAGATGTTTACCAAATTATGACCATATTGTTCAGATTTTAAAATACAAGAAATAAAAATCCCAAACTAAAATAATGAATAATCTAAAATGAAACAATTTCAAAAACGAATAAAATAAATCCAAAACTATATTGCGGAATTGCTCTAAATTAAAGAACCCCAATTATTTTTAACAACATGTTAAACTTGTACTAACATTTTATAAATCATCGTTGTTCAACTTTCCAACTACATATTCGAAATACCAATAGTTGACATACAAAAAATATTAAACCTAAAAATTGTGTATTTATTTGACTTAATTTTACTACAAGATGTATTGAAAATTCATTCTCTACATAAAGCAGAAACTAATTTTTTGATATTGTTTTTCTTTTTTTATTTGCACACGACGGATAGTTATAAAAACAAACCCAAGCAGAGCCAAGCATATGACCGAAACGAGTTAATGAGAGGAAATTACATAGTGATGCCAGCTAATTGAGTTTTCCGCTGAATCTTTTGGTTTTAAAAATAAATACTCAAAAACTAAACTAAAACTAAACAAAACAAATGAGTTACATTCACTAAGTTATAGCCGAAAAATCGAAAAAGACGGCGCCTAATTTAAAATTTATATTTTCAGTTTGTCACAGCAATTTTCAATTGCACTTTTCAATTTTAGTTTTTCTTTGTATTTACCCCCAGACACAATTTTTGGCAGGGTCGAGGCAGTTAAGAAACATATTTTCGACATATTTCAAACAGACAAAGGCGAAGTTTATATCAAAAGCTTTCTATTTTCTGACCGTCCGCCAAATATGCCGTGAGTCTGCCATTAAAATTCCACAAAATTTTACATTTATCTGTATGTTTTCCGAAAATATGCCCGAAATATTCCTTAAAAATTCCAAAAAAATTGTCTTAGGTAATGATGAACTAATTTAAGATACGAACAGTCCCTACTCAAGGTCAATAAAAATATAACGAACAAAATAATTATGATTTGATTTTCGTCGTCGAATTTGGTTTGACATATTTATTTTTTGAAATTCTGGGGCCGAATCGCGGCAGTCGTTATCGAGTAAGCAATCGTAACGAATAAAATGCCGTGATCGAACGAGTGGCTGGATCACGGCACTCGATACGTTACGAATCGAAATTTTGAGAAAGCATAATAGATTTTTTTTACTTTTTTTAAAAATTGTTATGGAATACAAAAGTCATCAAAATTAATTCAAAATAAAAAAATTAAAATGTTGTTTGTCATGTTCGCCGCGCAAAAGCCACTTTTTATTTAATTTACAGCAATACAAAATGATTAAACGGAAAGTCAGTCTATTTCGTGATCTATTTGGGCCATCTATTTCGGTTGAAGTTCTCTTCGGTAGCAGTCAACTAATTTTCTTTGATTCGGAAAGAACCGAGTGTAGCTTTGAAATAGTTAAAAAAAAAAAAAAAACAATTGTAAAATTCAAAAGAAATCAAGAAGTACATGGATTCAAATATAGCTAGATGTAAACATTCTGTGTTTTAAGAAACAAATCCACTTACTTGTCTAAAAACTAACTTAGAATAAATATTCTTGATATTCAGAGGTGTATATATTAGGTATCCAAAATATTGTTGCTTTTTTCTATGCAAAATTTAAAGAACACGTGTTCGTATAACAGTTGTTTTTTTTTCAATCTTGCTTTGTCTGTAATATTTACTATTGTGCTTTGTTTTATGTTGTCCGTCAACTCCATATGTTTGTTAGTTTGTCTTTCGATATGTTGAAAGTAAATAAGAGCAATTACTCTTGATTAGTTCTTATAATTTTGAGTAGTATTTATTTATTATTTATTAGTCAATAAATTAACTTCTCAAAATCCAGCAGAATAAATCGACGCCTCGTACGAAAACCCACACGTTTAAATTTTTTAACGAAAAACAGCACGTTTTTCGTAACTACGAAAACAAGCACAAGTTTAGTTTCCCTACGGAAATAATCACATTTTTATTATACTTAAGAAAAGAAGCATATACGTTTTTTAGCCACGAAACGAAGCATAAGTCTTTTTTTTTCGACGGGTAAAAACACTTTTACATTAAGCTACGAAAAAAAGCATATCTATCATTTAGCCAAGAATAAAAGCATATATATTTCTTCATGAAAGTTGTACCAGTAGACTGATTGTGCACAAGAGCAAACTTAGTTTAAAAATTTATTCCATTGCGATTTGGCCAGAACCTACATGCGTCACTGGGCATTTTTTGTTTCTCCGAATCCGAAAAGAACAAATTTTCCAAAAAAAAATGCCAAATAACGCAGTTGGGTCTGCCCAAATCCTAATGGAAAAAACTGTTCTAAAAAAAATGACCAATGACATAATCTCAATAGAACAAAAATTTTCCAAAAAATGTCCAGTGACGCAAGTAAGTTCTGGACACTTCGCACCAGCAAGTGTATCTACGCCCATCGGAATAGCTTCTTCCAATGACGCACCTGGATGTGAATTTATTACTTATTGGTACAGTTGCATCAAAAAATGTCCACTGACATACCTGGAAATATACCTGATTAATTGTGGATTTTACATTGATGCACATCATCAATAAAAAAATCCACAATTTTGGTCATAAAACATTATCACCTTTATCATCCACATTTTGTGATTTCTTAACCACAAAAATTTATATTGGGATATAAGGACTGCGTCGAATAAAATTGTCCGTTACATATCTTCCCATAATGTGCTATTGCAAGATTCAAATTAAAAAAATTTGATCATAGTATCTCTAAATTAAATGGCAGAAAATAATTTGTGTCAGTTATAGTCAATACAAAATTTAATTAACGCGAAAATGGCAAACGAAGTGGAAGTGCGAGAAAATATAATTAAAATTTTTCAAAAACAACCTAGTTGGTCTTTAAAAAAAATTGCCAAGGAGGTACGGGCTAACCCTAAGACCATTTCTCGCGTTATCAACCGCTTTAAGGAAGACCTGAGTATTGATCGGAAGAAAGGTTCTGGTAAAAAAAGGCCCACATGATCGTGAAAAGTCGAAGAAGGTTGTGAATATTTTAAAGAAATATCCAAGCATATCCGGAAGGAAATTGGCGAGAAAGGCGGATTGCTCAGAATCTTTCGTGCGCAGGACTAAGAAAGAAGCTGGGCTGAAGACGTACAAGGTACAAAAATTTCCGGATAGAAATGCCGTCAAGAATGAAACCGCAAAACAACGAGCTAAAAAGCTGAACCAAGATTTTTTAAAAAATTCGATTGCTGCATAATGGACGACGAAACTTATGTTTTAGCGGACTTTTCTCAGCTACCAGGGCAGGAATTTTATACAGCCGATTCTCGAGGAAATGTCGCCGAAAAATTCAAATAAAAAAAATGACAAAATTCCCAAAGAAATTCCTTGTTTGGCACGCAATTTGCAGTTGTGGAAAAAGGAGCAGCTCATTCGTGACATCGGGTACAATTAATAGCGAAATATATGTGAAGGAATGCTTGCAAAAGAGATTGCTTCCATTTTTACGCCAACATGAAGTGTCCACATTTTTTTGGCCTACGGCCTTAGAGTGGATCCAACAAAATGCAGTGATTTTGGTGCCTGGAGAAGCCAATCCACCAAACTGTCCAGAACTCAGGCCGATTGAGAGATACTGGGCTTTAGTAAAAGATGAAGACAACAAATAAGTGGCCAAAGATCTTCAAGACTTTAAAAGAAAGTGGTCTTCAGAAGCTGTGAGGGTGTCGGACACAACCATTACAACATTAATGGAAGGGGTTCCGGAAAAATTAAAACTTTTTATTAAAAAATATTATTTCTGGTTTTTTATATATTTTTTTAAATCTAAAAATAATTTGCAAAATAAAATATTTTATTCTATAAAAATTCGATTACTAGATTTATAGATTTTTTCATTTTTGTAGCGGACAATTTTATTCGACGCAGTCCTTATGTCTCAAAAATGAAAATATGCTTTTATAAGTGGTGAAAATGAAAATGCGCTTTTGTTCGTAGATAAAATATAAATGTGGTTCTATTCGTGGGAAAGATAAAGTTATGTTTCTGTTGGTGGAGAAAAAAAGAATGAGATTTGTTTTCGTGACTAAAATAATTTCATGCTTATTTTCGTGGATAAAATAAATTTATTCTTGTTTAAATGTAACATTTTTTAATGTGTCGTTTTTCGCAAGCAAATTGAAACGAGTGCGTTTTCGTAAGAGGCGTCAAAAATCTTGTTAGAATTTTTGATAACTAAGTAAACTGCTTTCTTACTATTCAAATGATAAATTCTAGAAGTTTAGTAGTATTATATTGCGCCGAAATCCTCTTCAGTTTAATAAGTTTATTTCCCTCCGTGTTTAATTCACAACAATCATTTTTAACATTTTTTTTATTCACCGAGAAATAATGTTTAAAAAAATAAGTAAAGTTCTAAAAATATTTTGCCTATATTTCACTGTAGCGCAAGGCAAAAAATAATTTCATTCTAATCTTTTTTTGGAATTTTAAAAATAAAAATGCAAAATAATGAGAAATTCTAATAAAAAGGGATATATGTGAGAAACTAATGACAATTTTAAAAAACTGATGTCATTTTCGGAATCAGCGCAACAAATGTAACCAATAATTGCTGCAAATGTTACTGTATCACGTCAAAATTGTAATTTCTAAGAAATGTATAACAATTATAATTTTTCAACAATTTTAAATACAAATTTTGTCATTTATCATAAATTTGTGATGTGTTGAAAGATGCGTTTATATTATAAATTAAAACTTATTAAAAAACTTTGAATGTTAACACAATTTCAAATTATTTATATTTGTTTGAAATTTATGTAAAAACAAATAAACCTTTTTCGAGTGAAGCCAACTAACTGCTGATTTTAAAACTATGTCAACCCTACTCCATTCAAGTTCACGTACTATACGTTTTTATGTATGCAAAACATTGAAATGTAAATTCCGTGTGATTTAGAACTTCAAATTGAACGCCTAAAACAAGCTCAGCGACCAACCAAACTAAACAACAACAAAAAAAGTAATACAAAAAAAAAACGGAAAAAAGGATTCGGTGGCGCAATACAACGTTAACCTCAACATTTACGTATGTTTGCCTACGGGGCGGTGAATACAGCAAATAAATTTGTGGTCGAATGTGTCGTCCTTGTTACCGTGTCCTTCTTGTTGTTGTTGTAACTACCTTATCTAATTTATATGCGCAAATAATGTAAAGCCCGGAAAAACTTTATGCAAATCACACAAGAAAATTACGACTTTTCCAAAGTAGCAACAACAGCCGTCGCCGCCGCCAGAGCAGCAACAATGAGTGGGCGTTGGATGGGGGTTGTGTTGTCGGTTAGGTTCGGGTCGCCAATACACATATTCGACACACGTTTGTCACCGGTCCCAACCTCACCTCACCTCACTTCACCTAAACTCAACACAACACAACTCAACTCTGTTCAACTCCGCCCTTCACTCTGACGTTAATCACAGTTTCACAATGTATGCAATGACAACTGTGACAACTTTTTAATTAGTCCCTTTAGTTATGTGTTGGTGGTGTTGCTTTTGTTGTTTTTAAACCCTTTTTTTTCTGTGAAGGTGTCCTTTTGTTACGTTATGGTACATGCTACGGTACGGTTCAGTTCGGTTCGGTTCGTCATGCGGTTGTGTCGGACTGCCAGCTGACATGTGTTAAATTATGCAGTCAGAAAGAGTGGAGAGCAAATCATTCAAAATAATGCGGCAATGCGGTTGCACACGAAAAAAAAAATCGGACATATATTTTTATTTTTATGTAAATTTTACATAGATTTTTTTATTTACTTTATTATTTTGTTTCATCAATATTAATGCAAATTTTAAAATTATAATTTTGATTTTTTTTTTTGCAGTGATTCATTCAAAAAATATGTCATGATTTTTATAGATGTTGAAATCGAAATATATGACATTTCCGAGACAAAATTATTGACATTTTTGTGGAATATTTCCGGCAGTTTTTCGGCTAACACACTGATGAATGTAAGTTCGTGTGAAGCATATGGCAGATTATCAAATTCTATGTAATTTTAAAGGCATATTACCTGTAAATTTGACAGAAACTCCGCCTTTGTCAGCTTCAAAAATAAAAATAAATCATTCTAAACTGCTTTGACACTGCCAAAGAATGTATATCAGGTTCCCGGACAAAAGTATTGGCATTTGTCAGATGTATTTTCGGCAAACACACAGATATGTGGAAGTTTGTGAGAAGCGTACAGCAGATTATCAAAGTTTATTGAATTTTAAAGGCAGATTAATGGCATATTTTGGGAACATGCAGAGACAACAGACAGTATATGATATAAACTCCGTCTTTGTCTGCTTCAAATATTTCTAAAAAAAAGTGTTTCTTAATTCCCTTTTGACCCTTCACCATTTTGCCATTTGAAACCCGACAATTTCCTGACAAAATGATTTGCAGTTATTCCCGACATGTATTTAAAGCAAACATCCGCCGACACTACTCCATCTTTCCTCCTCCCTTTAACCTATAATCCTTTCTTACGATCAACACTGTGCATTGCACGAATAGGGGGCATCCCCTGAGCGTTGGTTAATTTGTAAAAAAAAAAAAAAATGATTTGCAGTTTTCATATTCCCGACATGTTTCGGGAACAGAAAGAAAACAGACAGTACTTGATACAATCACCGTCTTTGTCTATTTCAAATATTAAAAAAAATGTTTCTAAACTGTTTTGACTCTGCCAAAAATTGTATCGCAGGCTCCCGGACCAAATTATTGGCATTTTATGGAAATACAACGTGACCACATAATAATAATAATAGTTTGGCACTTCAGTCCTGTAAGAACTTAGGCCGAGCTCTCTCACCATTTTGAGCTGTCCGTGTTATATTTGTAGTCAAAGTGGTGGGCCCTACAGTTTTTTGCCGAATCCGAACGCCGAGTGAGAGCTTATCATAGGCAATGTTTCACACTCGTAGGATTGCCATTTACTGCTGCCGAGAGGTAGCGCGGTATAGAAAAATGTTTCTATGAAAAGATGTTGTTAGCCCCAGTCCAGCCTTGAACCGGGGGCCTTTCGGCTCGCAGTCCAACGCACTAACCCCTGAGCTACCGCGGCTACAACATAGCAATGATAATTTTATCAATTGTTATATTTCAGGCAGCTGTCAAAGTTATCAATGACATTCAGCAGTCGAAACTATTTAGTAAGGTTTGTCATTTCATCATGCATCGTTTTACGCTACCCGAGGATGTGGTAGTTATTAAAAATGTTTTTGAAATTCCGGCTCAGTTGTAAATACGGAATGATAATTTCGTCGTGAGGCCTGCCGTCATCATGGCTTTGCTGTACAGGCAATGCGTCGTATCCTGGAAAAGTTTGAGCTTGAGTTTACTCTTTTGAACCTTTAAGTTACCAAGCAGACAGAGATTGGCAAGAAAATATAGACGCGGTAGCGATCAGTGTCAACCAGGCATATTTACGGTATTATTTGGCCCTACAGCCATAAAAGATTGTATTGGCGCAAGAATTGAAGTCATACGATCATAGACAACGTCGTGACGCTAATTTTGAGCTGGAAATACAGGTCGGACATCCGGATTTTTAACAAAAAAAATCATCTTCTTGATCGAGGTCTGTTTTTGGCTGAGTGGCTATTGGGGCGAGCGAGCTATTGGAGCGAGCGCAATCCACAAGTGTTCGACCAATCATCAATGCATCCACAAAGATGACTGTTTGAAGCGGTTTATGGCACGGCGGTATCATCGGACCTTATTTCTTTCGAAATTAGGATGGAGATGCAGTCAGTGATCATCGGTTAACAGACTGGCCAGAGTTCGAGAACATTGATATATCTGGGCTGTGGTTCAAATAAGGCTGCGCTTCATGCCATACAAGCTATGCAACGCTCGAAGTGGTGAAGAACAAATTTGACGACTAGGTCATCTCACGGACGCCATACGACTTGACACCCTTCGATTATTTTTTCTGGGAATATTTTCTCAAGTCCATACCTACGCTAACAAGCCAACCTCTTTGGTTAAGCTCAAGGTTAACATTAGAGATGCTATTGCCGAAATAAAGCCGCACATATTGGGCCAGCTGTTCAAAAATTGCTCTGAACTATTGAAGCACTGACAGCGAAGGCGATGCGGCCATTTAAATGATGTGATAAGGCATACAAAATGACAAGAATCAAAAAGCCGGAATCAAATTGATATCGATATTGATTGTTGTTTTATTTGAATTTCTTTTTCTATCATTCTTATCTGGTCACCATTTTCCGGCAAACACACAGATATATAAAAGTATGTGGGAGTTGTATGGCAGATTATCAATCTGCCTCAACTCTGATAAAATTTTGTCTGGGATTCTAGAGATAAAATTCTTGTAATTTTTCAGAAATATTTGTGGCTAACGCACAGATAGTGAATGTTTGTGGAAAGTGTATGACAGAGTATCAAATGTTATGAAATTTTAAAGGCAGATTCCTGGCATATTTTAAAAACGGGCAGAAAGCTTTTGATACAAAATCCGTGTTTTTTTTTACAAATTAGCCAACGCTCAGCGAACACTCCCTATTCGTGCAATGCACAGTGTTGATTGTAGGAAGGGATAATAGATTAGAGGCAGAGAGGAAAGATGAAGTAGTGTCGGTGGATCTAAGTTTTGAACTTGCCAAAAATGTCAAGAAAACTCGACGAAGGGAGATTGTTCCACAAACGTATCGTGAGGCTGAAGAACGAATTTTCTCTGTAATGCTGGTTCTGTTGAGAGTAGAGTGCACTTCGAAGGGGTGGGGTTGGTTTGATGCCCGAGTAGAATAAAAAAAACACGAGCTGGTGAAATCAGGCCATGTATTTCCCTCAAACACTTACCGTTGTAATACATATAAGACTGACAGGCAGTATGCTTAAAATTTTACGAGCATATATTTCTGAACTACATTGATTCTTCCACATATTCTGTATTTGGTAATAATAATAAAAGTCTGATACTACAGCACTTAAGAACCTAGACAGTGAGACCTACAGATCTGAATCTGAATGGACTGAGAGACTTTAGATACATCTTTTGGCTTTGTCTGGTTTTCAAAAATTCTTATTCCAAACCCTCCACGTGCTAACTGGAGATAACCTCACCATTGTCCTATTCATGGGATGGAGTTAGTTAAGGTTAGAGAGAATGAATGTTAGTTGACTCCAATCAAATGTTCAACTACCATCTCATGCTTTCTGACTTTAGGTCTGAGGTCCGCTCGTCCCTCCTTTCCCTCATCTTAACATTCCCTTTCACCCCCTCTATCCCCTGGGCTGGTTTAAGGTACCCGTGCTGAGAATCTAACCTGGACCCAGTTTAAAAACTTGCACTGTCACTAGCATCGGTATCGGATACCTGGCGACATCCGAACTTAGGTAGTACCACCCGTATACAGCGATTTCTGTGCGGGTTGTACTATACTGTACTATATTATACCGTAACTCGTGGGACCTAACAATGAACGACAACAAACAAAAAAGAACGCAAAAAATTTGCATGAAAGACGTGGCCTAGTTAGACTGGTAGCGCCCCACCTGACAACCATGGAGGCGATACACCCATGTTGACCGACGATGTTAGCGCGGAGACGTTGTTAAAAGCCCTTTCGATCTTTGGTACCCTGCACATTGACAGTGTGGAAGAGGAGTCAAACCCTTCCTCACAAGTCATCGCAGGACCGGCCATGGAAGAAGAGTTGCTAGCGGACTCCGATGATAATGACAAGACTATCATCGCTGCACCTACACCCGCAACCGACAAAAAACGCCGAAGGTACAAGAGGTCAATGAGGTACCTCAAAAAACTCTGTGCTAGGGATCAGGCAAGCCTCACTGATCGAGACTTGACACTCAAAAAGAAGCACACGCAGATGATGAAACACTACAAACGGTGGGAGCTCACCAAAGCCCCCATACCAGCTGCTTCAACCACCTGCGCTCTGGAAAAACCAGCCCTACCTGTACCTAAAAAGGCGAACAAGGGAAAGGTTTCTGGGAAAAGGGTGGATACTTCCATATCCGAATCGGTAATTAAATCCGGTTTTGGAAAGCAAAATCTCTGTAGGGTCAAAGGCCGGAACATCAGGGCTGTCAGTCCAGAGGCAAAGGTCGGAGAAGGAACGCAAGAAAAAGTTCTGGAAAAACCAGCCATACCTGACCCTATAAAGGCGAATAAGGGAAAAGTTTCTGAGGAAAGGAGGGTGAAAGGCCGGCACCTCGGGACTGCCAGCCAAGAGGTAAATATCGGAGTAGAAACGCAAGGTAAAAACCACAAAACGTAACAAAAAGTCCAGCAGTTTCGAGGCCACTTCAGCGGATCTACTAGTAGTCATCATTGACGAATCAGATCCTGATGGCCGGAGAAATTTGGAAAGATGGCTGATTGTAAAGAACGAAATCCTCAAAAAGAATAATAAATTTTTGAAATTTCTTTTAAATTTGTCTTCTATAAATTACAATTTCCTTATATTATATTTTAGACCTCCGTCAGTATAAAATCCTCACAATATTTTGCAAAATACATTCGATAACTTTTTAAACAATTTTAAAGTATTAACAATTTATTACATTTAGCATGTACAATTGTACATTTTGAAATAACAAATTCATAGAGATAAAATATTTGAATGCATTAAATAACATTCAAATATTTAAAATAAATAAAATATTAAATTAAATTTCACAATTCTACACGAATTTTGTATTTATTACTTAAATAAATATGTATATATATATTTTTTTCATTTATATTTTAATGCCAATACTATTTTCAAATGCTGCCAGACAAATAATCTTTATTGTTGAAATTTAAAGCCACATTTCATTCAGATTCTCCATTAAATTTCTAAATTATTTTCATTCTTAAATAAACACAATCCATGCAAAACTCAAACTACACGTGCATCTATGAGGCCGTATAATCTACATAACGTATTGTTTTTGTTGCCGTTATTTCTATATACTATATATACATCTACAATTGCGCCAGATGGACTGACAAGGTGACATATAGACAAACAGCCAGGCAGACAGACATATGGAAACGGCAGGGATTAATATAGACGGGGTGCGACTTTCAGCCTGTGATCTGCAACATTTGCTCGAACAACTGCGAACCTTGTCAGAAGATATAGCAGCGCATCCTGTTCCCCACAGAGAATACTCGTCCTACCGCTGTTTATGCTCCTGCTTCTCGTCCTTCTCTGGGCTATGACTTCGACAGTGAGTTGCAATTTTTTGGCAGTGCCTTTTGGGATGTAATGCAGAGCATTCCAACATTTGTTATTACTACTGGTGGCTGGAGCAACATGGAAAAATTTGCATAGTCAGCCTTGAAGGCTGTAGAGCTGAGCTTTGCCAGAACGAAGCTGTCTATCTGTCTGGTTGACGACGACTCTTATTTTTGGCGTTTTGTCACCGTTTCGGCAATTTTCTGTAAGGTTTTCCACTCACGATTGGCAGGGGCAGCAGGAGCAACTTGTTCATATGTTGTCAGCTGTCACCTCGAGGATTTTACATGTCTGCTCAATGTCTGTCTGTTCGATTCTATGTTTGTTTCTCTGTGTGTGTGTCAAATCGACATGTAGTGGTGGGCGCTGTCAAGGGAATTAGCAACTACAAGCGACAAGGTCCAAAGTTGTCTAGTTGTCTCCTTGTATTTTGTTCAAAATTTTTATTCCTATTTTTTGTAATCTTTATACACAAACATTCAAGCTTTCTTCATCATTTTTCATTTTTTAATTTTGAATTCCCAATTTTTTCATCGAATTTAATAATTTTGATTATTAGTTATTGATTCTTCATTCATTATACCCCATTCAACGATATTCATTCTACAGTATTCGTTCTTCAATTTACAAATTCTTCATTCCGTATTCTTCAAACTTAGTATCCTATTTTTACAAAATAAACCAACGGTCAGGCGATGCCTCCTATAGATGCAATGCACAGTGGTGATCGTAGGAAGGGATAATAACTAGGTTAGAGGGAGGAAGAAAATATAGAGTAATAACGGTGAATGTTTCTTTTGAATTTGACAATATCAAAAATGTTGGGAAAAACAAACTCAGCAAGATTGTTCCACAAACATCTTGTGTGACTGAAGAACGAATTTTCTCTGTAATGCGTGGTTCTGTTGAGAACCGAGTGTACTACGATAGGTGGGCTTGGTTCGATGCCCGAGTAAAATGAGCGAACACACGACCTTGTGTAATCAGGTCATGTATTTCCCTCGAACACTTACCTTTGTAATACCTGTAAAACACCTAATGGTCCTTCGGTGTTCAAGAAAACCAATAGACGATGATATATTTTTATCCCCTATTAATTATTGTTACGAAAAGAGGTAATTTGCTCTACTATGCAAGCGTAAATGTGACGCAAGACAATTCAACGCACTGAGCAATGTGTTAGAAAGAGACGGAAGATCATTCAGCGCACTGACGCCATGTGCGAGAAAGAGAGAGAAGATCTGCGCGTTAAAACACATGAGTGCGAATAGAGCAAACAGCATGTAGCATTCACAAGAAGTTAAGAGGGTTCTCGAAACATGTCGAAGCTTGTCGAACCGATGTATGCAGTATTTAAGGACGCCGCATCTGAGGCACAGCACTTCAGTAGTGATTGTAAAGTGGTCGAGTGCATATCGTGTGATCAATGTCATGTTAAATTGTGGAAATGCAGCAGTTGTTAGAATTTATAATTAGTAAAGTTGTTAGTTAAATAAATAAAGTTAATTGTTGTAATTTAAACCAAGCATAATAGTGTTTTTATTTTATATACAATCCAGAGATACGAACTTGTAGAACAGTTTTCCGTAGACTTAATTTTCGTAACAACATGTATAGCGCACTGGTAGCTCAGTGGTTAGTGCGTTGGACTGCGAGCCGAAAGGTCCCCGGTTCAAGCCTGGACTGGGGCTAACAACATCTTTTCATAGAAACATTTTTCTATACCGCGCTACCTCTCGTCAGTAAATGGCAAACATACGAGAGTAAAACCATTGCCTATGAAAAGCTCACCCGCCGTTTGGATTCGGCATTAAACTGTAGGTCCCACCTCTTTGAGTACAAATTTAAAACGCACAGCTCAAAATGGTGAGAGAGCTCAGCCGAAGTTCTATACAGGACTGTAGCGCCAAACTATTATTATATTATGTATAGCGCACCTTGTTGAATTCGGTCCAGGAACTCCAAGTAGGATTTGAAGCACCTGTCCAAATGCGCAGGGGATTCCAAATGAATTCTTCATTATGAATTTTTTCGTTCTTCAATTTCTTATTCACATTTTTTTTTTTAATAATTACAAAGTTCTACATTATTTGGCACTTTCTGGTGTCAATTCCTATTGTATAGTTTTTATTCTTAATTTTTTATTCGTTATATTTCATAACATATTCTTCATATTTAACTCTTTCGACACGGTCGATCAAATATATCCCCTCATGGAACACAAACAATTTTTGGATCGGTAATAATTTTGACTTTACCAAGTTTTTAAGGTCCACCTTGTGTCAATATTGTATGTCCTGCGGTTTTTTGCGGTTTTAAAGGGTTAATTGTTGGTATATTTATTCTTTAGTATTCTTTCTTCGGTATTTAATCATAATCTTGTTTCATCAATCCTAATGTTTCAGTCTTCAATCTCCATTATACATTCATCATTTTCTTCATCGTCATTCATTCTTCTCCATTCTTCAATCTACATTCTACATTCTTCATGCATCACTCTTCGCTCGCCAGAAATTTAAAACATGCTCTCGTCAACAAAATTATACTCGTTGTCTGCCGCATACTACGTCCCCCTCTTTAGCCTTCTCATCTTACTCCTCACCATTACTACATCACAATCATTTGCATAAAATGTTCAACGCTTTAACTCCAACTCTATGTCAATGTCGACGCCAACAACTTTTCTCAATACTCCGTTGGGACTATCTACGTTGCAACAACGTTGACGTAGTTCCGTTGTTGACGCGCCGCCATATTGGCCTCTGGCACTGCTGACGCACCAGTAGTTACATCGGCGCGTACAACAAACTTCACACTCATTCAGAGACATCGTACGGTCGTCATCAGGAGCATATGTTACAACAACAAAAACAACATCATCAGCAACACCCCCACCAACACTATAATCATCATCATTATCGTCATCATCACCAATAGCAATTCTGTGATTACATCCGCCAATGTTGTTCGACGCTGAGCATCGGTCGTTGTTTCCGGCCCCCATTTTTCTTTGGACAATGAACAAGGACGCACTCCTCCAATATCAATATTTTTCCAGGATGTGCAAATCGTCGATGGACGACGTCTGTATGCGTAGCCTGCCTGCATTTTAAAGTAGCAAAAGTAACAATGGCTGTGATTTTTGTGTTCCTAGCGCTTTTTGTAGATGATTTGTTTTTTTTTTGCGTTAGATACACTTTTAAATATGGCTTTAATTGGCTATTTTTAATTAAAAATAATCGATTATTTTTTTTTTAATGTGAATTTTAATTAAAATTGGACTCTTTGTGGAATTTTTTTTTAAAGTTGATTTTTAGTAAAAAAAAAAATATGCAATATTTCGGTGGCGCTACAGTACGTATGAGTTATGTTACTTATTAAATACGTGATGTAGTCAAATTAAATACTATTTATTTAATATTAATTTAAATAATTTGTAATATAAAACCTTCACGGAGGGAAATAAAATTCTAAAACTCGAGAAGAATTCGGTTAGAAAGAAAAATTGTAGAATTTGACTAATATCAATAAAATACTACTAAAAATCAAGAATTTGTCATCTGGATATCAAGAAAGCTTAGTTTTCAAAAAAGTAAAAAAACTTTAATCAACTGGATTTACAGAAGTTAATTTATTGATTATTAAAAACCAAAAAGAACACGCAAAATTGTTGCTGTATTCATCGCAAAAAGAACACGTGTTCATGTATTGTTGTTGTTTTCTTCGATATTGCTTTGTCAGTATGCTTTGTTTTGCGAGGTCGCCATTTGTTTGTTAGTCTGCCTGTCTGTCTGTTGAAAGTACCTAAGCCATATTTTTCTAGATATTCAGACATTAAGTTCTTAGGTATCAAAAAAGTAACTAAGTACAATTTGTCTGGATTGCAAATTTTTTTCTTCTTAGGTATCAAAAAACGGCATGATATACAATGTTTGCATGTGTGTGTTTTAACGAATAAAACAACACAGCACAGCCACACAAGCAGGCGTCTGTGTATGTATGAATGTTAAAGATATAAATAGAATAAACAATTTTTCCTACGAATATTGGTATGGTTTCAGTTCGTAAACATAAATTTGGGTTCAATTTTGCATAAATACCAAGTTGATTTCATTCCAATGTTATCTAAATACACTATACAATGCTTATGTGTAACGTGCGGAAGGTTTATACATAACCAACAGAAAAGGCAACAGAAGAGGAGAAAGTGTATAAGGTAAGTAACGGTTTCAGAATAATATACAGAGATTAAATTAAATAATAATAAAAATAAAATAAACATTTCAATTACATTAAGTATTCAAAGAAGTCATTTACTATATAAAAATGCATATAGGTAATAAAGTTCTAAATAAACAATAAATTAACTCGACTATATTTTTTTATGTTAACTTCGAAATAATTGCTTTTAGTTACTTTCAACATATCGACAGACAGACACACGAACAAACAGATGGGGCTGACAGACGGACAAAGTAAAACAAAACATAATAGCGACAAAGCAAGATCGAAAAAACAACAACTATACGAACACGTGTTCATTAAATTTTGGGACGAAAACAACAACAAAATTTTTGATACCTAAGAAATTAATAACTGAATTCAAGACTTATTCTACTTAGTTACTTTTTTGACACCTAAGAAATTAATAACTGAATCCAAGAATAATTCTACTTAGTTACTTTTTTGACAACTAAGAAAATCCATTTCTTGAAATTAAGAATTTTTCGGTTTAGCTGTATATCACTCCGTATACTTCTTGATTCCTTTAGATTTAGATTTTAGAGCTTTTTTCCCTCCGTGTTGTATGATTTCAAATGATATAACACTTATTTATTTTATTTACTTAATTTGTTTATTGCAAAATGCTTTTGCATACGAAAAGTATTAAATTAAAATCATGTAAATTTGAATACTTTTGTATTAAAAATAAAATTAAATAAAAAGAATTTTATTCAGATTTAAAATAAGTATTTAATGCATTTTAAATAAAACGTATTTAATTCAAATTTTAACAAAAAGTATTTATTTTTAATTTAAATAAAAAAGTATTTAAAGTCTTATAAAAACTATTAAAATATAAAAAAAAGTATTTCCATGTAATTAAAATGTATTTAAATTTAAACGAAATGACTAAGGTGCTATAACGAACAAATATTATTCGTTCGGAAGAAACCCTTAATTCGCCCAAACTAATTTTCAATTTATAATACAGAAATATGTGAAAAAAATAATACATTAGTTGTATAGTTATTGCGAGCAAAAATTAAATATTACGCCATATTGAATTTAGACATTTTAAGTTTACAAAATTTTCATTATCGACTTTCAGCATTTTTATACTCTACACTAAAATTGAAAGGGTGTATTAACTTTGATCATTCATTTTCAACACTCCCTGTATATATCGCATACAACTCTAATTTGATACATAACAAATTAATTGAACTGCACTCTAATTACTACTTTCACGAAACCATAACATTTTTATAAAATGCATTTAATTAAATACACAGACCACATTCTATTAGTCAATAACAATTTTCTTTAGTAACAACGGGTTGAACAAGTCGCGACGCATCATTGCACTAAATGAGGAGTTGTCTGTGTAATTACCGCAATTCCTATTTGCCTCTCTCTCTCTTAGTTTGAGTGACATGCAAGTTATGTGAGAGGAAGTGGAAGTAAAAATTTGCATTTGATTGCAGTGGGAGGAAGTTAAAAGAGAAGAACAATTGTTTGATTTTTCAAGATGCTCTGTTTGTTTGGACATCAATTTAAAGAAACAAGATAATGAATGAAATAAATGAGTGTGGTAAGTACTAAAATTAAGTAAGGATGGTATTTAATAAAGGGTTTTTCAATAAGAGCGCTACAAACGTTTTTTTCAGGGACGCTACAAAAGTAGAGCGACAGGGACAGCCTACGACGCCATATTTCTTGCCGCTATTTTGACATTTCTCTTCAGTAAGGTTTGTCATTTCTATAAAATATTTGTTTCGAATTTTATTATCCACGTAATGAAGTTATATAAAAAATAATTTAATTTTAATAAAACGACTACGTGTCAAAAAATATTTACACTTATTTCTTTTTATTTATTTTTATCACTTTTATCCTCGGTGTATTTAATATTAAAAAGGTGAAGTTTATTTATATTGTGTACGAAAATAAAAAAAATATCGTTAATTAATTAATACTATTTTTACAAATTATCACTTTTAAGTGCTAAATCAACTTACATGATATGCAAATGAATTCAAATGTGTACCACTCACCTGTAAAGGAAAATAAAAATATTATATTAATATATTTGTGCAATAACTTACTATATTTTGTATTTTTATATTAAGCTCTATAATTTGAGATTTTTAATAAAGTAAATATAATATTTTTTTAACCATTATTTCTTTTTTTTTTTATTTTTTAAATTTTTAATTATTTTATTTTTTATTTTGTTTTATTTAAGTTTTAAAAATGTTACTTAAATTACAGCATCATCAATTATTTAATTGAAACAAATAATATGCTTAAATCAACTGCCGAGCGCCAAACACTTGATCGGTGGTTGGATGGAGGTGGTTTTTCCGCCAACATGGGGGCTTTTGAAAGCGGACAAGTAAATAAATTAAAGAGCGACTGTATTGTGATGATAAAGCTGTGGGTCACATGTGAACCCATAGTTGATAAACAAGTGCGTTATGAGGAGAATGCAACAAAAACGCAGTTGAACAGAAAACAAAATGTATATAAAAAAAAATTAGTATGAAATGCTCTACAGCATATGACTCGACTATTTGCATTTTGCATCCCAAACCACACAGCTGTGCATAAGTACACGCATGCATACTAATGCACCTTTCCAACACACACACTTTAGCACAAACACACACTAAGAAAAATTCAATAGTACTCAGTATTCAGTTTATAGGATACCAATACTTGATTTTCTGAATTAAATAGTTTTTTGTAGATAATAAGATATTATTTTCATGAAATTAATAGTATCAGTGCTATATAACTAATAGTATTAGTACTATAGAAGTAATAGTGTCACTACTATTAAAGTAATAGTCTCAATACTATTGAGTATCAATACTATTGAAGTCATTGTATCAATATTATTGAAGTAATAATATCAATAATATAGAAGTTATATACTATAGAAGTTATATACTATGGAAATTATATACTATAGAAGTTATAGTATCACTACTATAGAAATTATAGTATCAATACTATAGATTTAATAGTACAGCACTATATAAATTATAGTATTAAAACTATAGAAGTGATAGTGTTAGTAATATATAAGTAATAGTATCAATCTAATAGAAGTAAAAGCATCAACACTATTGTATCAATACTATTGAAATAATTGTATCAATGTTATTGAAGTAATAATATCAATACTATAGAAGTTATAGTATTAATACTATAGAATTAATAGTACAGTACTATAGATGTCATAGTATTAATACTATCTAAGTAATAATAATAATAGTTTGGCGATACAGCCGACGCAACACTGCACTATTGAAGTAATAGTACCAATACTATTGAAGTAATACTATTAATACTATTGAAATAATAGTATCAATACTATTGAAGTTATAGTATCAATACTATTGATGTAATAGTATCATAAGACAAACTTTTTGTGTAGGGTATTTAACAATACTAGAACATTAGAAGTATTGCTACTATATTAATAATAATTATTAATAAATTTTAATAATATTATTCTCCAAGTGCACTTGCACTCAAACTTATGCAAATACGTTGCGAAAGTGACCAAATGACCAGGTAAACGCACAGTTGAGCAAATGTTAACTGAGCGCTGACGACACACTCGTCGACCAGCCACAGCAGAAACTCAAAGGCATCCAACTGATGACGCCACGCATGCAACGTGCAATGTACGTGCAACGCATTCATTGATTTGCATAACGGTCACGAATGCTGCACCGTTCGTTCATCCATCCATCCGTACCTACCTATCCCACCCTCCTCCACCCCCACAGTCCGTCGACAACAATTCTGGCGCGACTTTTGTTTTGCACCGGCTGTTGCTGCTGCTTCTGCTGTGCCGTCAAAGATATAAAAAGGACTACTACATGTTCTTGTTGTTGTTGGTCTTGTTGTTATTGTATTTTTGTGGCACTGGTCAGTTGTACAACATACAACGTGCAACGCAACGCAACATCAGCATCAAAGCGGCTACAATGTTGAGTCTGCCGACGCGCCGCACTCAACATTTCGCATTTAAGTTTTTGGCTCGCATGCAAATTGCACAATGAGGGCCGGCCACAATGCGCGGGCACACAACCTCAAACCGTTGCACTCCATGACCATCTTTTGCTGCACATTCTTCCGGCACCAATTTCACCTCGTTACCATCCCGGTTGCCATTTCGAATGCATGTCGTTGCGTTTAATTGCAAAAAGGATTAAGGCACGCGTTAAACGCATGTAGAACGTATGGCGGCAAATGTTTGTAGGCAGAACTTCTTTCGCAGCGGATGTGCAACAATGTGTGTGTATGTGTGTGTCTGTCTCTTTACTATGCTCATACACGGAGAGAAATTTCCCATACAGAAGAACTTTATAGTAGTTCTCCAAAAACTATTTAACTTTTGTAATTATTTAATTTCGCAAAAAATGTAAACAAAATACTACATAAAAAATATACTAAAAAATACATCAACTGCCATAAGTAGCAAACTCTTTTTTAATACATTGTGTAGTAAAATGAAGCCCCATAAATACAAATGTAAAAAATGCAATATAACTAAATTTTTTTAAAAGAAATACATTACTGTGGTAAAATTTACTACATTAATTTTCTTAGTTTGAAGATCTTTTCATCACGACATGCAATTCATTAAAATGATGAATTTCGATTAATTTACCATATTTATAACAATTAAATAAACAAAATTGTTTAAAAGACATTTCGTTGATATTTGTCAATATTGGCATAAACTGCATTAATTTTTTTTTTTTTCAAAAATTGCAAAAAGTTAAACCTAGTTTAAATTAAAGAAACATTTAATAAAACTAAGTTTAAACTTCGTTTTAACTAACATTGTGAAATTAGCCTTTAATATTTCACTCCGTGTAAACATTTTATGGTCTGCTTGAATGCATTCGCCGTTGCGATGTCCACCAACAGCATTGAACGCATTTGTCCTCCGCCCGATCTCACTCCACGCACTCTTCCAATGCAACATCCAACGAACTGAAGAATCTAATTTTTATTCTATGCTTGACGAGCTGTAATTTGTTTCCTGGACTTAGGTTTATTGTGTGTTTGTCCTTTGTGTATGTGTAAAAGGGTCCTGTGTAATATAAATGTTTGGTATTTAGTTCTGCATGCGTTTGCACAAAAGCAGTTCCATGCCATGCAGCGCCAAACAACATCGAGGAATGCGTAAAGGCACCAACCACGTAAATGTTCTGTGTCAAGCAATGTACAAAAAGTAGCACTCACTAAGCAGCCTCACTAAGCAGCCTCACTAAGCAGCGCAAACTAATGACGCGGATTTACAAAATGGCAATATTAGAAAAGACCTCATACACCATATATTCGCCATGGATTTTTGTTACTACAAATTGTTGGAGTGGAGAAATTTATATATAATTTATATTTGTAAGTAGTAAATATTTCAATACTTAAGACAATTAGAATTTATGCATAAAATTAGTTTTAAGGTGAAACTTTCTATTTTTTGAATTATAAAATAATAACAATAAGGATTATTTGAATTTTTTGTTAAAATTTAAATTAACTATAAAATTTTTGAAGACGCTTTTCAAACGTAATTCAGAGAATACAAAATAAGACCAAAAAAATGTTCACAGTCGCTGAGATTGAACACAGGACCTTTCGGCCCGTAGTCCAATGCAACAGCGACTTATAGTTCTTAGTTCAATGCACTATGGAGCCGTCAAATCTATTTCATCGTAAATTTGAATTCATAATTACCAATGTGAAATTCTAAAATCGTCAATTGAAAATCAGAATACGTTAAGGAACTTTATTTTAAGAAAATTATATAACTTCAAAACTAATCGGGTAGATTTCGTTGACTTTTTTACGAAATAAGCAAAACATCAAGGTACAGTCATGCACTATAATTTGTTTTAAATTCTTTCTCAATAAATATGTAACAAAATTTAAATTTGTACACACAGAAAACTAATTTGTTGCGACAACCAACTAAATTGCCCTACCGAATTATTTGGTTGCGACAACTTGCTGACTAGGAAGTTATATCAACCACCTAGTAAGCAAGACTGGGGGTGTGTTAACCGCTTAAGCAGCAAGCATAAGGTTGTGCCAACCTCCTAGTCAGCAAGCATGAGGTTGTTTAAATCTCCAAGTCAGCAAGCATGCCGATGCATCCAATTGAAATTTTATTTAAATTCGTAAATATGTCACGCATACAATTTAAAAAAGGATATCTATTAATTCATGTTCCCTGACTAATAAAAACATATTGAAAAGGAAATTTTAAAATTTTATTTCGCCATAATTAAACAAAATACAAAACTATTTCTAATTTCACTAAATACACAAACGTCAACTTTTGGCAGAATGAAAAATGCAATCATGGGGTTACGACAACAGAACGTGCAGTTGCACGGACTAATATTTCGGTTAGAGTAAAATATTGTACGTTAATTTTAATGACATGAGGTTACAACAAATGTATTTCGGTTGCAACCTTGAAACGTTGATTCAATTAACCTCATGCCAAAAGAGGATTTTTCTGTTTGTAGAATTTTGTTGGGAGTTTTTGACATGTGATTTCTTGAAAGACGGTGCCGATATCAGAATGATATTTTTATTATTTTTACCACATTAATAGTGATTAGAAATAAAATAGTGCGAATGAAGGATATCGCTTGTAGTCCTTGAAATTAATTTACAAAAAAAAATGCACAAATGTGTTAAATTGAAATAGTTTTTGACATGTTATTTCTCGAAATCCGAAACCGATATAAGGATGATATATATTTTTTATTTTTGACCACATTGATAGTGATTAGAAATAAGTTAGTGTAAATGAAGTACATCATCAGATTTAATTTATATCAAATTATTAACATGATATTCCTCAAATTGTAATTTCTGAAATGAAATTTTACGAAATATGAAGGAATTAATGGAATTATAATATTTCTCCATTTAAATATAAACTCAGAATAGAACGCCTGTGTTAAATTATAATACGAAACACTTGATCAAAATTAAATAAATAAATTTTTAACGAACAAATTTTTATTACTAAATTCTCAGGACATATTTTTAAAAGTAGATCGATAAGAAGAAATGTTAGTAATTTTAATAGTAAGTTTGGTCTCTAATCTGGATAACTATAATTCATTTTTTGTTTATGATTAAATCCTAAATGATAAAAAATATATAAAAAAAATCTCAAAAAAAAATCAAAATGTTCTGAGTTTAGATCCAATTATCATAAAAACTTATTGAAATATTAGCAGTCATTAGTATATTAAACTAAGTCTTGACAATTATATGAAAAATTGCTTTCAAGTTTTTCGTTAAACTATTTTTCACAGTATTATATTTTTGTTTATTCTAAGTAGTACGTGAGAACGGCTTAAAAGCAAGATTTGTACTCAAAAACTAGCTCGTGCCAAAATTTTGTGACTTCAAAGATATGGAGCGAGGGCCCGTGCCACAGGGGCCCGTGCTTCGTTGTGGAAATTTTTATGGGTTTTATAAATATAATAACCAAATTATAATTCTCCGCCAAAAAAAACTATTCTCAAAGACTTTCTTAGACTGCGCTTCCCCGTAGAATATTTCGCCCTACATTTCTTCCCAGTAGAAATCTTCCATGTAAAATTCTTCCCCATAGAAAGCTTTCCCGTAGAATTCTACCCGGTAGAAATCTTCCCGTAGAACTCATCCCGGTAGAATTGTTCCCGGAAGAATTCTTTCCCGTAGAATTCTTCCCAGTAGAGTTTTTCACTGTAGAAATTTTGGTGTGGTGAGTTTTAGTGTGGTAAGTTTTAGTGTGGTGAGTTTTAGTGTGGTGAATTTTATTGTGGTGAGTTTCAGTGTGGTGAGTTTTAGTGTGGTGAGTTTTAGTGTGGTGAGTTTTAGTGTGGTGAGTTTTAGTGTGGTGAATTTTAGTGTGGTGAATTTTAGTGTGGTGAATTTTAGTGTGGTGAGTTTCAGTGTGGTGAGTTTAGGTGAGATGAATTTTGGTGTGGTGAGTTTTAGTGTGGTAAGTTTTAGTGTGGTGAGTTTTAGTGTGGTGAATTTTATTGTGGTGAGCTTCAGTGTGGTGAATATTTTGTGTTGAGTTTTAGTGTGGTGGGTTTTAGTGTGGTGAGTTTTAGTGTGGTGAATTTTAGTTTGGTGAATTTTAGTGTGGTGAGTTTCATTGTGGTGAATTTTATTGTGGTGAGTTTTAATGTGTGGTTGCTTTTGTATATTTTTTTTTTGTATTTGAATTTTTTGTTCACGCACTAATCACTGAACTACGGACTATGCAAACCACACAGCACAAAAATATTGGAAATTTCTTAATATTTCTATTATTTTATCCATGAGTAACACGTAAGTCGGAATTGTGTATCAAGTTGATATAGTTTTCGATTTTATATTAAAATATACTTTTTTGTATTTTTTTTTTTCAAGGAGTAAATAATAAATTCTATAACTAGTATCAACATTTTTGACACTAACTATATTTGAATCATCATTATTTCTACATCTTTTAATTAAATTAACAAAAAAATCTATCTATTAATTCAATTTAAAATTCGCACACAAAAAAAGCTTCAAAGTCAACTCATTTCGTGTCTACTCTTTTGCTATATTTTTCATGGCCTGCGATTATGTCCTGTAGTCGTCGTACGCTGATCAATGTGCCACGTGCTGACCACCATTACCTTGTTGTGCGGCATAACTTTATTGAATTATGAAAGCGAAACAATGACGATAGTCCAGTCGAGTCGATAGTGTGTCCAGACCGTCCGTGCCGTGTGTTGTGGTTCGTACGGTGGTTCCGTACGGTTCGGTTGTTACTGACCCTTTTTTTTTCATTGTGTGGCAAAAGCACTTGTGGTTCTTTTTGTGTTGGTTGGTTTGTTTGTTTATGTTGTAAAATTACATGCCATATAAATGCCAATTAGTAAATGACAGAGGAATGTTCGTTCATCGATGTCCAACATCAAAACAACGCCCTCTATTGGAATTTTACATTATATAGTTTTGTAGTATTTCATAGAAAAATACTTAATAAGAATGAATGTTGTTAAATAAAAATAATATTTTCTTTTTATAGCTTTTTTATTGTATTAGATATTTATTAATAAAGTTTTCAATTTCAACACAATTTTCCCTATGACCCTCACAAGTTGTTCTACAGTCACACATTTCATCACGTAGCAGTTAGTTTACCGACCTCCCTAACCCGAGATTGTGTCAGTGCAGGTTCTAGTGTCTATTTGCCTTTTGGCTCTGATCCAAGGATATGTTTGGTTTGTGTAGGGTTTGGGTGAGGCTGAGAGTTTGGTATGGCAGCAATGACAGGAAGTGTGTTGTAACATTTGCCTTTGCTGGACCAGCACGTTAGCGGTTTTTAGTTAGTGCAGCTGCCAACGCTCTAGAATTTCAATGCTTTATAGCGGTTGTAACGGCATTGTAATTAACATTTGTTTTTCTTTGTGTTTTTGGATTATTTCTTTTTTTTTTTTGTTCTACGAAGTTCGTAAACCTTACAGGTGGTAGGTACTCATTGTAAAGGTAACTAAAAAGGTTTTCACACCTACCCCTACTCCGCATATATCTTGACTATAAGTAAAAGAAAATTCGATAAAACATTTAAATTCTAAATTATATCTCTAAAATACATTAATAATTCATCAATGTCAATAATTCAGCTCATTCTATGACTCAAAAAAATAAGAGAAGGTTAATTAAAATTATTTCCTATTTTGCACTCTGTTTGAGATAAAGGGTGTTTAGTAAATGCATATTATTGGCATATAAACTGGTCAATCATTATAAATTGGAATAGAATGGGGTATCGATAACGAAATTCTGAGAAAATCAATGACAAAGTATAAATTTGAATTATAATTTTAATTTTTGCAAATTTCAAATTTACGAACCTTTAAAACAAGGAAGAAATAATGGGGTTCGAAGATGTGATATACCATTTGAAAGGTTACTTAATTGACTAAAACATGAGTGCACAATTGATATTCATTTATCTTCTTCTTATACATCTTATCTTATACATTTATTTTATACCTTATATCCATTTTTTCTTGACTAGGTTATGTCAGTAATATACATTTACTAAACACCCTGTATCTCAAACAGGGTGCAAAATAGGACGAATTTTTTTTAACATTTTCTTAATTTTTTGAGTAATTGATTGATTGATTGATTGATTGATTGATTGAAGGAGGGGGGAAAAACCCCTCTTTGCATCGCACAGAGTACACCTAGGCCATGAAGTAGGCCCGTTGTGTCCCCTCGGATCATGAGTCGTCTGTAATATGTTGTAGCTGTTATGCTACTCAGTGGAGTTTAGAAATTCCGTGGATTTGACAAATTTTCTTAGTACTTTCCAGTCCAAGCTTCCCAGTTGTTTCAATGATGAAATAAGCGGAGCTCCAATGTGGATGAAAACTAAGTCTGGCAAATGCCGGGCAGTGACACAAGTAGTGTTCAAGCGTCTCTGTCTCTTCCTCTCAGGCCTTGCAGAGGTAAGAGTCGACTCTTCCCAATTTGAAAAGATGACCTCTTAGCTCATTATGGCCCGTGAGGATGCCAGTGTATTGCTTTAACTCATTTTTATTAAGCGTTAGAATTTTGTTTGTTTTGGATTTGTTCGGGGGGGCCCCATAGCCATTTAGTTGCTTGGCCCACGCTCGATTCTTCCCATGATTTTTTGTGAAGTCGATAAGCCCATGAGCTTATCTCGTTTTTTAGAAATTGGAAAGGTATGCCGGTTATGACTGAGATTGTGTCCATTTCTGATCCATTACTCGCCAATTCGTCGGCTATTTCGTTCCCCTCAATGCTACAGTGTCCTGGGACCCAGATAATGTCCACAGTGTTAACAAGTAAGAGATCAGCAAGGGCCTTTTTACATTGTAGAACCACTCTGGATTTTACCTTCTCCGTGGATAAAGCTCTAATGGCAGCTTGGCTGTCTGAGAAAATTTTAATACACTTGTCAACACAGTGAGTGCTTTGTATAAATTTGGCCCCTTCTGTTATAGCCACTACTTCCGACTGAAAGACGGTGTTGTGGTCATGCAGACGAAGGCTTTCTTTTGCAGAAAAGGCTTCACAGAAAAAGCCCGCTCCAGTGTGAACGTTTAGTTTTGATCCGTCAGTGTAGAGGTGGATCTCTTGAATTAGTGGCATCGATGAACCAAACACCCTGTATTAACTACCTATTATGTGAATTACATATAGGGTGTTTGGTTCATCTATCTCAATAATTTATAGGGTTATTCTATGACTCAAAAAAAAAAGAAAATATTAAATAAAAATGTCTAATTTTGCATCCAGTTTAAAAAACAGGGTGTTTTAGAAATACATATTACAGACATAACCTAGTCAAGAAAATTTGTTGTTAATGATGTTGATCTGTTGATAAATGAATATCAATGTTGCACTCATGTTTTAGTCAATTAAGTTACCATTCAAATGGTGTACCACATCTTCGAACATCGTGGTTTCTTCCTTTTTAAAGGGTATATAAAGTTGAAATTTACAAAAATAAGAATACAAATTTTGAATTTGTCATTGAATTTTTTTAAAATTTTGTTACGGATATATTTTTTTTTAATTTACAATAATATACCAGTTCCTTCCTACTGGGATGGTTCTTAAATCTAGGTGAAAAAAAAGTCGAAAACTTGATCGCTCAAAAATCGTTAAAATTGATACGTTAAACCATCCCCCCCTATTAGGATACACAACCATAATTTAAAAATAATTTCATATGTCGCACGGTAAACCAAAAGGCACTTTTTTGAACAAAATTTTATAACTTCAAAACTATTGGAAATATTATAATAATTTGTTTACGAAATAAGATAATATCAAGGTATAGTTATGCATTAAGAGATATTTTCAATTCTTTCTTAATAAATGTGTAAAAATATTTAAGTTTGGAGAATGTTTTTTGGTTATTTTTGACAAGTGATTTCTCAAAATCCTCAGTCGATATCATTATTTATTTTTGACCACGTTAATACTGAGCAGAAACAAGTATGTGCCAAAGAAGGTTCCCACCAGGAACTGTCATCAATGATTTCCCTATGTCAGGTCAGAAACATCGATGACCGATAGCATTGCAAAGAATAGTTGTCATTTTCATATAAATGTCCTTCGATTCATGCATGTTGTAGCATTGACGATGTCATGCACGCGCACATTCATCAAAGGAGTCACAAATAAATGTTTGTCATACACATTTTTTTTTTATTTTTTATTTATTTTATTTATAATTTCAATATTATTATCTTCTTCTGTTCTCTTTTGGAATGTTATGTGCATATGCTAAAACCAATAACCTTATTTACTAATGGCCATCATCTAGCATCATTACTACTGCTTATTGTGTTGGTTTTATTAAATATCGTCCCTCAAAAAAGGCCTATGAATAATATGGCAGGGTAACATCAAACACAAAATGTCTATTTAAAGACGTATGTTGTATGATTTTTACATTGCATATCACACCGTGAATGTTGCATACCTTCAGGGGCATGTCACGTGTATGTTAATTATACCCTAGACTAAGAGTGAAAGGGTATATTCAGTTTGGTACGCCGTTTGTAACACCCAGAAGGAAGCATCTCCGGTATGGAAAAGTATATATATTCTTGATCAGCATGACCTCCTGAGTCGATTTAGCGATGTCCGTCTGTCCGTCTGTCTGTCCGTCTGTCTGTCTGTCTGTCTGTTGAAATCCCTACTACTTTTAAAATTGAAGAGCTAGATAAATGAAACTTATAACTTAGATTACTAATATACCTACGCTGTATGTGCGAAAAAAATGGCGAGTTCGGTCCATTGTGACCTATGATCCGACCACTTATGTTCAAATACCTCTTATAAAATGTACATATAAAGATCAATTTTTATGTATACGTGCTTAGGTAAACTTTTTTGGTCAAATATACATTGACATCATGCTCAAATACATGGTAATAATGTTTTCCGGCGAAAAGACTTGTGGTTCACAAAAAAAAATCGAAATTCGGTACACCTACCCATTTGTAAATATGGGTATCAAATGAATGGAAATTCTTCAGCGATTAAATGTTTGTAGTTATTTTCAGGATTCGTATACCCTGGTGACCTATATATCACTTTGAATGGTAACCACACATATGTGTAGGGTATTTATAGTCGGCTTAGACCGACTATAATTTTGATAATCCTAACTATCATACTAAAAACTACTTTAAAATTTCCCTACTTTAAAATTTCCCATGTGATATAACCTTCCCAACTGGTTTTCATTAATTACGTCATCAACAACATTTTATCAATGACGGATTATCACAATATCCTTCTTATATGGACGAAACATTTGTGCGCTTAAACCTTGAACCGCGAATTTTGCGTTCAAATGATTTGTTCAAAATATTTTTAAAAATAGCTGAAATCATGTGCTTTCTTTGTGTATTTACACTTTGTTCCTAAATTTTATAGTTTTTTTCATAATAAATCACAGACAAATTCCGGACGGGACAAAAAAATACCGTATAGAAATTATCAGTACGAATTTTATTCCAAAAATACTTTTTACATACAATATATTTTTTTTAAATTATCTCTGAACATAGCTCAGACAATTTACTTTATTTTCGTATATATGCACTTTGTTCCTAAAGCTTACAGTTATTTCATAATAAATCGCAGAATAATTCCAGACGTTCTGTATAGAAATTTGCACTACGATATTTTGCTAAAAATAATAGTGTATATGACAATAATCATTATTACAAAATGTAAAGTGATGTACTATACAAATTTGCAGATGTTTTTTAAGTTTTTAATTTTTTTTTTTAATTTTTTTGAACAACAAATTTTTTTTTATATTTTTTTATACTGTATACAACTATAGTATTACACTTTAGGTACACAAAGTTCCGAACGGGACAGATTTCAGTTAGCTGTCAAAAATTTTCTAAAATTACTAGGAAAATTATGTTTACATTTTTGGAAATGCAGAGAAAATTGTGCTTTGAAAACAGTGGATTCAACTCTTTAAAAAATTGTTTCAGTTTACTATGGTAATAAATAAATGTATCTTTTTGGTTCCGGACGGGACTCAAAAACCCTAATACAAAAATCAAAAATTTTCCGTTATTTTAATTTGTATCAATATTTTTAAGTTTTAGAAATAATTATTAATGTTACCAGAAAAAACAGAAAATAATATTTTGTATCTGTATGTCTTTAAAGTTAATTAATTTGGTTACTCAAAGTACATGAAAAATGCGTATATTTACATATCGCATAGTAACGTAACTTTATGAGTATTTTTTTATACGTTACTGTTAACGGAATATAAATTTCTTTTCAGATATTTAGATTCAGAGAGTTAACATTCCAAACTCATCGTTGTTTCAAAGATTTGAGCATTTTGAATTTTACGGTCGTGGTTGACGTTTTTCTGGAAATGCCCATCTTCTAGGCAATGTCATTTATGATTCAGTGACAAATTGGGACATGTGGTAATGTGAGAAATTGCACTTAGAAAAATTAAAACAATAGTCAAGTGGTTCTTAATACAGCTTCAACTTTTTCAGCTATGCTTTTATAACTTAATACCTTTTTATTGAATTTCGAGAAGAAGTGATATTTTCATGTTTTTATACCCTACACCTATGAGGTACAGGGTATATTAACTTTGTGCATATATAGTAACGACCCTTAGGAGGCGTGTCCGGTATGGAAAAGTATATATATTCTTGATCAGCATCACTACCCGAGCCCGTTTATCCATGTCCGTCTGTCTGTTTGTCTGTCTGTCTGTCTGTCTGTCTGTCTGTCTGTCCGTCTTGCTGTCTTGCTGTCCGAATACAGAATAACTTGAGAAATACTGATCAGAATGCGATGAAATTTCGTCTCAATATATTTTAGCCAAAAGTAGGAACTAAGTTTGAAAATGAGCCAAATCGGTCAACGGACACGCCCACCTCCCATACAAGTCACTTTTATATAACTCTTTAAGAACTAATAACTCGAAAAGTATTCAATATATAGGTATGAAATTTAAAACATATTGTTATAATTCACCTTAAAATATGTGGTCCAAAAATGGGCGTGATCCGCCCACTTTTTTTTTCATTATTTCCCGGGATTTCATAGTGAAAATTTGATCCGTAAATTATTAAAATCAAATCTATGAATTATTAGCCTTTCAAAATTTTAAATATAGGCGTGGTCAGCCCAATTATATTTTTAATTTTTTTTTTTTAGTTTTTTTTAATTTATGGGGATATAAGACGTAAATTTCTGATACATGAATAATATTCTGAGGGTGGGGAGGTTCAGCATAATTAAAAACTTTAAAATTAAGGTATGCAACTAAATATCCCACATTAATATCCCCACCAAAGGTGTAGGGTATTCCATAGTCGGGCCTGACCGACTATAAAAATCCGCCCCATGTGACCTAACTTTCCCAACTCGTTTATAGTGTTTTAGATTGACGATGTTTGCTATCTAAAAGTGAGAATTTTATCGTTTCAATTAAGAATGTATGTTTGAAATGATTGCATATTCTATATCTTTTGAAATACAAACAGGTTTTTCAAATAATTCAATATTGCTTCAGTTGTGCTAAGTTATGTTCAAATTGTGATATTGGGGTAAAGTTTCTGGGGTAAAGTGGGAAACGTAGTTTAAGCAATGTTTCTTGTAATTTTAGTGAAAATATTGTTTTATATGAATTATTTAAAAGTTTTATCTAAAAGGTTTTTCAATAAGAGCGCTACAAAAGTTTTTTTCAAGGGTTTTTCAACAGGGACCATACACAAGTAGAGCGACAGGGACAGCAAACGACGCCATATTTCTTGCCGCTCTTTTGATATTACTCTTCAGTAAGGTTTCCCATTTCATGATGGAAAGATTTACGAGCCAACAACTAGTCGAAATTATTAAAATTTACTACCGAAATATTTTAGTATTAAATTACACAAATTAAACGAAAATGTAAATATACTAAGAAATACCAGTATATTGTTTTTAATCTATTCTATTAAATATAACATGAAGTGCAGTAATATAAAATTCAACTGACCCAATAAATACCATAAACCGATATTATCAATGGCTACAATAAATGTTTTAAAACTTATTCGTAAATGCACGAATAATGTCTAATTCCAATAGTATACAAAATAAATAATAAAAATTCATACTTTTTGCACTAATAACCCAGATTTTTTAAACACTTAAGTTCAATTACACCTATTCATGTTTTAGCTAATATACTTTAATTTCAACTCCATATCATACCGTTGCTCAAGAATTAAATGTCTTAATTTTTGCAACACTTGAAGTCCACTCACATGAAAACTTTAGCAGGTCCGTAATAACCCCTTGCCGCGTAATGTCATCGGACATGCTACTACTTTCGACTACAACAACTACTTCTATTAATACCTACTACTTCTATTACTCCACTTGATTAACACGTTGGCTCTCATGGATATTGAAACTTCGACTGCTGTTTGACTGATTTGTTGCTAATAAAGTTATTAAAATTGAGTTTGCATTTTTCAGCGCAGCTGTCGTGTGTAGCAGGTGAGCATAGCCTCTAATATTAGGAATTAAATTCACGCCATGGCGCATAACTTTATGCGGCGGCGGCAGCAGGTAGCAGTACCAAGTAGTTATGGGGGGCTATTGGGGGTTATACGGCGGCGGCTCATTGGCTTTCGAATGAAGGTGGGTGGGTCGTTGGTTGGTGCTCTGTGCTGCATGTTGCAAACTGCAACTTCATGCGGAAAATAAAACCGGAAGTTCGTTGGAGTTCAGCCCAGTGTGCTTCCGCAGGTGAAGGATATTAGTATTAAATAATTTGAACGAACGAGCAGAATGTGAAGATGTAATACTTTTAATATTATGTACTATGGTTGTTGCAAGGAAGGAGGTTAAAGAAATAAGCATTAATTTCAAATTTTAATTATTGAACCATTCTATTAAATTAAATTGTTCACACATAAATTAATTTGTCAATAAAAATAATACTAAAATATATTTTTTTGGTTAAAACAAATTTAAATACATATTTTTTATAAATTCCAATTCAAAAATATTCAATTTTACTCCAAAAATTCAATTTTTCACTAACAAATTCAACTTTTCACTAAAAATTCAATTTTTCACTAAAAATTCAAATTTTCACTAAAAATTCAATTTTTCACTAAAAATTCAATTTTTCACTAAAAATTAAATTTTTCACTAAAAATTAATTTTTCAATAAAAATTCAATTTTTCACTAAAAATTCAATTTTTCACTGAAATTCAATTTTTCACTAAAAATTCAATTTTTCACTGAAATTCAATTTTTCACTAAAAATTTAATTTTTCACTAAAAATTTAATTTTTCACTAAAAATTCAATTTTTCTCCAAAAATTCAATTTTTCACTAAAAATTCAATTTTTCACTAAAAATTAATTTTTTCACTAAAAATTAATTTTTTCACTAAAAATTCAATTTCTACTAAAAATTTAATTTTTCACTCAAAATTCAAATTTTCACTAAAAATTCAAATTTTCACTAAAAATTCAATTTATCACTAAAAATTCAATTTTTCACTAAAAATTCAATTTTTCACTAAAAATTCAATTTCTCACTAAAAATTCAATTTTTCACTAATAATTCAATTTTTCACTATAAATTCAATTTTTCACGAAATATTCAATTTTTACCTAAAAATTCAATTTTTACCTAAAAATTCAATTTTACACTAAAAATTCAATTTTTCACTTAATATTCATATTTTCACTAAAAATTCAATTTTTCACTAAAAATTCAATTTTTAACTAAAAATTCAATTTTTAACTAAAAATTCATTTTTTCACTAAAAATTCAATTTTTCACTAAAAATACAATTTTTCACTAAAAATTCAATTTTTCACTAAAAATTAAATTTCTACTAAAAATTCAATATCTACTAAAAAATAAAATTCAATTTTTCACTAAAAATTCAAATTTTAACTAAAATTCAAATTTTTACTAAAAAATCAAATTTTCACTAAAAATTCAAATTTTCACTAAAAATTCAATTCACTAAAAATTAAAATTTTCATTTTTTCACTAAAAATTCAATTTTTCACTAAAAAATTCAAATTTTCACTAAAAATTAAAATTTTCACTAAAAATTAAAATTTTCACTAAAAAATTAAAATTTTCATTTTTTCACTAAAAATTCAATTTTTCACTAAAAATTCAATTTTTCACTATAAATTCAATTTTTCACTAAAAATTCAGTTTTTCACTAAAAATTCCATTTTTCATTAAAAATTCAATTTTTCACTAAAAATTCAATTTTTCACTAAAAATTCAAATTTCATTTCACTAAAACTTCAATTTTTCACTTAAAATTCAATTTTTCACTAAAAATTTAATTTTTCACTAAAAATTAAAATTTTCACTAAAAATTAAAATTTTCACTAAAAATTAAAATTTCCCTAAAAATTCAATTTTTCACCAAAAATGAAATTTTTTACTAAAAATTCAATTTTTCACTAAAAATTCAATTTTTCACTAAAAATTCAATTTTTCACTAAAAATTCAATTTTTCACTAAAAATTCAATTTTTCACTAAAAATTCAATTTTTCACTAAAAATTCAATTTTTCACTAGAAATTAAATTTTTCACTAAAAATTCAATTTTTCACTAAAAATTCAATTATTCACTAAAAATGTTCACTAAAAATTCATTTTTCAATAAAAATTCAGTTTTTCACTAAAAATTCAATTTTTCACTAAAAAATTCAATTTTTCACTAAAAAATTCAATTTTTCACTAAAAATTCAATTTTTCACTAAAAATTCAATTTTTCACTAAAAATTCAATTTTTCACTAAAAATTCAATTTTTCACTCAAAATTTAATTTTTCACTAAAAATTCAATTATTCACTAAAAATGTTCACTAAAAATTCATTTTTCACTAAAAATTCAATTTTTCACTAAAAATTCAAATTTTCACTAAAAATTCAATTTTTCACTAAAAATTCAAATTTTCACTAAAAATTCAATTTTTCACTAAAAATTCAATTTTTCACTAAAAATTCAATTTTTCACTAAAAATTCAATTTATCACTAAAAATTCAATTTTTCACTAAAAATTCAATTTTTCACTAAAAATTCAATTTTTCACTAAAAATTCAATTTTTCACTAAGAATTATACTTTTCACTAGAAATGAAATTACTTACTAAAATTTCAATTTTCACTAAAAATTCATTTTTTTACTGCAAATTCAATTTTTCACTGAAAATTCAAATATTCAAAATAAATTCAAATTTTCACTTTTCTCTAAAAATTAAATTTTTCATCTTACGCACAAAATTGAAACATTTAATTTTTCACTTCAAATTCAAATTTGATTTTCAATAAAAATTTAAAGTTTCTTTTAAATTATTTTATCATAAATTTAATGTTATGTTTAAAGTTCCTGTATATGGCCATAATTTAAATATTTCGAATATTGTTACACATATTTTATGTAATTTTTGTATCCTGCCAATTTCCTGACATTAAGTAGGTCAACATTAAAGACTTCCTGTTATTTGTGCGGACATGCATTCCATTTAATTCAAACCGCAAACAATTTTAGCTTTCCGCATTTCAGTTTGACCCATGTATCGACATAATAACTTTTTTTTTTCTTTGATTTAGCCATATTTTCTACTCGCCCAAAACAGGTGCAAACATCGTCTTGGAACGTTGAAACATTGCACGCAATTTTCATGTAGCTTCTCAATGATCGATGGCTGCGTAGTTCGACCCACATCGACCGTGCCACCGACCGTTGAAATGAACCAAAGGCCGCCACCCATATGGTCGTCCAAACGTTCGAAACTCCTTCGATGTGAGCGAACATGTAAACATGTGCTGTACCAACTGAACACAAAACTAGCACATAACCTGAAACAGTATCGTATCGTACCATACTGGATCGTACCGAAAACATTGTTTGCAATAATACCCTGCGTGCATGTTTGTGTTTATGTTTGTCAAGGTTTGGCAACATTTTTCACTGCGTTGGGTCAATATTTGAGTTTCGTTATTTTTTTTTTCTTTTTTTTTTTTTTTGTTTATCCAACATAAATGTTGGCTTTGCTGTTGCAAAAATTTGTTGCAAGTCTTTTTAAATGGCGCCACATTCAGACGACCTTTGCGCCACCTGACTATGGTACCACTTCATGGTACTACTGCCGCATAGAAATTGTATATATTTTTTTATTCGGCTCTCTGTTCTGTTCGTTCGCCCTCACTCGTGGAACCGCAAAAATCAATCAAAATGCAATGAAACTGTCAATTACGTGACAGGCGTTGGCGCCATTTTTGATTTTCAACATTTTGTGCAGCCGCAGCAACACCCGGTACTCCCAAAAAAAAAAAAAAATTAAAACCTTTGCCTACACGCCAGGCAGGCACACTTGTCGTTGGATCCAATTACACTCGATTCCATTGTGCGGCATTTTTCAAAAATTACACACAAAATATTTTCATACGCAGCCGGTGCGCAATTTTGCATTGGAGCCACTTTGGTAGTGTGTACATCAGGGTTTATAAATCCAAAAAATCCGTAAAAAAAACAGTACAGAAATACCGAAAAAGGGTTTACTATTGTCGGGTTCTTGCAAGTACAAAAAACTGTTAACTCCCATTATCTCCGACTTCGGGAATTTCGGAATTTCAAATAGGAACTCAGAAGAAAAATCAGAATTGCAACGCCATATAAGTGGTTCGTAACAATCTAAATATACAAGTGCATCCAACATCGGACGAAACAAATTTACTAATTATTCCTATAAGTCTCGTGATTTCCAAAAGAATTTAGTATTGGAAACTCACAATGGCAAAGCCATGAAGGTTTTTCAGATCGATCTACAGATCTAAGTGTCTCAATCTTTGTGAGAATCTTGCCTAACCGCCAGTCAAGTTTTCGGAGGGATCTATTGTAAATACGCCGCATTGATAAATTCCCAAAGACTCGGGATTTTGCAAAGGAGCCTATCTTTGTGACAGATCTAAATATCTCCATCTACATGAAAAATCAATACACTAAATGTAGTCAGAACCGCGTACCGTGACTAATCCCAAAGGTCCCGGGACTTTCAAACCTCATAATGGTAATGCCATGCAAGATTTCGGAAGTATCTATTGTAATACCCCGCGTTTATAAATTCCCAAAGACTCGGTATTTTCCAAAGATGGTAAGGCCATGCAGGTTTTTCAGAATGATCTACAGATCTAAATATCTCCATCTACATAAGAATCCAATACACTAACTGTAGTCAGTACCGCATACCGTGACTAATCCCAATAGTTTAGGGACTTTGAAATTGCTACAGTATTGGAACCTCATAATGGTAACGCCATGCAAGATTTCGTAAGGATCTATTGTAGATACGCCGCATTTATAAATTCCCAAAGACTCGGTATTTTCCAAAGATGCCCATCCTTGTGACAGATCTAAATGTCTCCACCTTCTTAAGAATCCAATACACTTATTGTAGTCAGTATCGCGTACCGTGACTAATCCCAAAAGTCCCGGAACTTTCAAATTTCTACAGTATGGGAGCATCATAATGGTAACGCCAGGCAAGTTTTTGGAAGGATCTATTGTAAATACGCGACATTGTAAATACACAAAGACTCGAGATTTTCCAAAGGCGTCCATATGTGGGACCTGTTAATGGCATAATGCCATAAAAGTTTTTCTAAACAATATAAATAAAATCGTTTAGTCGACTTTGACGCAATCAAATTTGCTAGTTTTAGACACGCGGTATTGACAATTCCCAAAAGTCTCGACATTTTTCAAATACCTACAGTATTGGAAGGTCATAATAGCAACCGTCTGCATGTTTTTCGGAACAATCGAAATATAAAAGTATTTCCGACTTCGGCTTAATCAAATTTGCTTCGTTGACTAATCCCAAAAGACTTAGGACTGTTCAAAGTCTGTCCTGAAACCTCTTAACGGTAACGCCTGCAAGGTTTTTGAAACCGATCAATACAAAAGTAAAAGCATCGTAATTTTCAAAAGAATTTTGTATTGATAACTCATAAGGACAACACAATGTTGGTTTTTCAGATAGACATGCAGATAAAAGTAACTCCGAAAACGGGGGAATCAAATTTGCTAATAGTAGATACGCTGTATTGACTAATACCAAAAGTCTCGGTAATTTTCCATAAAGTGTATCCGATTTCGGGGCAATCAAATCTATTTATTTTATATACGTGGTATTGTCTACTTCCAAAAGTGTCTGGTTTTTGAAAATGTTTCAATATTTGAACCTCTAAATGGTAGCGTCAGCAAGAATTTCGAAACTGATCAATAGGTATAAATACCTCCTGCTTCGGTAATATATAATTTACTAATTGTAGATGTCTAATTTACTGATTGCAAAAGTCTCAGGATTTTTAAAAAGACTTTCGTAATGGAACTTCACAACGTATTACTATTTTTTTCAGTTAGATCTAAAGATAAAAAAAAAACTCCGACATGGAAATAATCAAATTTGATAATTATAGATACATGGTCTTGACTTCGCCTAAAAGTCTCGGGATTTTCAAAAGCCTACAGTCTGGGAACCTTATAAAGGCAACGCCATACAAGCGCTCACCTGCGTCTGGCAGTGGAAACAAGCGAGGGAGCGAGCGGTCGTACGAACGGATGGATGCATGTTTGAGTCGTTGGTTGGTTGGTGCCGCGGGTGCTCAATCATCAGTTGAACTCAACGCGAACACCTCATGCGGCAAAAGTAATTCAGATGCAAAAGCAGTGCTGGATGGATAGATGATTTTTTTTACTGGTTGGTTGGTTGATTGTATATATGGCTTGGATTGGATTGTATGCATGACAATCGCGCAAATGGATTTGGCAATTTATGCGCGAGACGTCGCAGTGTGACAATTGTTCTCGTCATTCACAGCAGCGACAACGACGACAGCTCAGCATCGGC
Source organism: Dryomyza anilis (assembly GCA_951804985.1). NCBI lineage: Eukaryota > Metazoa > Arthropoda > Insecta > Diptera > Dryomyzidae > Dryomyza > Dryomyza anilis. Next base: position 96,419,350 of record OX638130.1, on the reverse strand, counting down.
ATCGGCAGCCTAATGGAATAAATTGCCAAAAATGCTTATTATGTCCTTAAGTGTTTTGCTGCGAATGGTTCGTTGGTAGGTGGAATCGTGCAGCATCTCATCATGGTGTGAAATTTAAGTTGTAGCACCCATTATGAGCACCGCGGGAAGTCAATCTGTCAACGATTCAGTAACATATTCAACAATGATTTATGCGTTGAGTGAAAGCACTGTATAAAAGTAATTATATTTTGAAAATTATGTTAAAATTTGTCACTCATTTTTAAGAAGTTCATAATGAGAAAATGTGATGCTTGATTGGAGTAATTTAAAAATCTTGTTTATTTTTCATAAGAAAATTTAAGATATCTAGTTACTTTTTTGAATTTGACCCTAAAAAAAAGGGGGTACTTAAAAAAAATATTCAGTTCGGTCTGAAGAGTGAAATGCGCTCTTAGGATTTGTTGTTATATGAGGTATATTTACAAAAATGGACGGATCGCGGTCACCGATCACGCCCATTTTCAATACCCGACAGCATGTATTTACAAGAAATCTAACTTCGGAGTTCTGTTGATCTAACTTTTCCGGATTTCCTGAAATCGTGATATCTTTACGACGAACAGACGGACATCGCTAAATAATATACTCTTCCAGTTTTAGTGTAAGGTATTAAAAAATGGAGTAGCGTCGTTAGCTCATCTGGTTAGTACGTTGGACTACGAGTGAAAAAGTCGCTGGTGCGTTCAACTACGAGCCGAAAGGTCCCCGGTTTGATCCCCAGCGACTGTAGACATCTTTTTCAAAGAAAATATTTGTCTATGCGAGGCTACCTTTCGGCAGTCAATGGCAAACCAACGAGAGTAAACATTGCCTTTGAAAAGATCTCAACCGCCATTCGGATTATTCAGGGGATGCCCCCTATACATGCAATGCACAGTGATGATCGTTAGAAGGGATGACAGGTTAGGGAGGAAAAATAGATGTTTGTTTTGAACATTCCAATATTAAAAATGTCAGGAAAAACCGTAGCAGGGAGATGGTTCCACACACGTATCGTGCGACTGAAGAACGATTTATCTCTATATTGCGTGGATCTGTTGAGAACCGAGTGAACTACGAAGGGTTGGGCTTGGTTCGATGCCCGAGAAGAACGCACAGCTCAAATGGTGAGATCGCTCGAAATAAGTTCTATATATCTATTATTATATCTATATCTATCTATATAACCTATTATTAATAAAAAGGGGATAGAGCAATTATTATTATTAAAAAAATGGTCGGTGGTGCTATGTAAAGGGCCGATTTTGGTTATAAACGGCCGATATATGAATCTGAATGTATTTTAAGTATCGTTGGAAGTGACAACAAGGAAAATATATTTTTAAAAAATCGTTTTACGTTAAAAAAAGGCCGATATACAAGTTTAATGAACTACTCCGACTAATAAAGCTCATTTTGTAGAACTGGCGGCCCTATGCTCCTTGCAGGAGTAAAAGGAACGAATATATATACATAAAAGGCCGATCTTAATAACAAAAAACCCTGATTTAGTTTAAGTATTGCCCTTTATCGATCTGAATAGAATCCGTTAGACTATTACAAAAGTATTCTGAAGTTTTACCATAAGGATTTAAAAAGAAATCACCGAAAATCAGAATATAACTTTGTGAACCGCTTTAATATTTTGGGTCTACTAAAAATGTTTTCCATCCCATTTTTATGCAAATTTTAATCAAATTTCTCCAATACCATATAATATTTAAAATCTAAGTATTGAATTACGTTATTATGTTAGATTGGCTTCTGCTATGACACCAGTGAATGAGTAAGTGAGCCTGTGCAAAATAATAGGTAATTGTGAACCAAGAAGAAAGCAATTTCCCGGAAGCCACACAGTGCACAGCTCACTACTTGAAGCCAAATGAAATGATTAAAAAGAAACCCGCGATGCTGTCTGTCAATTAGGAAAATATGTGTCACCCACCAGATCCGTAGCCGCAACAGCGCGCCGCCGGGCGCCGTTAGGAAAAGACGTAAAATGATGTTGCAAAGCTGTCGGAATCACAGCAGAGAGTGAGTGAGTGAGAGACAAACGAACAAACGCACGTCAAACGTGACACAAAAATAATGATGCGAGTCAAAGTGTTTGACACTCCAACGTAGTCTTGATTGAATGCTTATTAGAGAGAGATGCTGTTTCACACAAACACATAACCAACATACACAGCGTAAGAGCAACGCAATTACGTATGTAAATTACTAGCACCTGTGAGAGAGAGCGTGCATGAATTGTGTGTATGAGTGTGTGTTTGATATCGCACAATATTTTTGATAATTTTGTCGGTTGATTACGATGATGAGTTTATTGGCACCCGCTGCTTTTGTTGTCACCGCACGAAATAGCACCGCACAGAAGAGCACATCAAGGTTGCGTAGGTGTTTTCAGTTTGGAAGAGAGAGAGTGTGAGTGTGTGTGTGTGTAGTGAGTGCGCTTGTGGCGGTAACAGTAATTATGGCTTAGGCACTCGTGCCGCTTATTACACCTGCGGGTGCTGCTATTAATCACAGACATTTTCGTTTAAGCAAATTTGGCGCGCTTAGAGTGCGTTTGAAGTGCGTTTTATGGTGAAGTATGTCGCCGTCTTCTGTCATTCTTTGTCGGTTTCTACGAAGAATATGTGTGAGTAAAAGTTGGTGGTTTAAATTTAATTAACATAATTATTTTATGAACAGTTAACGTGTGGGGGCATGAGTTACCAGTGAGGAGTAGAATTTTGAATAGAATGCTTTTAATTGACACGCTTTTTATTACTTAACAATTTTATGTTTTTTTTAGTTCTAGATATATGCGAGAGCTTCCGTTTGAACTAAAAATTACATTATGCAGGAATAAAGCAAAAGGTAGAATGGGAGAAGGGAAAAGGAAAACAGAAAAATAGAGCAAGAAGGGAAATAAGAAGAACGGTTGATTCGAAGCACTGAAGAATGTACGAACAGAAAAGAGGAAGAACGGATAAACAGAATGGATGGACGGAGTAATGGAAAAATGGAGAAATGAAAGAACAGAAGTACTGAAGAACGTATACACAAAAGAACGTAAGAATAGAAGAACAGACTAACGGTAGAACGAAAGAATAGATAACCGGAAAAACGGAATTCTGATACGGACGAACGGAAGAAAGAAAAACAGAGGATGGTCGGAAGTATTGAATAATGTAAGAACGGAAAAGAGAAAAGCGGAAGAACGAATAAACAGAATGGATGAACGGAAGAATGAAGTAATGGAGAAATAAAACAACGGGCGAACAGAAGAACTGAATAACGGAAAAACGTAGGAAGAGAAGAACTGATCAAGAGTAGAACGAAATAATGGAGAACAGGATGAACGAAATTTGGAAACGGACGAACGGAAGAAGAAAAAACAGAAAGAACGAGAGAACAGGAAAACTAATGAATAGAAGAATGGAAAAACCGAAATCGGAAAAACAGAAGAATGGACGAAAGCAAGTATTGAAGAATATAGAATGGCAAAAATAAGAAAGGAGGAACGACGGAAAGGAGGAATAGACAAACGGAATAACAGACGAGCGAACGTACAGAAAAACATAGGAAGAAGAGAAAGTTAGAAGAGATTAACAGAAGGAACGGAAAAAGAGAAGAACCGATGAATGGATGAACGGACAAATTGAAGATTGGACGAACGGAAAAATTGAATCAAGGAGGAACGGAAGAAGAAAAAACAGAGCAAGAATGGGAGAACATGATGAACGAAATTTAGAAACACACGAACGGAAGAGGGAAAAACAGAAAGAACGAGAGGATGAGAAGACGGATGAATAGATGAATGGAAAAACCGAAATCGGAAAAACAGAAGAATGGATGCAAGGAAGTATTGAAGAATATAAGAACGGAAATAAGAACGGAGGAATGAAGGAATGAAAGAAAGGAGGAATAAAGAAAGGGTATAACAGACAAACGAACATACTGAAAAACGTAGGAAGATCAGAAAGTTAGAAGAGAATAACAGAAGGAACGGAAGAACAGATGAGCCGATGAATAAATGAACGGACAAATTGAAGATCGGACGAACGACAAAATGAAATCACTAAGGAACGGACTGTGGCGCATCCTCAATTCACATAAACTTTTTACTTTTTCACATTTTTATTTAAAAGTTTAAAATTTTTACTTCAAAATTTTTTCACAAAAATTTTGTTTCAATTTTAGTTTTTTTCTTGCCTTTGAATTTCTTCAGAAGTTACGTTCGAAAATTTGGTGTGTTTTATTCTATACCATAATACACTAAAGGACGAATGGCAAGAATGGAGAACGAAGAAACGGAATAAGCGAAATTGAAATAACAGAAGAATGGACGAACGGAAGTATTAGAGAATGTTAGAAAAAGAAGAATGGAGTAACGACTAAATGGAGGATCAAAGGAACGGACGAATGAACAGACGAACGAAAGTACTATAGAACGGAGGAACAAAAAAAAAAAGTGAGAAGAGCGGAACATAAGAGCGGTGGGCTCTAAGGATGGAGGTAGAGATGGGAGCGTGCCTGTTTTTGATAACACGGACACTCACGGGCACGCAAGAGAAGCACGATAAAAAACGGGATTTTAAAAGATACCAAGAAACACGGAAAAACACGAAAAAAGCACGGAAAACATAAAAAAGCAAGCGAAACGTTAAATACCGGAATCTTTTAAATTTTTGGAACCTGAATCGTTATTAAAAATGTGTTGAACCGGAACTGGAATCGGAACATATATATTTTTCTGGTTGGAATCGGTACCGCTATTTTAAAAATATCGGAACCAGAACCAGAACAGATATTATAGTCAAAGAACCGGAATCGGAACCGTTATTAAAAATGTATGGAACGGGAATCGAAACCCATTTAATTTGTTGGCTGAAACCGGAATCGGAACCGGAACCACAATTTAAAAAATCTTGAAACTGGAACCGATATTCCAATAGGTTTTAGTCTCTGTAATAAATAATTCAAAATTTATGTTTGATACTGTTTTATTCTCTTAAATCCATAAGTAAAATTAAAACAACCGATTTTTTAGGAAAGGTTAAAATACAACGAAATTTTGATTTTCTGAAGCTGAAAGTAAGGGTTTCCTTTTAAATTGGGGTAGAAACGATAACAAAAATCTTTAATGGGCACATGCCTGATTTTGGAGGCACAGACACGACAGCAATTAGCACGCACGGAGATTTACACGCACGAACTCAGATTTTCGGGCGTGACACAAAAGAAGCACGGCACGCGCCCATCTCTAGATGGAGGAACAGATAAACGGAAGAATGGAAGTACGGACGAACGGAAATTTGAAACTGTGAAGGAAATCGCTGCACAATGCAAAACGGTAAAACGTAAAAGAGCAGAAATAACAAATAAGAGTAATGAAAAAGTCAAAAAATAAATCAAAAGGAAACAATTGGAAAAGAAAGAATGATAAACAAAATAAGCATAATAATTTGATTGAAATCCAACAATACGAAAGTAATGAAACCTCCTTCAGGAAATCTGTACAAAAAACCAATAGATATATAATAAAGCGTACCTGATTAATTACAATATAATGAGAATAACTTAGATCCGTAATTGCATTTCGCGATGGTATCGATCTCATCAATGCAAAAACGTATGTTTTACTTGTGCACATACTTTAATTTATAATTGATGACTTAAGTCTTACTTCTTAATGTACTTATTTAAAACATAACTTTAATTTAAGCATATTACAATAATTCAAGATACAACAATTTTTATCCACCTCTTTTAGTACGCTACAGCTGCAGTTAATGCCCGAAATGGTGCATAACTACAATGAGATTTGATAGAAATTAATGAAAATTAATTGCATGCTGCTTCTACATATAAATTGGCAACATTTGCAACAAAGTAACACTTTGTAACACAGCATTTACTGTACAAATACCCAATACAATTCCCCCTTGGTGCCATCAAGGGATCCAGACTATATACCATCTTAATGTTTCATTAGCTGTGGTATTTGTGAATTAATCAATTTGATGCATTCGCTGCACAATGCCATTTTCATACTCAAATGAAATTAATTTTGCCAAAAGCTAAATGGCAAAGGATCTTTTAAATGGCAGCAATGGAACGTGGGTGAATGGTATGCGCTTCATTAGAGAAACAGGGGCAGAAATGACAGGAGAGCAAAGTCTAATATGAGGGGGGGATCAAAGAAACGGATGTAGAACAAAACGAAAATCGAGGCAGGGATAATGAAAGACGACTCAAATTATGAGAAATAAAAATATATATTAGATAGAATTAGAGAACGATTAGAAGACACGAAGTAAAGAAAGAACCGAATCAGGATAAAAAGTTACAGAAATGAAACAAACTGATACAAAGTAAAAGAAATAGCATTAAAATTATGAAAAGAATGAAAGTCAGTCAAAATAATAAGGGGAAGTTAACAAAACCTCTCATCAGTGAAGTGTACCGTAGGTTTTCACTTATTGGATCTTGCGTAGCTGGTATCACCACCCATGGTTAGACAATTATGCGAACAACATTTACAAGAATCGGCACAAAGCACTCACAAAGCCACTTTGAAGTTTTGAAAAACAATAACTAGCAAAATGCACATCAATCGCACTTCTGCAAAAACAAAAGAAAATACAAAAAATAAATAATAATCTACAGGGCGATTATCTGAACCACGGCACTTGAAATAATTGAATGCAATCTGGTTTTTGTGCTTGAACGCATAAACACAACAAAAACATAAGACGCACAACACCCGCATGTGGCACACACAGAAACAACACTGTCCTGAGGGGTAATCCACACAGGGTTGCAAATAACTCTCAAGTGTAACCGAGGGGTAGCAAAAAGTATAGTCATAGTATTGCCCTCTTCGCATGGATATCATATGGAAATGTTCTTAAGAACAACAACACACTTCAAATGAGAATTTGCAACTGTTTGCATAAGAAACTAAAACAGTGTAAACACTTTGAAGGACCCTCGTATTAAGGAGCACACAAAAGTAGTTGGACATATGAGGGGTACAGGGTTAAGTTTTATGTGAGGGTCGTCGAAAAGGGCGCATCTTATGTTGCATTTGTAGTGCAATTTTACGTCAAGTTATTTTTTTTAATTAAAAATTGCGAGGGGCTAGTTTTATTGCAACCCCATTTAACTATAGTTCATGGTACTCTATATGAGATTTAAATGGTAGCGAATTAATTTACATCATTGTCCACAATACGTAATTTCACTCTAGTTAGTCATGTAACTACATATGTGCTATGTCTTCATTAACAACCACAAATAATTTCACCATTGACACCACATATAATATCGCCATCAACCACAGCAAGAACGAACAGCAAAATGTCAACCAACACGTCTGACTGATGTTACACTTACTTCCGTCAGTTGTCGCCATGTTGCTCTTTTGTCTCACTTAATTATTTGAGTGCAGGTGTCGTGCCCTCATTACTCGTCCGTCGTCGTCGTCGTGTCATTGCGCACAAGGTTACCAAACGTCAGTCAGTTCGGGTTCATTGGGCATCCACAGCATCCATTCTGAGTTTTCTATATTTTTTTCGTTTTTTTTTTTTTTTTTCATTTTGTTCTTGATTGACACTGTTGTTGTGTTGTGTTGATGTTGACTTTTTATTAAGTTTGTCCAAGTATTCAATATTGCATGTGACATTTGTAAGTGTCTGTTGGCTGTCAGTTTGGGGTTTCATTAGTCGATTCTCTTTACATTTGTGCTTTCGTAGCTGAACTTGTAAGTGTCGGAACCAATTTGTCGCAAATATTATGGAACAGGAAAAATATATGATACCGATGATGGATCGGAAATTAATTTGTATTAAAAACGTTTTATTTTCATGATTTTTTAAATAACATTTATAGCTTCTCACTATATTTGGACGCTTCTAATTTATTATGTATTAATTGACAGATTGAAAATATTTAGCAATAGTTCTCTCCCATTCCCGAAATATCACAGATATGTCTAAGAAATGATTTAGAATGCATAGAACTAGAGAAGAAGAAAAGCAAGTACAAGAACCAGACATAGAAGTCTTGTACATGCAAATTTTAGAATCCCAGTTCTTTTATACGAAACGAACTTAGTCACTAATGCAAATTAATAAACGTGCTATAAAAAAAATACAAAATGGGTCACTGAAAATTGACATAAATACTCTTTTCGGTACTCTTTTAGCTCGATACTTCGTCCAACGTTTCTTAGACACTTTTTTTGGTAATCCTTAACACTTCCTTAATCCTATACACTTCGTCCAACGTTTCTCAAATTGTTTTGTGCCGTCCAAAGAATTCGATTTCTCGTGACCCTCAAAGTACGCGCTTATTTTATTGGAAACCTTTTCATTTGACCCAAAACTCTAACCCAAATCTCATGTTTGAAAACAGGCAATAGTCTTAGCCCTACGGGGAAACGAACTGGTCTTACACTATGTAGGTGACTGGTTCTTCGGAGATAATTAACCGGTACTAATTATCTCTTTTATATAAAACCAACCAACAACTTTAATATGGCGTTTTCCTAGATAGGGGTCAATTAACACTTCCTGCAGACCTTTAGACATATCACAGGACTAGTCATCAAAATCGTGTTCTGTGACCGGTGTTTTCGACCTTTCACAGAACTAGTCCACAAAATGCTGTTCTGTGACCGGTATCAATGATAAATTCAGTAAATAAAAATATATATTTTTATACCCTACACTAAGAGTGAAAGGGTATATTCAGTTTGGTACGCCGTTTGTAGCACCCAGAAGGAAGCATCTCCGACATGACGCGATTCGTCTCCTCATGCAGACCTTTAGACTTATCACAGAACTGTTCCTGTCCTTAGTTGGTACCAATGGTTCCGGTGATATGATAGGTCGTTTTAGACCAATTAACATCTTTTTCCCAAAGGGAGGGGATTAAATTTATTCTACATAATGGGGGAGTAATTTGTAACCTAATTCATGATATTTTGCAATAGCCACTGTCGACTTGCATACGTTGTCCTGATGGAAGAGAACTGTTTCGTCGCCAAATCCAAACGTATTTACTTAAAATCTGCTTTGAATCGATCAACAACTCTCTGCATAATATGCACGGGTGGTCGTTTTATGCTTTTCAATGTAATCCATGTGAATGCATCCCAGAAAAACTGTCGTCATTACCTTGTTCCCCGACAGACCCAACTTGATTTTCTTCATCTACGATTCGCCTGGATAAAATCACAGCTTTTAATGTTCCTTGGTCACTGGTGTATTGTGATGAATACAGGTGTGGTCCCCGATTACGAAATAAAACAAAAACTCGTTCAGTTTGCATTAGCGTTCTTTTGACAGATGCTTTGCTTGAGAAGCAAAATGTTTGATTTGAGGTGGTAGAGGTATCAGTTTTAATTTTCACGGACTTATTGACTTACGAGGTGAGAAACTGAAGCCAACTAATCGTACAAACTTAAATTATGATATTCTTGTTATTGTGTTATTGATCTTGTTCCGGTTCATGTACTTGCAGAGTCGTTCTTGTTATTGCACCGTTTTTGTTCTTGAATCGTTCTTGTTCTTGCATCGGAATATCAATATTGTTTCTAATAATAATAAAAATATTTTAACGATACAGTCCTATAAGAACTTAGGCGGATCTCTATCACCATTTTGAGCTGTGTATGTTATATTTATACTCAATTTAGAGGTGGGACCTACAGTCCAATGCCGAATCCGAACTGCGGGTGAGAGCTTTAGAACAATTTATTCAGTTATCAGCATCGATATTCATTAATGATAATCGCACGAAAGATTTCTTCATCGTTAATATATTGAGTTCACATTTAAATTATTGTTTTTTTTTTAAGCTAAAACTAAAATTGTTGCGTACTACAAAATCTTAAATTCTCTCAAATTCCAACCAAAAGTCCCCAGCCAATCCGAGAATAAATGCCGCCGAATCCGGTTTCTTCTCCGCAATAGTGCGTGGCGTATTTTTAATGCGGTACTGCTTTAGAATTTCCACAAGACCTGATTTTACCTCACACAAACCCAGACGCATGCCTAAAAACGAAAAAAAAAAAAACATTTTCAATAACTAAAAAACAAATACTACGACTAACTCTCACCTATGCAAATTCTAGGACCATCACCAAAAGGTATAAAAATCCCTTGTTTGTTCATCTCTGCATGTCCAGCATTATCAAAGCGTGATGGATTATATTCATAGGGTTTCGGAAAATAATCTGGATCATGATGATACGAGAAAACTGGTATAATAAGTACGGTGTGCTTTTTAATGGGAATACTCTTGCCGCTCTCAACCTCCAGTTGTGTAGCTTCCGTGCATATTTTCGAATATGTTTGTATAGGCGTAATAAGACGTATCGTTTCTAAAAGTGTACACAGAAAAAAATAATGGACGTAAATATAGCAACCGATATTAATTGCATGCATTAATCATTCCAGTAAAGAAATTCAGTAATACAATATTCTTATTAGCAAACGCAATTGTTGATTTAACGAATAATTGCAAATGTTTTTTTAATTAATTTACTGAATTTCATTGCTGGACTGATTAATGCATTCAATTAATATCGGTTGCTACATTTACGTCGATTAGTTTTTTATGTGTATATTTAACTATATAAAGAGTTCTTTGGCAAAATAAAATACCTACCGTGTACACATTGATCCAAAAATGGCAAAGTGTTCAGATTATCAAAGGACATATAACCATCATCATCTAGATAGTCTAATATTTCAGCACGTAATTGTTGCTGTACTATGGGATATTTTGTCAACTAAATTAAATGAGAATTATATTAAATATACGCTTTTTAACTGAAATCCACTCACATAAAATAAGGTATGTGCTAGCACAACCGCAGAGGTCTCATAGCCATCCAACATAGTTGACATAGTAAGCCCAACAATATCACTATGACTCAAGTTTTTCTTGGACTGCAACTGTAAAACATAATTCAAAAAATCGGCACGTTTCGCATTCATATCATTTTCTTGACGCAAAATTTTGGCTTCTTTTGTGAGCAGCGAAAAGAATTGATCTGTTTCTGCGGGAAAAAAGCGTATCTTGTAAATAGGTCTTAAGAAGGGTACCAAACTCAATGAGTAGAAACGTTCAATTGCTCGAAAACTTTGGTTTAACATTTTCTGTCCCATTCGAACAAATTGATTAGGCTCAGTTGTGCCAAAACTATCAATTGTGCCAAAGGTAGCCGCATCAATGCCCCACAAGAAATCACCCATTAGATCTGCTGTGAAACATTGTGTTAACTACAAAAGATGACATATTAAACTTGGGTATTTTTTTTTTTAAAACAACACTTACATATTTTACTTCTATTTCTGCATTTCCATTCGAGGTCAACTCTTTCAGAAAATTGCTCAGTTTTTGGCTGCTACCTTTAAAAATAGGATATGCCAAACTAATCTGTAATTAAAAGTTAATACAATAATTTAATTTTGAATTGTATGTAATGATGGTATACCTTATTAGAGGTTAGTCCTGCCACCAGTTCAGCACGTTTTGTTTTCCAAACATCTCCGGTCGCAAAAAATGGATTTTGTGCACAAATTTTATCAAGCCGCTTATCTGCCACCTTTATACATGGCAAATAGTTTAGTTTACTAGGGATTTTGTTTTTCAATATGACTTACCATTCTATTTGACAAATTGTTACGGAATTTACCAAAGTTTGTTATCATTACATCCTGCGCTAATTTTGGATCTAGTATCACAATTTCAGGATTCCGAGTGGTAAACACTCCAATAGCACGATGTTTCGATTTGTATTGACTTTTAAAACAAAAGAATCAAATTTAATTCTCTGCACAAATATTCTACTCACCTATAGATATCATCAAGCTCATACAACGAAAGACCTTTGCCCGTTATTAAACTTGGAAAGTTTCCAAATAATATACGGGGTTTTGGTCCTGGCAGTCCAATGTTAGTCCAGTATTTTAAGTGATATGTTAGATATTTGTAAATGAGCAGTACGACTGCAATCATTAACCACAACGTCGTAAATAATGCCACAGACATTGTTGCAAAAGTCCGTGCACTTGAATGTCTTAATATTAACTGCGCTTTTATTTAAAGACAACATTTTCAGATTGCTCTGTTTTAAACTCGCATTATGTATAATCTATGCAAATAAGTGCATGTTTGGATTTATCAGTATTTATTTGTAATTGATTATAAAATTGCTACTTAGTCTGAATTGTTGACAAATGATGATAATAAAATTGTATATATTGTAATTTTAAAAACAAATAATTCAAGCTAAATATAAATGGTGTATACACTCAGCAGAAAATGTGCCATTAAGTAGGTACTCAAGTGGTACGACCATTGATTTTATGGTTTATATATTAATAGTGTTTTCATATTAATTAATACGTTTTCTAATTAATTTGATAGTATTCGAAAAATGCAGTACCATTAGTTTAAATATATCAAAATTATTATTTTCAATAGTATAAATACTATTGTTTTAATGGTCTTCTTCTGTAATAATAAACATGGCATAAACATAAAAGGACGATTAAACACATCTTTGATTTGTACTTCATTCTGAAGGAGTTTGTCCAAAATCATCGCATGTATTTTAATAGTCAAAGTTATTAAACTTGACATTGGTAAGGACTCAATGTATTTAATGTAAATTCATTATATTTAATATTTTCTTAATTTATTGTAGAAACTAAATAATATATTAAACTTCTTTTATGGCAATGTACTCAAAAATAAATGCAGACATGTGTTATAACCTTTTGCAACGAAAAGTGTCTTTGTATAAATTTGTGAATTTTTACATGTGATTTTCAATTTGGTCATTCATATTAAATAAATTATACAGTAAAGTAACTAATATTAATTTTTGTTAGGAAAATATAATTCGATTATACTGTAAAATAATAATTATACGTATCATTAAATACTTATAGATCTAGTTTATTGTAACTAAAAGAGTTCATTGTAAAATTAATGGTACAACAACATATTGTGTTAACAATTTGAAAATTATACAACTAATGGTATGCTGCCTATTGATTAGTATTAATTTCAATAGTATAAATATTTGTTTTTCTATTGAAATACTATTAATTTACATTGTTTTTTTTCTGGGATGATAAGCAACTCTCTTATATTAATTCATTTCGGGACTCTTCTATCAGGGCCGGTCCTAAGAAGAATCTTAGGGTGGGTGTGACACACAAAATTTCCGAATAGAAGTTTTTTTTTTTATTAAATACATAATAATTGAATTCATTTAACATAGGAAAAGATTCGTATACCGGCTAATTATACTGCCTAAATATACAGTCAAATAAAAAAGAGTTCTTAACAAATAATATATAATTTATATTAAACAAAAACTGAAACAATACATTTTGGAAAACGTCATAATTTATATTTTGAATATATCAAAAGTTCTTTTCATTATGACTTAAAGTAATTAGTAATCCGTACCCAACGTGTCTTTTAAAACACGCAGAGAAAAAATTTGTTTTCGGCAAACATAATATATTTTCAATCGTAAATTTAATGTCTTTAACAGGATTTTATTTTCTAAAAAAAATTTTGTATTAATTTCAAGACTTATGGACTTATGGTAAATTCATGTATGTAACGTGTAAATATGTTTGCTGCAAAACATAATTTTTCCCTTTGTATACATGAATCAAAATTGTAATCTTACGCTATCCAACCGGATTTTGGATTATATCAAAGTGGGCGTGGAAAAAAATTGTCAAGTCTTGGGAAAAGTAGGACTAACATTTAGAAAAAAACCTTTAAAAATATCCTCTCACGATATTTTTCTGTTAGTTCTGTTAATGGAAATGAGACAAAACGGTCAACGGACACGCCCACTTCCCATACAAGTCACTTACATATAACATATTAGGAACTAATATACTTATAAAATTTTAAATATATTGTTAGAATTCACCTAGAAATATGTTTTCCTAGAAATATTCGCTTTTTAGGATGTTCAACATAACAAATAACTTTAAAAGAGGTATACAATGAAATGTCCCATATTAATATCCCCACCAAGGGGTATTCCATAGTCGTGCCCGACCGACTAAAAAAGTCCGTCCCTTATAAACGAACTTACTCATATTATTATTTTTGTATTAATAATAGAAGCGCCGCAGGCAAAATTTTTGAAAAAAATCATAAGACATTATTTGTTTTAATACTTAGTAAATTTTCTGAACAGTATTGATTCATTAATATTTTTGTTTTTTTTTCCGAAAAATGTCCACTCGTATTTTTAATTGACCCTCAAATTTTCCAAACAAATACCCTTAAGAAAGATTCACAAAATATATTAAAAAATAATGAATAGAAAAAAATGGAAATAACATCAAAATAATTGTGAAATAATACCTAACATAATACATCTCTTACCAAACTTTTAATAACCACAGTAGAAATTTGCCCGATGCGCCATTGGGAAATGATCCTGTTTGTAAGCCCTATTAGAGAAAATATGATCATTAACTTTGCATGCCCTTATCATGCTTACCATACCAGGGTTTACAATATCTAAATAATCAATGTTGACGATCATAGCTACATTATTTGTTCCTCATAACGAAATTAGCATCATGCAATGATCGAGATTTAATGAGAAAAAACCCTATTATGCTTGGGCTCTGAAATGGCAATTGTAGGGTAAATAATAAAATGGGGAATTTCCCGATCAGTACATGATCATGACCTGAAATCAATACATGATCAGGACACTGCGTTACAAGGACATTATGGGCTTCGTCGTATTCCGATCATCTCAAATAATGACATGATCACTTTGGTAAAATTTCTACTGGGGAACATATGTAAAAATCGTATGTTTAAGAAAATAAGGGTGTGTGTGAGTTCAACTAAATTGCTGATTAAACTAAATTTTGCCGGTAATGTAGTGTTTGGAACATTTTTTTAGGGAACATTTCCCATAATGATATTTCAAGGTAAATTTCCTTTTTATTCCTAATATTTCTACCATTTTATAATATTTTTTACTTGATTTTATTTATTTGACAATTTTATACTATATAAGAATAAATTTCAGTTTTCAAAACTGCTTTTATAAATTTTCCGACTGCATCCAAATATTTTCATTTGGATATTTTTGCTTCCAATTATGTTTCAATTTGTCCGAATCGGATTTTTTAATTTTCTCTTTATAAATTTGTGATATTTTCCCAATATAACCGACTCCGACTTTATATATTGGCAATTTTATACTACATAAAAATACATGACAATTACTATGTTTTTATTTTTCGAAAATTTCAGACTGATTTTAAATATTTTCGAATTTATCCGAGTCGGATTTAACACATTATTTCGGTAAACTATTCGAGTTATATATTTAAAATATTACGATTTTTATCATTTTATGATTTATTGCTACTTAAAAAATTGTGATAATGCCGAATATATACAACTTTTCGAATTTTTACAATATTTCCGACTCGTGTTTTTCCGAATAAGTCCTACTGCCTGAGCTAGGAGGGGTGTCACACCCCCGGCACCCCCTTATAGGTCCAGCCCTGTCTTCTATATTAATTCATTTCGGAACTCTATAAAATCGCCTTCTTATCCACTTTATTTACAATTATTCGAAAATACAACTTATCAATATTTAAAAATATAGCGTATGCCCAAGTATTAACCCAAGTATACCAAGGAAAACGGTAGCTTTACTATGTGAACCAAGTTCTCATATTTTTGTGTCTTACGCTAAAAGTATATGCAATTTGGTCATCCGTTTCTAATACCGAATTAGTAAGGAAGGTTATGTCATGTTTCAAAAACTGAAAATTCTACTTTCCGATCCAAAGTTACAGATTTTTAACTGTCAGATGCCATTCTCATACCACTCTGTGCGGATTCGGCATTAAACTGTAGGTCCCAATACATTGAATACAAATACGTAAAGCAAAAATGTGAGAGAGCCAATAATAGTTCAATATAATTCAGTTTATTATCATATAATTATTAAGTAGATTTCAACAATTTTGTTTTGGGTACATTGACATTTTATTGTACATTTCTGACTAAATTTGAAATTAAAGGACTTCTGTATTTTTGATATTAGGAGCATATTCAAGTGACCTACCTTAAAATCATGGCTATTATCTTATGTTCGTTCCAATAAAAAAATCAAACCAATAAAGGTCAAAATTGTATTTTTTTTTTCTTCATCGCATATACCATGGAATAGATTTTGTTGTTTTTAAATTTTTATGAGGAATTATTTTTATTATTAAACAAGTTGGGAAAGTTAGGTCACACGGGTAAATTCGGTCACATGGGGCGAACTTTATAGTCGGTCGTACCCGACTATGGAATACCCTACACTCTGAGTGGATATATAAGTGGTATAATTTGGTGAGATAATTTTTAATAATTTACGACTAAAATTTCCACTACAAAAAATCAGTAAACAATGAAAAAATTAAATATGGACGGATCACGCCCATTTTTAGAACATATATTTTAAGACGAATTCTAACAATATGTTTTAAATTTTATAAATTTATATGTAATACTTTTCGAGTTATTGGTTCCTAAATAGTAATATATAAGTGAGTTGTATGGGAGGTGGGCGTGTCCGTTGACCAATTTTGCTCAAATTCAAACTCCGAAGTATTATTTTTCTAAAACGTATTGAAACCAAATTTCATTACATTCTGCGCATTATTTTTTAAGTTACCTTGTATCCGGTCAGAAAGCAAGACAGACGGACATGGCTAAACGGAATCGGGTGTGGATGCTGATCAAGAATATATATACTTTTCCATATCGGACACGCCTCCTAAGGGGCGTTACAATATATGCACAAAAGTTATATACCCTGTACCTCATACGTGTAGGGTATAAACATAATATGGTATAAAACACAATTTTATACGATCACTGCTATGTCCAGTCAAATGGAGATGAAATTATATATGTGCTTTGGAAAAATGTGCTATTTTCGAACCAATCACATTTTTTTGGTATTTATTGATTTATAACCGTATCGTTTAAAGTTTTCTGTTTGGTTCATCGATGTCAATAATTCATGGTGTCTTTTTATGACTCAAAAAAATAAGAAAAAATAATATAAAAAATCTAATTTTGCAACCTGCTTCATTTCTTACCAGGTTATAATCACTGTAATTGGTTAGAAAGTACTATGATTGAACTGGTTTAACATTTTTAATTTAAAAAAAAAATTGGATCATCTCATTTTAAATCATCCCATTAATCCGATTTGAACTTCCCACCCTATTCCCACTACTATTCTATTTGATATCTGAAATTTCGCATAAACCAATTTGTTACTTTTTATCTTTATTGAATGATAATTTTTATTGAATACAAACACGTTTTCTTAATACGAACATCGTAGTTTTAACAATATACGAAAAATGATACAAGTAAATTGTCTACCAGTGTGATAATCTCTCTACTCGAAAAAGGTTATCTCGCTTGAAGTGAACTACAAAATGCATTTATCAGCATAATGTCTATGCTCCTGAACGCTTCACAATATTCAGTCTCTGTATTTGCGTATCAGCGTGTAGTTGTGCTGGCATTCGTTTTTTTTTTCAACTTACTAAATATATACAAAATAAAAAATACAAATTCAAATATGTTGACAGCAGTCATCATTGTCGTAATTGTGCTGGCAATTGTCTATTTTAAATACCTCAACTGGAACTATGATTACTGGCAAAAGCGTAAAATTACCGGACCAAAACCACAATTTAATAAGGGCACATTTCCCAAAACAATGGCTGGAAAGTGTAACTTGGTGGAAGAGCTGCATGAAATCTATTTGTAGGTTATATCGTCACTATAATGCCAAATGTGTATTTTTTGACATTTCGTTTTATACATTTTTGAATGTAGTTTATCCTCATCTATATTGTGCCAAAACCGTGTGTGGTTTTGTTGGATATTTCTAGCCACAAACGACAAACTCAAAAGATCGAATTTGAAAATTTGAAAATCTTGTTATGCCAAAAGGGCGAATCTTTACGTTTTTTTACCAGAACTTTTTATTGGTACAAGATAAAGTAGTGGTTTAAAGGCATGAACTGATTGATTTCAAAGCACCTATCGATTGGCATCATTATTTAAAAAAATATTATGCAAACATTTTTCAAAAATTACAAAAAAATATTTTGAAAAAATGATGCCATTTATAGGTGCTTTCAAAACCAACAATTTATTGCTTTACAGTTCTATTTTAACTTGTATCAATAAAAAGTTATGGCAAAAAAACAAAAAGATACGCCCTTTTGGCATGACAAGATTTTAAATTTTGCAAATTTTGCATTTTGCAAGCGATAACTTTTTATATGTACAAGATAAAAAAGTGGTGTAAAGGCATTTATTTGTTATTTTTAATGCACCTATTATTTGCCAAACATTTTTCTTGCAAATACGAAAAAATCGAAAAATATTTTCAAATAATGATGCCAATCGATAGGTGCTTTAAAAGCAAACAATTAATGCCTTCACATTACTATTTGATCTTGTACCCATGAAAAGTTCATGGTCAAAAATACAAAAACATTTGCGTTTTGTTCAAGATTGAGCCACACAAAATCCGTATTTTATTTGTCCAAATCAAAAGATATTGTATATATCTGTGATAATTGATGAATAAACCAAAATAACAAAAAAAAAATAAAAAAAATATAATTTTCATTAATTTTTAAAGCAATTCAAACTTTATAATTTGATTTGCCAACATTTTCAAAAATGCACATTCACCCCTTTGGCATGTCAGTGACGATATGAAGTGGTTTTTAAAAATAACACTAATTTATTTGCCTATTTTAAATAGGAAATACAAAACCACACAAAATGCGGTGGGAGTTTTTAGCGCACGCAGTCCAAAATTATTTATATTGGATCCGAAGTTGGCTGCAGAAATTCTAACACAGAATTTTAGCAGTTTTCATGATAATGAGTCTTCGAATTGGGTAGATTTTTTAAAATAACTTAGAATAATAATGTTTTGATTATACTCAAATTTTAGACATCTACAAAAGTCGAACAACTAAGACTATGTAGTCCATTTGTCTCAAAAGGCGATGACTGGAAGGAAAAACGTTCTGAACTGGTGCCGGCTTTAACTACAAATCGCGTAATTAACTCTTATTAAGATGTCTATTATCAAAACAAACAATCAATATTAATTTAGGATAATTAAATAGTTACGTGCCTTCTACCCAGTCCTACAAGAGTCCGCTGCGAAATTGATCAGATTTTTAGAGAAACAAGAGAATATGGACAATATTGATGCGAAGGAGGTTAGTGTTTAATAAATATATGAAACATATTTCAATTTAATATTTCGAGTATTTAGTTTTCCAATAGATTTACCGCAGATATTATGGCCGTATTTATCTGGAGCCTTGCGGTAGATGCATTTCCGAAAAATGATACACTGAGCAGAGTACATGAAATGGCAAATGCCATAATCGAACAGGCACTGAAATGTGTGCGTTACTATGGACGCACTTGCGCCTGGCCTTGGTTACGTAAATTTCGTCCGGTACGTTTCTTTCCGCGCATAGCTGAAAGTTTCTTTATATATTTGGCTAGGCAGTCAATGGATCTACACAGGCAAAATGCCAATGATAGTTGTGATGTGATCAATCATTTGATACAGTTGCAGACTAAAAAGGACTTAAGTGATGTACAAATCGCTGGACATACAACAACCGTATTGATTGATGGATTTGAAACGGGTGCCATTCTTATAGCACACTGTTTGCTATTGGTGAGCGATAAAAACATACCTTTGAAATTGACTACAAAATGGCATTAAACCACGGCTCATTATCAAAACAGTTGTCTAGAAATCCACGTGTACAAAATAAACTACGTGCTGAACTTTCGGAAGCCGAGGATATAGTTACAAATTTAGAGAAACTTCTGGAACTACCTTATCTGGAACAGTGTATACAAGGTAAATAAGTAATCAGAAAACAGTTTCTTAATATTAAGAAAAATTGACTTGAAATAGCGACAAATTATAGCTTTCATTCATGAAATATAAAAAATTTCTTATTAGAATAAAACTTCTTAGGTATTTTGAAAGTTGAAATTTCCTTTGTATTAATAAACTATTTTATCAAATTATACAAATTATAACTAATAAAACCATTTACAGAAACCCTGCGCATATTTCCACCATTGCCAACACTATTCAAGCTATGCACCAAGCCTACTACTCTAAGTATTTCCGATAGTACCACCGTTGATTTAGTACCCAACGATGTCGTTTATATATCATCGTATTCATTTCATCGTGATCCCGATTACTTTGAGCACCCCGAGCAGTTCTGGCCCGAACGTTTCGATGCTGAATTAGGTGGCGTGCGTAAATTTCGTGATATGGGCGTATTTTTACCCTTTGGCGATGGTCCCAGAATGTGTTTAGGTGCGTAAATACTACACAAGTTTTTAGTAATATAAGAAAAATATATATATTTTCTGTACTCCTACTAGGCATGAAATTAGGACTGCTCGAGACTAAGGTAGCAGTTGCTAAAATCGTGCGACATTTTGAGTTGAGCTGTAGTCCTTGTACAAGGCAGGATAATAAGATCGCTGCTGGTTCTTTCTTACTAACGCTGGATGGTGGTATTAAATTAAATTTAAAGAAAATACAATAAAGTACAACATAAAAACTTCTAAACTTCATATAGTGCATTACAACGAATAAGTTCAACATTTATTTATGTTCTTGAACATCTGATGTTTTGATGTACTTGAAATTAAATTCCATTGAGATTACTGGTAATTATCATATAAACTGTTTTGGATACGGTCATCAGTTATCTTTGTGTGATAACCATCAAATGTTTTGAACACAGAAAAAAAACAAATCTTCGTCATATTGATGAATTTAGTACTGCTCACCGTAATTCATTGTATGGAAAACAATTCACAATATTGAGCACTAAAAAAAAACACCAATTTTATGAATTCATTATCAATTCGATGAATGTTTTTTTTTTTCAGAAAAAAATATTTTTTTTTCGTAAATATTTTTTTCTCTTTAACATTTTTTTTGTTTTTCAAAAAAAAATGTTCATCAAATAATTTATTTTGAAATATATTTTTCGAAATTTTTTCCGTTTTTGGTTCCAGTTCCAAAAATCGAAACGGGTTCGGTGCTGGTTCTTTGAGTACCCTGTTAAAAATGCTATTTATAAATAAAATCATAATAGTGAGGATTCTGGATGTACAAAAGAACAGGTGCAAAAACCAGAACAAAAAAAGGCTAACCTAACCAGAAATGAGCAAGAACAAGATTCTTCAATTTTTCGACAATTCGGCTCTATGAAATAAAAGCCCTAGGAAATAAACCCCAAATTTAGTAACGACCTCAGCAACGACCGCAGCTGTCCAGAGATATGCGCACTGGATTTGCATTCTAAAGGTCCCGGGTGCGAATCCCGGCTTGGGCGCTTGTGGTGATATCAGCAATAAAACGTAGGGAATAGATTTCAAAGTACAATGGATATGGGTACTGTGGATCTTAGTAGATATTCCAAAAAAAAAGTAACGAAATAAAACACCAAGAGTTATACGTAAAACAATAACACTACACGCAGAGAAAAAACATGGTTGTGGTGATCATATTTGAAGGGCATTGGTTGTAGGCAATCATATAATTTGTCTAATATGATCCTCAGTGATAATAGTGCGTACCATAATATGATCCTCAATGACAATAGTACGATTTTCTACAACCTACGTAACCATTGATCATATTATGATTATGATCATATTATATTATGATTATCCCTAAATTCCTCAAAAAGCGAATTGAAAAGAAATTAGAAATAAGACACATGTTACATTTTTATTCACATTTTATTTTTTATACATACAAATTAGGGTTGCAAACACAGTGAAGCTGTACTGTGCGCGGAGATGTGCTTGAAATGGCCGGACAGCACAAACACTCTTTATCCGTTCGTGTTTTATCGCGCACAAGAATTTTCGCGTAAAGTACAACATCACCGGCATAATTGATAACTGATATTTTGTTATACACATTTCTATTAAACACGAGAATTTAATGTTATTTATTTCTATATATATTTGTCGTACATACTGTACATACTGTACTGAAATATAAAATGTCAAAGCTTGGGTGGAATCGACTAAATTTTTATAATAAAAAGGCAGACTGTGTGATCAGAAGAGGAAGTAGTGGCGAGATCGAGACTGTCTCGTTTTAATTTTCATTTTTGAATAAAATTAATTATCACAAAGAAATTTTATATAAGACCCAGTAGTAAATTTGTCCAGGTCTTGCCAGTAGAAGCCCTGCTATAAAACATTAGCATGCTCAATACACATTCTGCCATCACTGAAGCTAGTGTACTTCCAAGCACACCTTCTAGAGAATCAGCGCCAATCGATTTGGTGCCTATTTCAAATACAAAAGCAAAGCACTGCAGCTCACCTTCTAATGGAATGCTAACAGTAATGAGTCAAACTATTTTGTGAGACCTTCTAAGACCCGTTCTCTGAGAAACAAATAGGGAAGTCCTGCAAAAATGTTCATTTCATATAAAAAAGAAGAAAGGAAATCATTTAGTAGAGAAGTGGTTCTATCTGCTTGAGAATCAGTGCTAGCATAGCTTCTTGTGCCGGAAATTTACTACTGGGGATATTTTATTATTAAATCTTTATAAAAAAAAAATAAAAATGAATGATAATTCGACATATTTATATTTAAAAATTATGTTTTATACATTAGAAAAACACTTCGTCACTACTAATAAAAAATTCGACTGCTCACCGGCATTACCAACATCAAAGTGAGTAAAAGAGAGTAAGTAAGTGAGAATTATTGAGCTGAGCCGCGGTAGCTCAGTGGTTAGTGCGTTGGACTGCGAGCCGAAAGGTCCCCGGTTCAAGTCTGGACTGGAGCTAACAACATCTTTTCATGGAAACATTTTCTATACCGCGCTACCTCTCGTCAGTAAATGGCAAACCTACGAGAGTAAAACCATTGCCTATGAAAAAGCTCTCACCCGCCGTTCGGATTCTGCAATAAACTGTAGGTGCCACCACTTTTTGTACAAATATAACACGCACAGCTCAAAATGGTGAGGGAGCTCGGCCGAAGTTCTATACAGGACTGTAGCGCCAAACTATTATATTATTATCATATATTATATAAATAATAAATTAATATATTATGATCAGTCAATATCATGGTATGATTGGTATTTACCATATTTTGTTCGTGACAGTCTTTATCGTAATCATAAAGTCTTTATCGTAAACCATATTTTGGTTTTTCATAAATACAATCATATTATAATAAATTGTCTACTATAATATGGTTTTAGCAACCTTATTATTGTTTAAATAAAATTTGCTTTTAATAAGTCAATATTCAGCCCACAAAATATTTCGTCGGAATGTCTGCTTTAGGAAATATTTGCACACATTTAAATGAAAAATGTTGATAAGTGAAGAGCAGGTGTAAAATTTTGTATCATTTTAATGGTCAATTAACGACACATTTTGGGTACGGGCAGAAAACTGCCGCCTAATGATACAGACTGTTTGACTGTATATAATTATCTCGATCAGCCAACAATTTTGTATGGGAATATATATTTGTAGATAGGTCTGACAATAGTATTAATGATCCTCAAATACAAATGGTATGCCCTTCGTTTCGATAACGTTCGAGATCAAGCCGAATAGATGGATAAAACACACGATATCTGACCCGTAACAATATCGAGTGTCCAAATGCACCTACATGGTATCGGATATGTTCTGCCCGAGTTTTCTCGATACGAGTAATTATTCGGAATCGAAACGATATCGAAGAAAAAAAATTATCAAAGTTCGAGATTGCTGCGGAAAATATTGCGATATCGAGGTTATAAATGTTAAAATATTGTAATTTGTCAGAGTATTTGAATGTACGAAAAATGTTCGAACTTTTTATTGAAGTTATTCGAGAAAGCTTCGAGGCATTGAGGGTCTCCGGGACATGACAGACTGGGTTATTATCTAAATATAATTTTTATCAGAAGACAAATAACACATATGCTAAGCGATAAATACCAATATTAACAATTTATGCAAATTCTAAATATAGCTAATTAAGTTAATTATTATCCTATTAACAAAGTGTGATAAGTGGGGTCTTCCCATGCATGTGGCTCGTGGATATGCAACGGCAGGCAGCACGTTTTGTAGAACATACAGAAATTAACTTTTAAATGAATGTAGCAGAAAAAGCAGTCAAAAAACAATAAAGACGACGCGAGGACATAAAAAATAAGCAACGTACCCGCCCAATTTCAATGGCAAAAAGGCAGACGGACGGGCTGACTCTGTAGCCAGTCAGTGTGAATATAAATCCTTGAAAATTAACACCCTCGACCGAATACTGTCTAAGTTTTTTATTTTTCATCTGACAATGTTTCAAATTGCAACGCAAATGCAAAATGGAAAATGGAAAACGGAAACTCGTTGCGTACCAATTCAATGGCGTAATTTAATTTTGTTTTAAATAAAATGGCATCATAAAAAAAGACGAAGTAGCAGTTGCGAGCGATGAGATCGTGCCACAGACGCACATAATTTATCGCTTTAATTTACCGTTCATTAAATTTGATCATAATTTACGACTCAATAAAAGGACGAAATATCTGCGAGGATTGAGTTGAACACTACGCTGCGCTCCGCTCCGCAGCCAAGGTATGTGTGGCACATCCTGTACGATAGTCCTTTGCGTCAGCAGGCGCGGCTTAGACGGCAAATGATGAGGATGACGGTTGTAATGTAGCAAAAACAACATGCTATCCAACAGCAAAAAAAAATATATAAAAAAAGAACAAAATTTATAAATGAAAATGGCTTCGAATGACTGAAAACATTTGAATAATCTTTGAAATACTATGCAGCAAGAGATGAAAACGAATGGTAGCAGAAATTAGCGTGAAATTGGTCGTATATTGTTCCTGGCCATTAATGCTACGGCTGTCATGTCGAAACGATGCGCGCAGACTGGTCCAAGCAATTACGACAGTATTTCTAAGGCATCAAACCAACAAAAAAAAATGAAAATAAAATCGTAAAAGTTCCATAAACTTTGTTGGGCATCATAAAGTCACCGCTATAAACATAACTGATAATAAAAAAAATGTTGAAATATGATTTTTAAAGAAGCTATTTATAAAAATAATAAGGAATTTAGAGCGCATATTAGGATTCATAAGAACTTAGCAATAATGATCAATAACATTTTTAATAAAAATTTAGATTTAGGAATTGCTATGGTCATTTTAAGAATAAATTTAAAATGATTTTTATAGGAACATTGAATTTTTAGTGAAAACCTATAATTTTAATGAATACTTAGAGCATCTTGAATAGGGTAATAATAATTTAATTCTAATCAGGATTTGGGTAGAACTCTTGCGGCAACAAAACAGAATGACAGAATCAGCACTGGAAACATCGTGATTGAGAGTATCAAAAAAAAAAAAAAACAGAATTTTACAAACTGCTATTTATTTCATTTCAACACCAAGAAAATTAATGTAGTAAACTTTAATTAATTTTAGTATTTTTAAAAATGTGGTTTTATTAAATTTACTTACTTTTTGTATTTATTTGACTTGACCTTACTACACAATGTATTAGAAACTTATTTTCTACAAATGCAGAAAATGTAGTAAGTTTTTGTTTTCTGATTTATTTTTTTAATTCTTTGAAGTCCTCATCGGACGTACTGTGAATGTGAACAGGTACAAACCTACGCAACTACTTAAAAGAAAAACGATTTGAAACTCTGATTTCTAAAATGGCGTCAGTTTAATCATATTTGAATATAGAATTTAAAATAAAAAATCCTAAGATTTCGTCAATTTATTATAAATGTTCATGAACAATTTCAAGATAGTATTTTGATGGCATAATATTTTAAAAAATAATTTTATAAATTTTTATTTATTTTTTTACAGTTAAAGTTGTAATAATTCCTGAGTATAAAGGTTTCAACAGGGACGCTACAAAAGTAGAGCGACAGGGACAGCAAACGACGCCATACTTCTTGCCGCTCTTTTGACATTTCCCTTCAGTAAGGTTTGCCATTTCACGATGGAAAGATATACGAGCCAACAACGAGTCGAAATTATTAAAATTTACTACCGAAATTCGGAGTCAGTGGCCTCAACGTTAAGAGCGCTACGTCCATTTATGGTCGTCATAATCGTCCTAGCAGATCAACAATTGAGCGTCTAGTGGATCCGCAGGTACAGTACAAAATGTTCCTGTGCCAGTGAGACAAAGAAGTGCCCGTAGTGTCGAGAATATTGCTGCCGCTGAGGCTTCAGTTGAAGAAAGCCCAAATGTGTCTCTCACACGTCGTTCTCAAGCGTTGGGCATCTCTGTGACGTCATTGTGGCGAATTTTGCTAAAATATCTTGGCCTACATCCTTACAAAATCAAATTGACGCAAGAACTGAAGCCGTTTGACCACCAGAAGCGTCGTATGTTCGTGAATTGGGCTGAGCAACAACTTGAAAATGATTCGGATTTTCATCGAAAAATCATCTTCAGCGATGAGGCTCATTTCTGGCTGAATGGCTTCGTGAATAAACAAAATATGCGTTATTGGTCAGACAGCAATCCACACGTACTCCATGAGTCATCACTGCATCCCGAAAAAATTACGGTTTGGTCTGGTTTATTGGTCGGCGGCGTCATTGGGCCGTACTTCTTCCGTGATGATCAAGACCGGCACGTTACTGTGAATGGAAATCGCTACCGTTCAATGATAACCAAATCTTTTTGGCCCCAATTGGATGATATGGACTTGGAGGACATGTGATTCCAACAGGACGGCGCCACAAGCCACACAGCGAATGCCACAATCAATTTATTGGAAACCAAGTTTGGAGAACGTGTTATCTCACGAAATGGTCCAGTCGATTGGCCGGCTCGGTCGTGCGATTTGACGCCGTTTCCTATGGGGCTACGTCAAGTCTATGCCAACAAGCCAGCGGCCGTGGAAATCGAGTTCCATACATAATGGCATCGAACGTACTTTTACAGGAATAAATAATTTCATTGATATCCAAAACGGTTTTTGTTTTATTGAAAAACCCTTTCTTATTGAAGAATCCTTTCTTATTGAAAAACCCTTTATATGTAACTCTGATTTCTAAAATGTCGTGAGTTTTATCTTATTGAATCTAGTTTTTGAGATATTCATTTTGAGATATAGTTTTTACATTTTTCGAAAAATGGTATCTAACTCAAATACTAGAGACAATTTGATGAAACTGACGCCATTTTCGGAATCAACGTTTCAAAAATATTCAAAAATTTTAACAAATTTTACTGTTGAAAAACAAAATATATTTTTTTTTAATAAAAAAAAAAATATCTAAAAATCTAGAAAACTAATTTTTAAAATACGATGTCATCAAAATAGCATCCAGAAATTTGGCATGAACATTTATATTAAATCAGCCAAAATATACGATGTCCTTTTTAAGGACATCAATTTTGAAGTGCACGGATACTGACCACGGGCCACATCTTCAAGTTTAGAAGTTACAACTTAATTCTTCTAAAAGCTTGTTCTATTAGTATTAAGACGATCCTTCAAATTTCTAACATTTTTTGTTGAAGAGTGATATTTAAATATCTACAACCATACAAATGTGATTTTTGACCCATTTTTGTAACTTTGAACCGCTGTATCTCTGGAAGTAAAGGTCGAAAAAAAAAAACCAATTGGTCAATGTATGTATTTGATACCTTTTATTAGTTGCTAAATTTCATAAAATCGAAGAAAGTGAGTTCCAACCCCTGGTCGAATTGATGTGAAATGGACCTTATATAAATTTTTGATTGAACATTTGAAAATGTTAAGGATAAGCGGCTTAAATTTGCAAGTATCATCAGATTTTACTTTAATAAATTTTTGTTGATTTTGAAAATATCTCATAGTCGAATTTAAAATGGGAATAAAACTTTTACAGGTACTGAATACATCAGTTCGAAACGTTTCGAGAGGATTCGACACGTTTCGCGAAGCTTCTACACTTTTCAGGAAGGCTATTTGCATCTAATTCGCACTCATGCGATTTAATCAGAGACCAGAAATAACTATTAACCTTTTTCCATTTGATTTTTCACTGAGATAACTTTTATTTTCAAAAATAAAAGTTGTGGTTGAGAGACACTTTTTATTTTCAAAAATAAAGGTGTATGGTTGGGGTTTTGTGAAACGCTTTATTTTAAAGTTCTTTGGTTAATGGTAGTTAGTAAACCGACAATTTAATTGGTCTCAGCTATTGGGATTTCATCGAAAATGATAGAACACAATAATATGGATTTTTGGCAACAAGGCGAGAGCAGATGTCAAGCAGAGCAGAAATTCAGAGATTCACAAATGAGTCTGTTCCAATGGGATTACAAAAACACCAAGTCCGTCATTGGAACTTTTTTGGATGACGTCAAAAAAAATTTTTTGAAAATTTTCGAACATTGTTATTTTACTCGAATATTTTTTTAAATGGTGATTTTTGACCATTGCGTTGTTTTTGTCGTCAAAATTTTTTTTTTCCAAAATTTTCGAATATTGTTGTTTTTCTGAATATTTGTTTTGGAAAATGTTGATTTCGACCATTGCTTTGTTTTTTTCGTCCAAAAATTTGTTTTTCGAAAATATTCGAACATTGTTTTTTTATCGAATAATCTTCGGGACAATAGTAATTTCGACACTATACCATTGCGTTTTTTTGTTGTACACATTTTTTTTCGAAGTTTTTTGAACATTGTTGTTTTTGTTGAAATATAAAATAACATTTTTATGAACATTGTTGTTTTTGTCGATTTTTTTTTTTTGAAAATGGTGATTTTGACCATTGCATTGTTTTTTCCGTTTTTTTTAACTCTTCGAATTTTGTGAATATTTTTTTTCGAAAATGTTCGTTGTTTTTGTATTTTTTATACCCTAGACTAAGAGTGAAAGGGTGTATTCAGTTTGGTACGCCGTTTGTAACACCCAGAAGGAAGCATCTCCGGTATGGAAAAGTATATATATTCTTGATCAGCAATTTCCTGACTCGATTTAACGATGTCCGTCTGTCCTTCTGTCCGTATGTCCGTATGTCCGTCTGTCTGTCTGTCTGTCTGTCTGTCTGTCTGTCTGTCTGTCTGTCCCTCTGTCTGTCTGTTGAAATCACGATTACAGAAAAAGTAGAAGAGATAGAACAAGGAAACTTTAGATTTAGTTTACTTGTATATCTAAGCTGTCTGAACAAGAAAATTGGCATTATCGGACTATTGTGACCTGAGAACCGACCACTTATGTTCAAATACCTCAAATAAAATTTACATCTACAAATCAATTTTACTATACAAATACCTCATATAAAATTTACATCTACAAATCAATTTTACTGTATACGTGCTTAGGTAAACTTTTTTGGTCAAATATAAATTGACTTATGCTCAAATACATGAAAATAATGTTTTCAGGCGAAACGACATGTGGTTACAAAAAAAAAAATCGAAATTCGGTACACCTACCCATTTTTAAATATGGGTATCAAATGAATGGAAATTCTTCAGCGATTGAAAGTTCGTAGTTATTTTCAGGATTCGTATACCCTTGTGACCTATATACCACTTTGACTGGTAACCACTCATATGTGTAGGGTATTTATAGTCGGCTTAGACCGACTATAATTTTGATAATCCTCACTTTCATAATAACACCTACTTTAAAATTTGCCATGTGATCTAACCTTCCAAACTGTTTTTTTTTTTTTTTTTTTGAAAATGGTGATTTCGACTATCAATAACAATAATAGTTTGGCGCTACAGTCCTGTATAGAACTACGACCGATCTCTCTCACCATTTGAGCTGGGCGTGTAATATTTGTACTCAAATTGGTGGAACCTACAGTTTATTGCCGAATCCGAACGGCGGGTGGGAGCTTTTCATAGGCAATGTTTTACTCTCGTAGGTTTGTCATTTACTGCCTTTTTCTATGAAAAAGATGTTGGCAGTCGCTGGGGATCGAACCGCGGACCTTTCAGCTCGTAGTCGAACGCACCAGCGACTCTTCGCTCGTAGTCCAACACACTAACCAGACGAGCTACCGACGCTTCGACTATTACGTTGTTTATATCGTCCAATCATTTTTTTTTTTAGAAAATTTCTAACATTGTTGTTTTTGTCGAATATTTTTTTTTTTGAAAATAGTGATTTCGACACTACGGCCATTGCGTTTTTTTTCGTCCAAATTTTTTATTTCAAAATTTTTGAACATTGTAGGTTTTGTTGATATTTAAAAGACAATTTTTGGAAAATGGTGATTTCGACACTGCTTTTTATACCCTACACTAAAAGTGTAGGGTATGGTACCAGTTTGGTACGCCGTTTGTAACACCCATAAGGAAGCATCTCCGGTATGGAAAAGTATATATATTCTTGATCAGCATGACCTCCTGAGTCGATTTAGCGATGTCCGTCTGTCCGTCTGTCCGTCTGCCTGTTGAAATCACGATTACAGAAAAAATAGAAGAGCTAGAGCAATGAAACTTAAGATTTAGATTATTTATATATCTAAGCTGTGTGAACAAGAAAATTTGCATTGTGACCTGAGAACCGACCACTTATGTTCAAATACCTCGTATATATTGACTCATGTTCAAATACATGAAATAATGGTTTCCGGCGAAACGACTTGTGGTTCAAAAAAAAAAAAAAGTGAAATTCGGTACACCTACCCATTTGTAAATATGGGTATCAAATGAATGGAAATTCTTCAGCGATTGAATGTTTGTAGTTATTTTCAGGATTCGTATACCCTGGTGACCTATATATCACTTTGAATGGTATCCACACATATGTGTAGGGTATTTATAGTCGGCTTAGACCGACTATAATTTTGATAATTCTAACTATCATAATTACACCTACTTTAAAATTTCCCATGTGATCTAACCTTCCCAACTGGTTTTAATTATTTTATTTTTCGAAATTTTGTGAAAATTGTAGTTTTTGTAGAAATATTTTTTTGGAAAATAGTGTTCCGACCATTACGTAGTTTTTGTCGTCTAACATTTTTTAACAAAATTAAAATCACCTTTTTAAAATATAATTTTAAATGCACTGATCTTCCGTCACTTTCGGCACACTGCCTCAGAGCGCTGAATGATCTTCCATCTCTGTATAACACATTGGCTCAGTACGCTGCATTGTCTTCTGTCTCATTCACACTTGTTTATTGTTCGCACAGTGGAGTAAACTATATCTATTCGTAACAATATGAATTAACCGAAAGCATATTTCCGTTTATATATTGAAATTTTTCGTTTTGAAGAATATAACAATTTTTAAGTGATCATATATTTAGAAAATGTGAATTAAAAGTCCAACTATTTTTTATATTTTCTAAAAACACATTTTTGTTAATGATATTTTATAAATTTAGTGAATTTTATTATTTTAGCATACATTTAAATTCATCCAAAACATTTCAATTCCACTGTACTATCACTGCATGACTGTATATTTTAAGGAATCCAATTTATTGTCTGGCTTATTTCGGAAATGCATATGTGCGACTCTTACCATTGAAGAACTAAAAACCCTGCCAAGTTCGTTCTGTTGGTTGGACTGACTGACTACAAAACAAATCTGCGGCACGTGCGTGCAATTTTTTATACACATACAACACACACAATATATGAGTATTTTATATGAAAAATTATGGCAATACATTCATTAACACTACGTGAACCATCCGGGGCAGACGAGAACGAGACAAGGAAGTACATATGGGAACAGGTGTGGGATAGAGGCACATACCATAGATACTACTACATCATGGCTTTATGCAGACAAAAGCACATTTAGAATAATTCATTGCGCTCGGAAATTAACTCGAATATATTTGCAAAATAAAAGCCTCAAAATTGCTATGCATTTATTCATGTGAAATTAATATCTATGGCGGCATTAAATTAAATTCATTTATGAGCGCGAGCGCAGAGTCACCGGAAATATACGAAAATTCATTTAACAACAATTCCCAAACGAAATTATGAATTTGAACGCATTGGTCAATGTCAGCTGTGCCAATAGTTGACAAATGAATTTAGCAAAGTTTTGCAACTGTTCAAAAAAAAAATTCTCTATGATTATTATGAGTTTTTATTATTATTGCCCAACAAAAAAATCCCCCAAAGAATTTACTTATATTATATATAATAATAAATTTTGCAAAGTGGCCAAATATTCATTTGTTTTTATGTCATTTCACAACCCACATGTCATTTTTCATTTGTCCCCCGCCAGTCAGACAGTAAGTCCGACCCTCAGTCAGTCACTCACTTAGTTCCGTAGTCCCGTCCGTTCGTCAGTCATTCAGTCATTGGAGTAATAAACCAATTTATGCCAAGGAAATAATCAACACACAAAGGCATCGACAGCAATTTCACTGCATAAACATTGTACAACATGGTTCTGTGAAAATCCCTGATTGATGCTCGTGCAAGAAACGGGACGAGCCCGTCGTCCAGAGGTCCCACATACCTCCCAATTGTGAACGCACTAGTTTGCCTCCAAATGCACAACACACACACACAGTAAGTCTTAAGTCAAGCGTGTTTCTTCCACAACCACCAAATACAACAACAACAATAAGAAGAAGAAGAAGAATAACGTCTGACTGAAGAATTATAGATATTTATATACGTAACAGCAAAGAGGAGGAGCTCAAACTGCCAAAACTGTACAGAAATAATAAATTATTGTGATGAGGAAATATGCAGAAGCAGGCAACCGAATATCAGCCATAATCACATCATCCACATCCAGCTATACAGGGGGTCTAGTCCAGTCCAGTCCAGTCCAAGTCCGGTAGTGGACAACATTCATTTGAAAGTCAAGATTAAGATCTTTAGCAGCAAAGATGCGAAATGTGCTGCCATGTTGCGAAATAATTGAATGAAATAGAGAAAAATTTTATGAAATTGAAAAATGAACTACGTCGAAGTAAGTTATGTTGACAGAGTACCGCAATTGGAATTGTCTACATTAAGTAAGAGGGTGCATATTTCTGTAGAATTATTAGAATATTTTGCTGTATACAGTCGACCAAATAAGCTATAAAGATATAATTTAATGTATAGGAATTACAAAGTATTAGGCTTCCTAAATCACGGAATGATTTTAACATCCCGGCAGGAATTGTTTTTTAGTTTTGTTGTCAAGAGCATCAATTATAAATAGAGCCCAATGGTGAATGTTCTTGTAGAGGATGAAATTTTGAAGATTCCAGAAAAAAACAACCTACCTGTGATAGTTTATTATCAAAACAAGATGATGAGTTCAAAACATTTTGTGAGTGATACTTTCGTAGACCAATTTTGAGTTTTTCATGAGTATTTTATATAAACTTGGCACTTCAAAAGGTACATTTGTTTCTCATAAACGAATATTGTTTCAAAAAAACGTACATAATCGGGTGAAATTATGTCGAATTGTACAAATTCAGAAATAATACCCACAAATAATAACCAACATCTGAAATATATTAACATATATTCCATTGAAATTCATTCAAGTTATTTGAATTAGGATACTGCCTTAAATGGTTTCATCTTGAAAATATTTTCTCAAAGTAGACGCTTCCCCGAATGTCCCAGTTCCTGGAAATATTCCTTTCGATGAGGTGTCTCATTCAGGGAAGTATCCCTTTCGGGAAAGGGTTTCATACAGGGAAATGTTCCTGTCAAGGTATTGTCTTACAGGGAAATTAAAAAATTTCATAGAGTTTTGTAAGTACTGCATGGAGCTCTACGGTAGGAAAATATTTTAATATATATTTCATTGAAATGCCTTCAAATTATTTCATATCAGGACACTTCCTCAAACGGCTTTACCTTGAAAGACTTCGAAAACATTTTCTCATTTTCCCAAATTGTCTTTTGTGGAAGTATACCTTTCGATGATGAGTCTCTTTCAGGGGTGTCTCTTTCAGTATTCATTCGGGGAAATGTTCCTGCCAAGGTAATGTCTTATGGGGAATGTTCATTCGAAAAGTGTTCATACTAAGAAATGCTCATGTCGAAGAAATGTATTCCGGGGATAAACAAATTTGTGAAAATGTTCATTTGAAGAAGTATCCAGGAAAATGCTCACATCGAAGAAATGTCTTATGTCTTGTGTTCACTTCGAAGAAAAGCCTTCGATAAAATGTATCAGAAAGAAATGTCCATTCAAAGAAGTCTCTGTTCGGGTAAATGCTCATGTCGAAAAGAAAGTAATTTCTTATCGTGGCATATCCATTCACTTTAGAGAAAGGTCATTATTCTAAAGGTTTGTTTACACCATAGAGAAAATATCTAGAGACAGAGAAAAAAAATTAAAGAGTTTTGTTAACCCTGCATAGAGCTCTACGGTAGGGAAATATTTTAACTTATATTTCTTTGAAATGCCATCAAATTATTTCATATCAGGATACTTCCTCAAACGTCTTCACCTTGAAAGACTTCCAAAACATTTTCTCAAAGTAGATGCTTCCCCAAATTTTCTTTTGTGGAAGTATACATTTCGATGATGAGTCTCTTTCAGGGGTGTCTCTTTCTGTATTCATTCGGGGAAATGTTCCTGCCAAGGTATTGTCTTACGGGGAAATTTTCATTCGAAGAAGTGTTTATTCGGAGTAATACTCATGTCGAAGAAATGTTTTGCGGGGATAAATCCGTTCGGGGAAGTATCCACTTTGTGGAAATGTTCATTTGAAGAAGTATCCAGGGTAATGCTCATATTGAAGAAATCTCTGACGAAAAATATTCATTTGGAGAAATATCTTACGGGGTTAAATACATTCGGGGAAGTATCCAGGGAAATGCTCATATTAAAGAAAGTCTTACAAAAATATTCATTTGGGGAAGTGTTCTCGTAGAGGAAAAGTCTTCGATGAAATGTATCGCAATATTCATGTCGAAAATAAATGAATATTTTACCGTGACATATCCATTCAGGAAAGTGTTCAGTTTGGAGAAACATTATCATGGAAAAGTTCAAGGTTTTTTTACACGAATAGCTAGAGATAGAGATAAAAAATTTCAAAAAGTTGAGTAAACCCTGCATAGAGCTCTACGGTAATGAGATATTTTAACATATAATACTTTGAAATTCCTTCAAGTTATTTCGTATCAAGTCACTTTCTCAAATGGCTTTACCTTAAAAGACATAGCTCCGAAAATATGTTCTCAAAGTAGATGCTTCCCTTAATGTCCATTGCCTGGAAGTATTCCTTTCGATTTGGTGTCACTTTCAGGGAAGTATCAATTTCGGAAAAGTATTCATTCGGGGAAATGTTCCTGTCAAGTTATTGTCTTACGAGGAAATGTTCATTCGAAGAAGTGTTCATTCGGAGAAATGCTCATGTCGAAGAAATGTCTTGCGGGGATAAATCCATTCGGAGAAATATCCACTTTGTGGAAATGTTCATTTGAAGAAGTATCCAGGGTAATGCTCATTGTTCTCGTAGAGGAAAAGTCTTCGATGAAATGTATCGCAATATTCATGTCGAAAATTAATTAATTTTTTACCGTGACATATCCATTCAGGAAAGTGTTCACTTTGGAGAAAGATTATCAAGGAAAAGTTTAAAAGTTCAAGGTTTTTTTACACGAATAGCTAGAGATATGGAAAAAAATCTCAAAGAGTTTTGTAAACCTTGCATAGAGTTCTACGGTATGGAAATATTTTAACATATAATACTTTGAAATTCCTTCAAGTTATTTCGTATCAAGTCACTTTCTCAAATGGCTTTACCTTAAAAGACATAGCTCCGAAAATATGTTCTCAAAGTAGATGCTTCCCTTAATGTCCATTGCCTGGAAGTATTCCTTTCGATTTGGTGTCACTTTCAGGGAAGTATCCCTATTGGGAAAGTATTCATTCGGGGAAATGTTCCTGTCAAGTTATTATCTTATGTTCATTCGAAGAAGTGTTCATTCGGAGAAATGCTCATGTCGAAATGTCTTGCGGGGATAAATCCATTCGGAGAAATAACCACTTTGTGGAAATGTTCATTTGAAGAAGTATCCAGGGTAATGCTCAACGAAAAAATTTTCATTTGAGGAAGTGTTCACTTCGAGAAAAAGTCTTCGGGGAAATGTATCACGAAGAAATGAATATTCGTATAAATTCTCATGTCGAAAATGAAGAAATATTTTAGGGTAAAATACCCATTCAGGGAATTGTCCACTTTGAGGTAAAGTCGAAAGCCGATAATATTCATTGGAAGAAGTATACATTCAGTGAAATGAAGAATCCACTTCCGAGATATGTCTTTCGGGGAAATGTTCATTCACAGAAGTATGCATGTCGAACAAATGTCATACGGTGAAAAGCCCATTTGGGGAAGTCCACCTTGGGGAAAATCATTTGGTAAAATGTCTTTCGGGATAACTACTTTTGAGGAAACGTTCAATTAATGACACATAATTATAAATATTATAGATATATTTTATGTTTTTGAACACACAGAAGAAAATCCATTATGTTTGCTACAATATTTTTTAATTTCTGAACTTATAAAATAAATATATTTATAAAAATATATAACCATAAGTTATGAAATGAATACCAAAATAATGTAAAAAATGTTAGAAGTAACATCAAATTTAAGTCAGAAACTTTAAGGCTGCAAACATCAATATGTTGCCTACATGCATATTTTTCTTAGCGTGAAGAATTATAACATTTTTCATTAAGTTCAATAGTGAAGTAATTGTAAACTCAATGATATTGGACATTTCCCACTGGGATATATTTGTAAAAATTGAATTGATAGTTTATATTTAAAAATACTATAAAGTTGATTGGTTTAAAAACCATAAGGAGTATTTAAAAATAATATGCGCAATATAAACACACTTTTAAAAACGTTTTTACAAGATGAAGAATTAATAAAAATCGGTTCCAGTTAAATATATTTTATAGTGGAATTTTAAATGTCATCCTCTTAACGATCTCAATGGCAGACTACAACAATATAATAAATCAATATACCTGACTGTTTCATTTGTTTGTGCCATTGTATTACCACAGTATTCTGACCACACCAATTCCATACAATTTGAACGATACCAAAACTAACATCCAGCCAAGCCGCTTTGTTCAACCAACCGCATTTGTTGCTCCACAAAGTGATTGCAACTTCATTCATAGGTAAATAAAAGTTTCAACGGAGGAACATCTCCTCATTACCGCAAACATTTTCAAATACTCTTAGTCTGTGCCACCAACAACACCATCATCATCAGCAGCAGTAGTACTAGATGCAGTAATAGTACAGGATGAATTAGTAGTGCCACAAAAGCGGCCGCAGTAAATTTAAAATTGTTGAAAGGTTCTTAAATGGACTCACGATACGATGACAACGAGAAAACGAAAACCGTTTGGCAGCAGAGAAATCGTCTTTTGTGGAAGTATACCTTTCGATGATGAGTCTCTTTCAGGGGTGTCTCTTTCAGTATTCATTCGGGGAAATGTTCCTGCCAAGGTAATGTCTTATGGGGAATGTTCATTCGAAAAGTGTTCATACTAAGAAATGCTCATGTCGAAGAAATGTATTCCGGGGATAAACAAATTTGTGAAAATGTTCATTTGAAGAAGTATCCAGGAAAATGCTCACATCGAAGAAATGTCTTATGTCTTGTGTTCACTTCGAAGAAAAGCCTTCGATAAAATGTATCAGAAAGAAATGTCCATTCAAAGAAGTCTCTGTTCGGGTAAATGCTCATGTCGAAAAGAAAGTAATTTCTTATCGTGGCATATCCATTCACTTTAGAGAAAGGTCATTATTCTAAAGGTTTGTTTACACCATAGAGAAAATATCTAGAGACAGAGAAAAAAAATTAAAGAGTTTTGTTAACCCTGCATAGAGCTCTACGGTAGGGAAATATTTTAACTTATATTTCTTTGAAATGCCATCAAATTATTTCATATCAGGATACTTCCTCAAACGTCTTCACCTTGAAAGACTTCCAAAACATTTTCTCAAAGTAGATGCTTCCCCAAATTTTCTTTTGTGGAAGTATACATTTCGATGATGAGTCTCTTTCAGGGGTGTCTCTTTCTGTATTCATTCGGGGAAATGTTCCTGCCAAGGTATTGTCTTACGGGGAAATTTTCATTCGAAGAAGTGTTTATTCGGAGTAATACTCATGTCGAAGAAATGTTTTGCGGGGATAAATCCGTTCGGGGAAGTATCCACTTTGTGGAAATGTTCATTTGAAGAAGTATCCAGGGTAATGCTCATATTGAAGAAATCTCTGACGAAAAATATTCATTTGGAGAAATATCTTACGGGGTTAAATACATTCGGGGAAGTATCCAGGGAAATGCTCATATTAAAGAAAGTCTTACAAAAATATTCATTTGGGGAAGTGTTCTCGTAGAGGAAAAGTCTTCGATGAAATGTATCGCAATATTCATGTCGAAAATAAATGAATATTTTACCGTGACATATCCATTCAGGAAAGTGTTCAGTTTGGAGAAACATTATCATGGAAAAGTTCAAAAGTTCAAGGTTTTTTTACACGAATAGCTAGAGATAGAGATAAAAAATTTCAAAAAGTTGAGTAAACCCTGCATAGAGCTCTACGGTAATGAGATATTTTAACATATAATACTTTGAAATTCCTTCAAGTTATTTCGTATCAAGTCACTTTCTCAAATGGCTTTACCTTAAAAGACATAGCTCCGAAAATATGTTCTCAAAGTAGATGCTTCCCTTAATGTCCATTGCCTGGAAGTATTCCTTTCGATTTGGTGTCACTTTCAGGGAAGTATCAATTTCGGAAAAGTATTCATTCGGGGAAATGTTCCTGTCAAGTTATTGTCTTACGAGGAAATGTTCATTCGAAGAAGTGTTCATTCGGAGAAATGCTCATGTCGAAGAAATGTCTTGCGGGGATAAATCCATTCGGAGAAATATCCACTTTGTGGAAATGTTCATTTGAAGAAGTATCCAGGGTAATGCTCATTGTTCTCGTAGAGGAAAAGTCTTCGATGAAATGTATCGCAATATTCATGTCGAAAATTAATTAATTTTTTACCGTGACATATCCATTCAGGAAAGTGTTCACTTTGGAGAAAGATTATCAAGGAAAAGTTTAAAAGTTCAAGGTTTTTTTACACGAATAGCTAGAGATATGGAAAAAAATCTCAAAGAGTTTTGTAAACCTTGCATAGAGTTCTACGGTATGGAAATATTTTAACATATAATACTTTGAAATTCCTTCAAGTTATTTCGTATCAAGTCACTTTCTCAAATGGCTTTACCTTAAAAGACATAGCTCCGAAAATATGTTCTCAAAGTAGATGCTTCCCTTAATGTCCATTGCCTGGAAGTATTCCTTTCGATTTGGTGTCACTTTCAGGGAAGTATCCCTATTGGGAAAGTATTCATTCGGGGAAATGTTCCTGTCAAGTTATTATCTTATGTTCATTCGAAGAAGTGTTCATTCGGAGAAATGCTCATGTCGAAATGTCTTGCGGGGATAAATCCATTCGGAGAAATAACCACTTTGTGGAAATGTTCATTTGAAGAAGTATCCAGGGTAATGCTCAACGAAAAAATTTTCATTTGAGGAAGTGTTCACTTCGAGAAAAAGTCTTCGGGGAAATGTATCACGAAGAAATGAATATTCGTATAAATTCTCATGTCGAAAATGAAGAAATATTTTAGGGTAAAATACCCATTCAGGGAATTGTCCACTTTGAGGTAAAGTCGAAAGCCGATAATATTCATTGGAAGAAGTATACATTCAGTGAAATGAAGAATCCACTTCCGAGATATGTCTTTCGGGGAAATGTTCATTCACAGAAGTATGCATGTCGAACAAATGTCATACGGTGAAAAGCCCATTTGGGGAAGTCCACCTTGGGGAAAATCATTTGGTAAAATGTCTTTCGGGATAACTACTTTTGAGGAAACGTTCAATTAATGACACTAATGACACATAATTATAAATATTATATATATATATTGTATGTTTTTGAACACACAGGCGAAATTCCATTATGTTTGCTACAATATTTTTTTAATTTTTGGACTTTTAAAATAAATATATTTATAAAAACATATAACCATAAGTTATGAAATGAATATCAAAATAATGTAAAAAACATCAAATTTAAGTCAGAAACTTTAAGGCTGCAAACATCAATATGTTGTCTACATGCAGATTTTTCTAAGCGTGAAGTAATATAACATTTTTCAATAAGTTCCATAGTGAAGTAATTGTAAACTCAATGATATTGGACATTTCCCACTGGGATATATTTGTAAAACTTGAATTGATAGTTTATATTTGAAAATACTATAAAGTTGATTGGTTTAAAAACCATAAGGAGTATTTAAAAATAATATGCGCAATATAAACACACTTTTAAAAACGTTTTTACAAGATGAAGAATTAATAAAAATCGGTTCCAGTTAAATATATTTTATAGTGGAATTTTAAATGTCATCCTCTTAACGATCTCAATGGCAGACTACAACAATATAATAAATCAATATACCTGACTGTTTCATTTGTTTGTGCCATTGTATTACCACAGTATTCTGACCACACCAATTCCATACAATTTGAACGATACCAAAACTAACATCCAGCCAAGCCGCTTTGTTCAACCAACCGCATTTGTTGCTCCACAAAGTGATTGCAACTTCATTCATAGGTAAATAAAAGTTTCAACGGAGTAACATCTCCTCATTACCGCAAACATTTTCAAATACTCTTAGTCTGTGCCACCAACAACACCATCATCATCAGCAGCAGTAGTACTAGATGCAGTAATAGTACAGGATGAATTAGTAGTGCCACAAAAGCGGCCGCAGTAAATTTAAAATTGTTGAAAGGTTCTTAAATGGACTCACGATACGATGACAACGAGAAAACGAAAACCGTTTGGCAGCAGAGAAATCCACCTAAGCTGCTGACACTGGAATGGACAATCGGTGCGGTACGACAGACATGATCATCGTACGACATACGGAACGGTACGAAACACTGAAGGAAGATAGCTATTTGGACGGTAGCAAGAGTAGGACGTAAGGTACGTATACAAAGTGACAGCTCAAAATTGTGGCCAACAGGGGAACTACTAACAGCAAACAAGAACTAAAACTAAAAATTGTATAGAACAACAAGCAAACAGACACAAAAAAAATGTATCGAGAATGTGGATGAGTTGAGCTGAGTATGAGGATTAGTTTTAGGATGAGGCACAACGACGACGACAATCACGACGATGAGTCGACATAGCAAAAAGGACGACCACGACGACAATGACTACGTACCGACAGGCACTGCAGTAGAAGGGATCACAAATCATTCGATTGGACGTTCACATCGCATTTTGTGCGCACAATTTTCATAGCCCCCACCTGCCTGAATGGCTGCCTTGCGTCATTTCATGCCGTTTGTTGGCTGCAATTTTGCTCCATTTCGCTACTACTACTGCAACGAGTACTACTACTACCTGTGTGCTTGGCCTAAGCCAAAACAATATTCCAACAATTCGAACAATAGATCTGTTCCCATAGCCGAAGGGGTTTAGTTAGTATCCGTGTATCGGTGTGTTTTGTGCTTTGGCCAAATGACAGAAACGCCGACATTTGTGAGCTTTTGAGGTTGAGTACTGTGGCGTGTTTTTTTTTTTTTTTTTCAAACTGTGGCAATTCTTTCACTCTTCTTGTTATTGACCAACAAACACAGGCTGTGGCTACTCGATCTCGACCGAATGCTCTCGTTGCTTGCTGTTCATTTAGATACATTCTTTCGAGCAACTGGATGGCAGCAGTCGAAATACAATGGCTAAAATACGAATACTACATTTGGATTGGAGTTTATTTGAGATGACACTAGAATTCGCATGCAAAACAAACAACAATAAAGGCATTTTATTTATGTCTTCGTCGTCGTCGTCGTTGTTATTGTCGATGTCCTCTTGCGGCCTACTTGACCATCCGTTGTTTGGTTCGGTACCCAAGTGGTTCCGTCCCAGCCGTATATGTGTCCGTCTGTCCGTCCTTCCTCTATGGTGACAATGTGAAAATGAGTTAATAATGATGTGTGCGGGCACAACATTTTGTAGCCGTTCGTTGCCGACCATATTTTATGTCGCGTCTCTTAAACTGTTATAACTTGCAATGCTGGCATTTTAATGGACTGTTTTCGGGGCGAATATCTTATATCCTAATGAATGTCGGGCCAGACACCTTGCGACAGGCACGACAACCCTTTGATATAGTCTTGTTGCTTTTAGATAAAGTGGTACAGTATATGTTGCCGGATTCTCTTACGAAAAGAATTTCATTGTTCTAGAATATGTAGTATTGTCATGGGTATATTATTCGAAAGCTATGTAATTTTCGAGTTATTCGAGCAGGCTCTTTTAAATTAGTTAATAATATTTAGTCGAATCTACTTCGTTTTACTTCAGCCTGTTTCAGCTATAATACAATGTAATTTGCAGTTCTTAATCCCATGAGGATCTTCCGGATTTCTAACCCACAACACCCCCTCGGAGTTTTACACAATGAAGTGTAATAAAATGCATTTGTTTCGGAAATACAAACATACTATGGTATTTTCCATTTGTTTGGTCACCCGCCCCCTTACAACTGTATTGTCACGTACCGTTCTGCACCCTCATACCATAATCCCGTACTCTGCCATTTATATAGTGCTATCTCCTTTGTCGTTGGTAGTAAGTTTTATTTAACTTGTCTGCGCCAAGTGTCAGGAGAGATTTTTTCCAAATTAGTTTTATTATCATTAAAAATGTGCGAAAGAAAAGATGAGTTGGAATTCCTTATCGCACCATGAAGAATGGTATTCGTGCCATTCACTTTATTACAGACTCCGTGGTGTCAGTTGTGCGCCGGGCACGATTCTTCAGCACCCTGCTACATTACACTCCTTTTGTGCTACATTATCTTATACTGTGTTTTGTTGGTGGGGGCCATTTGATAAATTTCATTGCACGCTATTTGGACTTTAATTTGTGGAATGCAGAACAATTAAAACAGTACAAGAATTGCCAGAGTCCTATCAAGTCCTGCGACGACCGATGCTGCGTTGGAATACGCGCAACACTCTAATTAAAATGTATGTACACCGTTGTAAAGTAGCTGAAATTAATTGCCCCAGTCTTTGGCTGCTCCGTGGGTAGCCACCGCTATAGAGAATTTAGCATGCCTTTCCTTTGTGTGCAGCTAGAAGGTGTTGGAAAAATGATAGCGCGCGTTTTACCTTGCAAAAGGAGTCTTTGTGGGAACGGCTTGGCTCCCTACTTAAATATTTAAGTAGAGAGTTTTGTGCTTTATAACTGAAGTTCGTACTAGTCATACAGATACAGTTTAATTAAAACGAAAACAGCACACCGTATTATTTAAATTAGTTTTGCGAAACTATGTCTGATTTTGGGAAATGCAACATAACTATAAAAATAAAATATGGGCCATCCAAAAAAAGTCAAATTTGAGATTTCGATTTTAATGAAATTTTGGAAACTGATAAAGGGTATCGAGACATGCACTAACCAATTTTTTTTTTTTATTTTTTCCGACCATTACTTTCAGAGATACAGTGGCTCAAAGTTGGAAAAAAGGGCAAAAAATCACTTTTGTTCATATTTATATATGTCTTGAACTGGAAATGCTAGAAACTCCGTTAACTACTCGTTTTAAGCTAGCTAGCTAGTTCTATTAGCTTTAAAACGAGCCATCAATGAAATTTCTAGCATTTCTAGTTCAAGAGATATTTAAATATGAACAACCATACAAAAGTGATTTTTGGCCCTTTTTTCCCAACTTTGAGTCACTGTATCGCTGGAAGTAGTAGTCGGAAAATATAAAAAAAAAATTGGTTAGTGCATGTCTCAATATCCTTTATCAACTCCCAAAATTTAATTGAAATCGAAGAAGGTGAGTTTCAACCGCTGGTCGATTTGGTGTGGAATGGCCCATATTCGTCTATGATTTTAGGTCTACAAAAATATTCTCTTTGGTAATTTGTGATCAATCACCTCCTGAATCGATTTAGCGATGACCGTCTCTCAATCTGCTGAACTCAATAGCTTCTCCATACTCTGGGTTCCTGGCCACAGAGGAATAGAGAGGGCAATGAAGAAGCTGACAAACTTGCACGAAAAGGAGTCGCCAAAAACAAATAGGTCCCGAACTTTTTTGTGTAATAGGTGACAGTGTTGTAAAAAAGTTATTACGAGAAGTACTATTTAACACCAGAGAAGAACTATGGTTGGGGCAGGTTAAAATGCGTCAATCTAAGAAATCCTATCCTATGGGGTCCTATGACCTGAGAAGATTTAAAGAATACATAAAACTATCGAAGAAAAACTTTAAAATTCGAACAGGACTTCTTATAGGTTATTGTCGGCTTGCTAAACATCTGACTAGGATGGGTATAGAAACGGACAGTACATGTTTGTGTCTAGAAGTCGATGAAGATCCAGAACATTATTTAGGAACATGTCCAGCGTACAAGAATGCAAATACTTGGGAATCGACCACCAAGTCCGAGCGATATTAGAAAGATGAACCCTAACCATATAATCAGGTTCTTAACGGAGATAGGC
Source organism: Dryomyza anilis (assembly GCA_951804985.1). Taxonomy (NCBI): domain Eukaryota; kingdom Metazoa; phylum Arthropoda; class Insecta; order Diptera; family Dryomyzidae; genus Dryomyza; species Dryomyza anilis. Next base: position 96,374,580 of record OX638130.1, on the reverse strand, counting down.
TTGACGGACATCCTATAGAACTAATAGAACCAGAACCTCCTATAAATAGTATAGGGAGATGATGCCACAGCTGAGAATGTCTTCAGTTATAGTATCAAGCGGGGCACAATAGATCTATTCAGATCGCAGTGCGTTACCGCGAAGCAATAATAATCTGCTGAACTCATGATACAGGTACATATAGTAAAGCTAGATTAATGCAACTCAAAACTTAGATTACTTGTATACCTATGCTGCCGGGTACCACAAATGGTAGTTATCGGTCGACCTTTGATCAATGTACGCCTATTTTTGTATCATATAACACTAAATGGGAATGGGTATGGGAAACTTTATATACTTTTTGATCTTCCGTTTTTGTCACCCAGAAAGAGATAGAAAAGTATGTAGCTACTTTATATTCCTAATCAGCATTACATTCAGAGTTGATTTAGCGATGTCCATCTGTCTGCCCGTCGGTCTGAGTCTTTGCCCTCCTGTTTATATCTCGATTATAGGAACGTGAATAGAACTATATCAATGAAACTAACTGGTACTAAAAGTGGTAGACTTAGATAGACTATAACCATCATAACCTTCCTTATCAGAATGTACGTACTATAAACCATTCTCATGTGAATTTAGCTCCCATACTGCTTTTCATTCATCTCCTTCATAAATTCTAAATTTTAAGAATTAAATCCTTATTTTATTTTATTTTATTTCGTAAATTGGAGAAATTCGTCGAATTAAACTCGGCCGTGAATCTTCCTTAAAGTATAAATGACTTGAAAATAATACAAAATGCTTTTTTTCATTCTCAAATGCATTTCCATAAATTCTACGCTGTAAATACTTCACTATAATAAAACTTCTCTTACTAAAGCGAAAATGTAAAAAGCTCATAAAATACTTGAACCCAACAAAGAAAATTCAATAATACGTCAGGATTAACGACATTCATCAGCAGCAAAAAGCCTCTTAACGGCACATTTCCACAGAGCAAAACACTCCAAAACATATCATGTGGTCAGCAAAAATTCCAAAAGTATAACCAGAACAAAACAATACCTCGAATCTCGATTTAATTAGAATTTGTATCCGTTAAAACCCGCACGCACTGCTGGAACTTGAGATGAATGGCGGCAGGGCAGTCAGCCTCATTTGGCTGTATGGATTAAAAGTCCTTCGTGCGTGGCAGGGCAATAATGCGTGTTGGCAACTTGGAACCAACAATTCTTTTGTCTAATGAGCAAATATGCGTGGCTGTTTTTATTATTTTTCTGTTTGTTTGGTTTGTTTGGTATTTTTTTTTTCTTCTTTTGGCTCTATTTGTGTTTAAGTCGTTACAAAGAAAGTCGAGGCACGAAAATAATCCTTAATAATATAATCCTGCATCACAGCTGAATGATGACAGCGAACAAATTTGCAAAAACAAAGCAGCTATGCGCGCTAGGGTCACATGCCGGATCAAAAGGAATCTGTCAGGATGTTTATCGTATGCCAGACGCGTACAACTTCATAGTCTTCTCGAACACTAAACCGAGTGACAGCAGAACGAAAGCGTGCATGTCGTCGTCGTCTTACATATGAAATGTCAGACACGAACTCTCTAATTTAGTGAAGACAACGCATTTGCGGCTCTTCGTCTTCGAACCTGCCGAAGGATCTGTACCTCGTATTGCACGTGTTGCCGATACATTAGCGCATTTGATGAATCTGTTAAGCAGCCTAGCATCTTGGACGTATTCAGAAAGACATCGGGCAGAGGTCGTCACATATCGCATATATGTGTGGGGAGATTTTTGGGTGGCGGCAAAGGTTCACCTGCCAAATTTTCACATATTCCTTTGGTTTGGTTGAGTTCGTTTCTACTTTTTTTGTGCTGTTGATGATAAAGATGACACTATTTGTTAAGCCAACATAACATTGCCAAATGCTGCACATCTTGCATTCGGAACACGTATCAGCGACGAACCTTTTTAAATTTGACAGCAATTTCATCTTCCATGGTGTGGCTTTCATATATTCATGTTTTTTATACGTTCGTTGTTTTGGTACATGTTGAGCCACGTTATTTCATGATGATGATGGAAAGTTTCTTATGAAAAAATTGAGAAAAAGTTTCGTGATATCACGTCCGCACTCCCAGCCAGCCAGCCTGTCCGCCTGCCTGCCTTCCCATCTGCCAATGTGTATTGGCAGCAGGCGGGGGAGTAATGAGGACAGACACTTGGCTACAACATGCACATTTTGCAATCAAGAATTCCTCTTTTGGCAAAATATCGATCGTGTTTGCTTTGATGTGGGCGTTCGGGGTGTTTGTTCTTATGAGGCTCTTTTTTTTTTTTGTTTCATACATTTTTTTTTGGTCTTCTCTACAGCATCACAGCTGGCAACAAGGCGGAGGAGGCTGGCATGTGGAACGAATTCAATGAAGACATTCGTGGTCTCAAATTCCATGGGCACAAAGCTAAAAGGTAACCAGCGGCAGGGTTCATTATTTAGTTAGGACATTTTTTTCTCGCCGTTATGTGACAAGATTTTCTAAATAGCCACGACACGTGTGGGGGTTAGTGGGTGGGTAGGTTATGAAATCATGTGCCTATCATTACAATAGCTTTCAAATCTAAATGCATATATTTGCTTGCGGCGATCTGACTTTTTGACTATTTAAACCGAAAAAATATTGCTAATTTGTCACGTGATTACGTTGTCAAATGTGGAATTTCGTATATGACATAGAGGCCAATAATAACTGCGTGTGTTGGGTTTCAAAAGTAATAAGTTTTTATTTTCATATGTATTCATTATTTTTTTTTATCTATATTGAGGTTCTGTAAAAGTCATGACTTGTTAACTAAATTCGCTTTTAATTTTGTTAAAACTCCGAACATCTTTAACAGTGCAGCTGAAAGCATCACAGATTCTTCTTGAAACTTCTTGAATATGGTTTGCAGAAACTTCCAGAATCCGACTCTGCGCCACAAGTACGGGTAAAATAGTATAGATAAATACGGATGTTCGTATAGTGTAGAAGTTTGTGGAAACTTCTACGGATTATTTTTGCAAACTTCTAGAATCCTGTTTGTGGAGACTTCGCAAATTCGGACTTCTTCAGAAGTTTGTGGAAACTTCTACGTATTCTTTTTGCAAACTTTAAGAATACTGTTTGTGGATACTTTACAAATTCAGACTTTTGTGCCGCACCTGATGGCATTAGCGATGAAAATACCTCATAAAGTGCAGAAGTTTGTGGAACTTAAAGAACTTGTTTTGCAGAAACTTCCAGAATCCGACTCTGCGTCACAAGTACGGGTAAAAAGGTATAGATAAATACAAGTATTCGTGTAGTATAGAAGTTTGTGGAAACTTCTACGTATTCTTTTTGCAAACTTCTAGAATACTGTTTGTGGAGACTTCTCAAATTCTGACTTCTGTGTCGCACATGATGGTATTAGCGATGAAAATACCTCATAAAGTGCAGAAGTTTGTGGAAACATCTTCTTTTTATTATTTTTGAAAACAGCTGGAAATCGAATCGGGATTTTGACTTCTAGAAAAGTGTTAATATCGTGAAAGGCCTTCTCAATAACAGTAGAAAAGACGAATATTACGAATGAGGATGAAAATTATATTTTATTAATCGAAAAAAGAACCTCCCAAATATTTCAATGTTATATGAGTTATATGAGCAAAAGTGGATGGATTATATATCACGATCGACGAATCACAACTTTTTTCAATACCAGATAGTGCTATTAGACAAGTAATTTAAGTTCTTACTTTTATTGAATTGTCTCATGTTGTGTTTTTTTTTTAATATTAATTTGAACAAAAAGACAGACCCTAAATCCATTTATGAGGGATCCAGAATGTACCGTGCCATGCCAGACTTACTTCAAAGTTGTTTTTTTTTAGGTTAAAAATAAAAATTGTCTTTCCTCACGTTTACCATTTAATTAGTGCCTATTGGTGGCCAGCAATTAGATTCAATCAATTGCCACGCTGTCTCCAATTAATTGTCAGTGTCTTTTCTGTTTAGCAAACTAAAAAAAAAAATAACTTAATTATTGGTCATTAAATTAGAACTTTTCAATGAATACCAAAAAAAAAAACCTGACTCTGCTGAGTTGCGGAAGAACGAAACGCAATCAAATTAAATGAGAAAACAAACGAGCAATTCACACGCACGCACTTCGTAGCTCCGAAAATAATTCAATCAATCAATCAAACTCACGTTGTATCAAAAATAGGCGAAATCTGGGCGTGCAAATAGTGATTAAGTGCTGAAGGAATGAAAATGAAGTAAATGAAGGCAAAATCGAAAACGAAATCAGACGTGCCAAGAGCGGTGGAACTGAGACACACACAACAAGTGCTACTTAAGGAAATACAAACGCCTTGTCTTGATAGGCGTATAACTCTGAAAGTGATGATGGTGTCGTGTCATTGAATCGCAAAATTTTCTGTTATTTTTTTTTCTTTTTCATTCGACAGCAGAAATTCCTAAATAAATATTTTACAATTTTAATGAATGGTATGAATAATGTGCAGAGAATTAAATTCGATATAATGGATTTTAAGTATAGAATAGATGTTCTAAGAAACGATATGGTACACCGGATCCCGAACTATAAAGAAGTTAGCCCCAAAATGATGTATTACAAAATGTAAACTCTATCAGCATTTTTTCTCAGAAAATAAGAGAAAAAAAGACACAAACGTACTGAGAAAATAATTCAGTGCACTAAGGCAGTAAGCAAGAAAGAGACAGATGTTCAGATGATCAGTGCATTAAAATACATGAGTACATGAGAAAGAAATGGAATAAGCGTGAAAGCATCAAGGATTATTTTTGGAAACTTCTAGAATCCGACTATGTGCTGAACTTGAGAGTATTAGAGATAGCAAGCAATATCGATGCTTGTGTAGTTTGTGGAAGTTTGTGGAAACTTCTATAGATTCCTTTTGCAAACTTCTATAATCCGATTTATGAAAACATCTAGAATCCGGCGTTGCGCTACACATAAGGATAAAAGAAAGAAAAGGGAACCTTACAATAAATACTAATACCCGTGAAGTGTAGCAGTTTGTGGAAACATCAGATATTCGGTACTGCAGGATTAATGGGCATCGCATGTATGTGTATCAGTGCAACTAAAGTGAGCGAGAAATAGATGGCGATTAATAAGTACCATCACATGAGTATGAGCGTGCGAGCAATATCTTTTCGGAAACTTCTAGAATCCGGTTCTTCGCCGCTCTAAAGGATATAAGAGATAAAGATACCTGACGAGCAGTACGGATCCTTGTAAAGTGCAAAAGTTTGTGGAAACTTGAATGGATTGTTTTTACAAACTTCTATAACTGGTTTGCGGAAACAATTCGGTTATATGCTGCACTTGAGGGTATTAGAAATAGCAAGCAATACTCGATGCTCGCGAAGTGCAGAAGTTTCTGGAAACCTCTATGTATTCTTTTTGGTTACTTTTATAATCCGATTTACGGAAACTTCTGGAATTCGGCGTTGCGCCACACAGAAAGATAAAAGAAAAAATAACCTTACAAACAATACGGATGCTCGTAAGGTGTAGAAGTTTATGGAAACATCAGAAATCCGGTTCTGCAGGATATAAAAGGCGTCGCTACTAAGCGGTGCTACTAAAGAGAGCGTGAAATAGATAGACAATCAATGAGTATGATAACATGAGTACGAGCGAGCGCGCATTACCATCTTGGAAACCGGTTCTTCGCTGCACTAAAGGATGAAAGAGATAAAGATACCTTACGAGCAGTACGGACCGAAGTTTGTGGAAACTTTCAATCCGGCCTAGCTATATATAAGTACAATGTATACGAGAAGTTTATTTGTAATTTAAATATCGTATTTGCAAATAGAAATCATTGCAGTGCATTTAGATAGCACAAATGTAAAGAAAAGAAAATACATAAATATTTATTTTATATTAACTTTAAAGTAATTAATATTTTCTGAAAATGTGCGGCTTTTAATAACATTTTTATAGCCTTCTTTCGAAGAATCCCAAAAGATTTGGGTTATAAAAATACAACCATCACAAAGTCTACTTATACTGTTTCCCAATACCACATAACACTGAAATACAATAACATTTTCCTTTTTTTTTAGTATTCTATTCAACATCTACTACTCATTGTATTTATTATCGCTGAATTTGAGCTCACAGAACTTGAGCTTTACCATTAACATGGTTTTTTTTTCAGCGTCAGCGCCCGTCAGTCGAAGGAGGTGTTGATTTTATTGCCGGATTTCTTAATTTCTCATTTCAATTGAAAGACGTTTCGTTTCGTATTTCATTTCATTATTCACTTGTGCGAATAAACATTATCGAAGGGTGTCAATAAGCTGAGCGGCTCAAGGGATGAGGCTGCTTCGGCGGCGGCGATATTGGTTTCATCAGCAATTGCTTGCATACATTGCGGCGCACAAAAAAAATAAAATGATTTCAGTGCGTTGATATAATTGCGGGTTGGGCTGAATTGGTTTCATTTTGGTGTAAATTGATGAAGGGAGGTGGTGGCCACGTGCACACGTTTGAGAGCATTCTGTATATATTTTTATTGACAGTGAACGTACCGCATTATTTGCTAAACTCAATGGAAAAATTACTAGTATTAAAAGACGTTCTTAAGTTTTATTTTCAAATTGATATTATGTTATTTTGAAGGTCTGTGTGGTGGCGATATGCTTTCAATTAGTAAATATTTGATATATTTTTTGATTTTCGGGTTGATATCAACTATGATTTTTTTCATAAAAATTAAAAGTTCGGATAATATGCTAAAAATTATTAAAATTTTATTCCTCAATATTATATATATTTTCACCAACTATCGTCTCCATCATTCGTTGTATTAAAATCGTATTTTAAATGGTTTTCTTGTTCAATATTATGTTTTAATACAAAAATCTTCAATATGATGATTTTATTTATCAATATTTTGAAATTTTAAATTTTATAAAAATAACAAAAACGAAAAAAAAATGTCGGTTTATTTTTTTTTAATTTCAAAAAAAAATAAAAATTTCGGAAACAAAATTAATAAAAAATCCTATTTGTTTTTTTATATAACTTTACTCTAAATATGACAAATAAAATTTATGAAAAAATAAAATAAATAAAAATGTTCTTTGATGAACCACATTCTTCAATATGATGTTCAAATTGATGTACATATTGATGCACAATTTTTCAGTCATTCATCAAATTTATAACACTGTCCTACACGCATTGGTGGATTGGCTGATTCCGAAAATTTCATAATTTTTGTCAAATTGGCTCTAGTTTTGAGTTTCAGTAAATTTTGCAATTTCCCATATTTTTCTCTTATTTTATTTTGAAAATTTCTACAAAATAAAGATGCAGTTATATCGCGCTGCACAGAAAAAATGTACATCATATTGATGAATTCCGTTCTTCAAACCATGATTCATTGTATTGAAGAGCCATTCATAATATTAATGACTAACGACATCAATGTTATGAATGCTATCATAAATATGAAGAACGCTTGGTAACTGTCGAAAAAGTGTTCTTCAATATGATGAACTGTATGTGAAGAATACGTTTCATCATATTAATGAACCAAAATATAAAATCCAACATATTAGTTCTTCATATTGAAGAACTCTGTTCATTAAACCAAATTTCTATCAAAATGTTTTTTTTTCGTTCATTGTTTGCCGTACTTCTCAGTTCTTAAGTAGTTCTTGTGTGTTATTTCTTATATAATGCTTGCTCGACATGCATAAATTGATAAAATGTTTTATAATATATTCAATATAATTGGAACCTTTTATTTATAAAGAGTTATATTTATAAAAAATATATTTTTGAAAAAAATATTTTTTTTTTTGAAAAAAATGTTTTTTCGAAAAAAAATTTTTTTTCGAACAAGTTTTTTTTTTCGAATCAATTTTTTTTTCGAACAAAAAAATTGTTTTTTTCAAATAAATATTTTTTTCGAACAATTTTTTTTTCGAAAAATTTATTTTTTCAAAAACATTTTTTTTTCGAAAAAAAAATTTTTTTTTTCGGAACAATTATTTTGTCCGAAATTTTTTTTTTCGGATAATTTTTTAATTTTTTTTTACTGTTATTTTTTAAATAACATTTTTACAACAATTTTTTTTCGAATTATTTTATAAAAAAAAAAATGTTGATAAAATATTATGAACACATTCATCAATATGACAATTCAAATTCATTGTATTGAATGTTTTGTTCATATATATAATGAATACATTCATTAATATGTCATATAATGAACGGTGGTATCAATATGATGAATCTGGTAGTTGGTGAAAAAATTCATAATATTTATGAATAAATTTATCATATTGAAGATTTTTTTTTTCTGTGCGCAATATAAACAATGCGTCGAAATATTTGTCTGCCAGATATAACAACATAAATACACTAAATAATTAATCTACTAAGTAATAACGTATTTTATTCACAAAATTGTTTTTTATTTTAAATTTTTTTTGCTTATATCTCGCAAAAAAAATTTTCACGCATAAGAGCTAATTTTTGAATTGTAGCGCGATGTATTCTGCGTCTAATATTGAAAAATTTCATTATTTGAAAAATAAAAAATATCAAAAAGAGAGAAATTGAAAAATGTACTAAATCTCAAAAATTAGTGCCAATTTGAAAAAACTAAAGACATTTTCGGAATCAGCGCCACAAATGTATACAATATTTGCGTTTTTACTGCACCATGTCAAAAGTTGAATTTTGTTGGGCAGTCGAATGCATAATATTGATGTTTTGTAGTGGTCAATTTTATGAATTATTCTTCAATACAACAATTCATGATTTGAATGATTTTGTGTTCCCAGAATCTTGTATCTATCACTGGTTTACCAGAAATATGCTATTAAATAGCAGAACTATCGTTTTGAGTAGTTAAAAAACAATAAAAATGGCAAAACTTGTGTTATAAGTGGTTAAAAAATATTAAAAAAAAAAACAAAATTAGCTATTTAAATTTTTTAAAACCTTGAGTTAACTTGTGTCAACTATGTATAGAACTATGTCTCTAAAAAATTATATACGAATATTTTCGCACTTTATCTCTTTCGTCGTACAGAAATAACTATTCTATTCATAACTAAATACAGAAAAAATATCCTATTAAGTACATAATGTGACTATTGATTTTATGGTTCATGTATTAATCGTTCTTTCATATTAATTAAAAAGTTTTCTAATTAATTTGATAGCATTCGAATAATTCAATGTCATAAATTTAAATATTATAGTAATATTTTTTTAATAGTATAAATACTATTGTTTCAATGGTTTTACTGGATTTTCAAATACCTGGGTATCACTTAGTGCCATTATTTTCTGCCCATAGGGGTCTCGCTCTATTTATTCGGAGTGACGTTGTGTATCAACTGCAGCAACAACATAGTGTGTCGGATAGCGAATTTAATACAATTTGGGTTAAATTCAAAATCCAAGCACACATCATGCTTTCTTTATAGGAGTTCTAATCTAGATAGGGTTTCCACCTGTAATAAGCTGGATGCCTTATCTGATTCGATCTCAAATATATTGACCCAATTTCCAGGCAGTGAAATTGTTGTTGCCGGCGATTTTAATGTGCACAACGCCACTTGGTTGAGCCACTTGGGTCTTCCAACACAGGAAGGTTGTTATGTTGAGCTGTTTGCAGAGTGCAATCAACTCACTCAATCGGTGAAGGAACCAACGTACCTCCCACGTGTCGGTGGGCAAAGCCAAAAAGTCCTAGACCTTTTTCTGACTTCACATCATGAAAAATATGATGGTCCTTGCACCTCTTGGTAACTCCGACCACTGTACTGTTTCCGCTGAGTTTTCATATTCTAGTTTACGCGCCTCTTCGATTAAAGCCCAAAAGTTTCTTCACGAACAAAACGCGCGCAAACAGGTCCTACTCTACCACAGAGGTAGTAAAAATTTCTGGTCATTCGTAAAAGGGGTGAAGAATCAGACGACATCGTCTACTCCAACTCTTATTGTGAATGGCCAGACCTTCACTGACCCGGTTGATAAAGCTAATATCTTGGCAGAATTATTAGCAAATAATTCAACGCTCCCAGATAGTAATCAACCACTGCCTGTCGTCGATTTTGTTTCTTCTGCAATGCAGGAGATTCATTTTCGAACTCGGGCAGTTCAAAAGGTTTTAGCAAACCTCAACATTAACAAAGCCTCTGGCCCAGATGGCATATCTGCCCATGTGTTGAAGAAATGCGCGTCAACACCGGCTTGTCCGTTCCGTAACCTTTTCAACATCTCCTACACGACAGGAGTTTTTCCATCTTGTTGGAAGGTTGCCAATGTCCAGCGAGTTCCGAAAATGGGCGAGGCCACGAACCCTGCCAATTACAGACCCATTGCAATATGCTATGCGCTCTCCAAGGTAATGGAAAGCGTAATTAACTTCCGCTTTGTGAACTATCTAGAGCGAAACGAATTACTTAGTGACCGACAATATGGTTTCCGTAGGACCAGATCCACAGGTGACTTAATGGCGGTCCTCTCCGAAAAATGGAATAATTGTGTTCACCTTTTCGGGGAAAGTAAGGTTGTTGCTCTGGATATTTCCAAGGCATTTGATCGAGTGTGGCATAAAGCCCTCGTCTCAAAATTAATTGCATATGGCGTCGGTGAATCTTTTACTCGATGGATATCGAGTTTTCTCCAGGGTCGTTCAATACGAGTTGCGATGGATGGTGTGTTCTCAGAACAACATTCCATCAATTCTGGAGTTCCGCAGGGTTCCGTCCTATCCCCGTCGCTATTTCTGGTATTTATCAATGACCTTTTGTCATTGACCCATAACCCAATTCATTCCTTTGCATAATACAGTAACATTTGTCATTCATATTCGTTCAACAAGCGCCCAAACTCTTTGGAGATTTAGAGTAAACTCAACAATGACCTTAAATCAATCTCCGAGTGGGGTCTTGGAAATAGAGTTGAATAGATTCAAGCCTCCCTCCCCTAAATATGGGTGCTGTGGATATTGCGCAGTCAGCTGTCAGCTCTTGACGTTCTGGGAATATCAATTCAGTGTGAGCTCCGATGGAATGATCACATATTTGATGTGTCGAAAGAAGCGGCCAAGTGCCTCGGTTTTTTTAAAAAGGTGTGAAACATACTTCACTCCTGCTGACTTACGCACTGTCTACACTACCTATATTCGGCCTAAGATGGAATACAACTCGCACATATGGGCAGGGGCTTCTAAATATTCTTTGGAGTTCCTGGACCGAATCCAACAACGTGCAATATATTTAATAGGGGATGAAAATATTTCATCCTATATTGGCTCTCTTGAGCACCGAAGGACCGTTTTATAGGTATTACAATGGTAAGTGTTCGAGGGAGATACATGGCCTGATTCCACCAGGTCGGGTGTTCTCTCGTTCGACTCGAGCATCGAACCAAGCCCACCCCTACGTAGTACACTCGGCTCTTAACAGAACCACGTATTATAGAGAGAATTCGTTCTTCAGTCGTACGATTCATTGTGGAACAATCTCCCTGCGTCTGTTTTTCCCGACATTTTTGATATTGGCAAATTCAAAACAAATATTCACCGACACTACCTCATCTTTCCTCTCTTCCTCTAACCCTAATCCTTTTCTACGATCAACACTGTGCTGAGTGTTGGTTAATCTGTAAAAAAAAATAATGGTAAAAATTCAATGTATTTAATGTGAATTCATTATATTTAACCTTTATTTATTACAGAACAATAATAAAGTCAACTGGGAGATACTTAGTTAAGTCTAATTTATCAATTTATTGAACCTCTTGATACCAGATATAAATCCTGATTCATAATAATATTTTACAATTTCTGAAACCCATAACTGGTATCAAGAGGTCCAATCAATTGATAAATTTAATCCAACTATAGCCCTTAACACAGTAATATTGTAAAAGCGTAAAAAAATCCTTATTAATATTTCTACAAATTTGTTATGCTTAATAATTTTTATTTTATTTTTTAAAACTTTTAACTTTTTTTAATTCGTTTGCCCAATTTTAACTTTTACGAATTTTTTATTTTAAAAAAACAGTTTTGAAACTTATGAGATTTGCTATGTTATAATGTAAAGCACAAGAATGGTGCTCTACTGGGAATTATGAAACAAATGCACAAAAATGGGTCATTTTTAGCGCAAAAATTAGTTCTTTTTGCTTCATATCTCAGGTCCGGTTAAAGAAATTTTGAAAATTGATATGTACATATAATTTATGTTCTGTTGTGCATGTTTTGAATAAAATAAAAAAAAGGTCTGAAATTATAATCAACGCTTACCAACCAATAGAATCCTCAAAAACGTGATTTTTCGTTTTTGTCAAATATCATCGAACATGTAGGAAAAAAAACTATTACACCACGACAAATAAATTCGAAAGAATGCTTATTTCTTTTAAAGAATGTCTAGACACATTCGTCACTGGTTTAAGTACATCATGCTGTATAAAAAAAAAATTAAAAAAATGGCAACGTAGTCTGCACATAAGTGACTTGATAAAATAGATGCATATTCAATGTTGTAAGTAGTATGGATTCTGATCATATTTTGTGATACACGAGATGGATTATATGAAATGGATTATACAATAAAGGGAATAGTGACTTTTATAAAATCATTAAACTATACACAAAAAAAAAGTTCATACTATTTATGAATTTGTTCATCAATTTTATGAATTTTTCATTATTACTCAACCAATGACCAAATTCATCCAATTTATGAATTGTTCATAAAACCTTAATGAAAAAGTTCATAATATTGATGAACGCTTTCATAATATTTATGAAAATATTCATGGTATTTATGAACTTTAAACTAATTAAAAATAATAAAAAAATATTTTTTTTTATGATTATGACCAAATTTATAAAGAGCCATTCATAATATTAATGACTATAATGACCACACCCTATCTCCCAGATAAAATTTTTGGCAGGATCGAGGCAATTTAGAAACATTTTTCGACATATTTCAAACAAACAAAGGCGGAGTTTGTATCACAAGCTGTCTTTTTTTCATCCATTTCCAAAATATGCCGTGAATCTGTCATTAAAATTCCGCAAAAGTTTACAACCTGTTATACACTTCCCAACATATTCCATTTATCTGTGTGTTTGCCGGAAATATTTCGAAAATTTTCCTGAAAATGCCAGTAATTTTGTCTCGGGTAATTTTAAAATCATGTTCAATTCGACGAATGACTGAAAAAGTGTTCATTTAATTGACGATAACGAATAACATTTTATATAACTATAAAAAAATTACTTTTAACACGCTTTAGCATTGAGATACATACATCTAAATGATACCCATTTTGTCAAGACACCCATTAACCTAAAATAGCAACAATTCCAATCATTACTTGTCTCTAAAACAGACACTCTCGTGAATACTCGAATGCAATTAAATTATCTTCTAAAGAGCACACACCACATGTGCGAAATTGCATTTGTTTTCATCCACGTTCGTACGTTTTTTTTTTTGCAATCGTACCTGGACACATAGCACGGTAAAAGGACTAACTGTGTATGGAGAAAGTACCGCAGTGCTGCCCGTGTCCTTTCCAAAAGGAGTAGGCGGCAGCCAGGCAGTCAGTCAGGCGCAACGAAACGCAAGGAAACTCAACAAAGCACACGACACAAAAATCTTGAAAAGGATTCAAGAATGCGAGCAATGCTGCGCGTGCATACATAATAATGGCGCCACTTAGCGTTGCAATACAAGAAACACACAAATGTACTTATTATCAGAGCAGCACCAGACACACCATGTATGTACATTGTGTACACTATATAAAATTGGTTAACACATACTTTCTGCATTCTAAGGTAGCAACATTTACGCGAATTGCGAATTTTTGCTGTTAGTGTGCGTGAGGAAAATCGGATTAGCATCAAGTAGGTCTTAGAGCAGTAGAGAAAGTAGGAGAGAATAGAGAAAATATAGTTTACATGGCGCCATTTAGTTTGCTGACTGTACACTCAGATAAAAATAGTGATAAAAAGAAAGAGGCACAGAAAAAAAATGTGCATCATATTGATGAATTCCGTTCTTCAACCCATAATTCATTGAATTGAAGAACCATTCATTATATTAATGACCAACGACATCAATGTTTTGACTGCGATCATAAATATGTTGAACGCTTGGTAACTGTCCAGTGTTCTTCAATATGATGAACTGTATGTGAAGAATACGTTTTATCATATTAATGAACAAATACACAAAATACAACATATGTGTTCAATTTAATCAACATATTTATTTATCGTTCATTTTTTCCATACATCTCAGTTTACAAGTAGTTCTTGTACACAAAAAAAAAATTACATCATATTAATGAATTCCGTTCTTCAAACCATGATTCATTGTATTGAAGAACCATTCATTATATTAATGACTAACGACATCAATGTTATTAATGCTATCATAAATATGAAGAACGCTTGGTAACTGTCGAAAAAGTGTTCTTCAATATGATGAACTGTATGTGAAGAATACGTTTCATCATATTAACGAACCAAAATATAAAATACAACATATATGTACATCATACTGAAGAACGCTGTTCATTAAACCAAATTTCTATCAAAATATTTTCGTTAATTTTTGTCCGTACTTCTCAGTTCTCAATTAGTTCTTGTGTGTTATTTCTTATATAATGCTTGCTCGACATGCATAAATTGGTAAAATGTTTTATAATATATTTATTATAATTACAACTTTTTATTAATAAAAAGTTATATATATGAAAAAAATACTTTTGAAACAAATGTTTTTTTTTGAAAAAAAAAAAAATTTTTTTTTGAAAAAAAATTATTTTTCGAAAAAAAAATGTTTTTTTTCTGATAATTTAAAAAAAAGAAATCCTGTTATTTTTAACTAAAAACACGTTTTTTTTAATTATTTTATAAAAAAAATTGTAAAAATATTATGAACAAATTCATCAATATGATAATTCAAATTCATCTTATTGAATATTTTTTTATATATATAATGAACGCATTAATTAATATGTCATTTATTGAACGATGGTATCAATATGATGAATCTGGTAGTTTGTGAAAAAATTCATAATATTTATTAATAAATTCATCATATTGAAGATTTTTTTTTCTGTGTATGTTATTTCTTATGATGATAGTGAATATATTTATTTATTATTACAACTTTTTATTAAATATAAATTATATTTATAAAAACTATATTTCAAAAGAATTAGTTCAACAATATTCATCATATTGAATATTGTATTCATAAATATTATGAACAATTTACAAAGAAATTTTATATTATTCATATATATTATGATTATATTAATCAATATGACTATTCAAATTCATTGTATTGAATATTTCGTTCTTCACTTGATAGTATTAAAAGATGTATATATATATATATATATATATATATATTTAATGAATGCATTCATCAATATGTCATTTAGTGAACGGTAGTATATATATATATATATATATATATATATATATATATATATATATATATATATATATATATATTTAATGAATGCATTCATCAATATGTCATTTAATGAACGGTAGTATCAATATGATGAATCAGCTAGTTGGCTTAAAAATTCATAATATTTATGAATAAATTCATCATATTGAAGAATTTTGTTTCTGTGCACTATAATTAAAAATATATAAATCCTTTCCATTATCCATTTGTAACACAAAGAATGAGTTCGTTATCCGTGGGATTTGCTGAATCGATTTAGCGATGTCAGTCGGTTCATCCATCTGATTTTATGTCTGTTCAAATCACGGTTACAAGAGCTATATCATTGAAACTCCGAAATTAGATTACTTTTATAGCTACGTCGTTACCCGACTACTTATGTACTAAATTCCCAGACAAAAAATATGCATGAAACTGGTATTATAGTAGTAGTTTTGAGGAAAACTCACAGGAATATGGTAGGAAATACACATTGCATAGCAGGCATTTTGAATTTTTGAAAATAAGCAGGCTCCCTATAGCAGCATTTACGCCGCAAACTGGTATGTTCAAGCCTACCCCTAGCAGTCAAAAGCACTTTCTGTAAGTTTAGGTTTTGAAGTTTTGAAAGGTATCTTTATAGCTAGAATATGGAAGGGAAAGGTAGCCTGCGAGTAGCATGCAAACACATTGTTTAGGAATTTATGTTTTGAAATTTTAAAAAGCTTCTTCATAGTAGGAAACTGTAAGGGAAAGGTAGCCTGCGAGTAGCAGGCAAACACATTGTATAGGAATTTCTGTTTTGAAATTTTAAAAAGCTTCTTCATAGTATGAAACTGAAAGGGAAAGGTAGCCTGCGAGTAGCAGTCAAACACATTGTGTAGGAATTTCTGTTTTGAAATTTTTAAAGCTTGATCAACAAGTTGTCGACAGAAAATTTTGTTTACCTAATTTTTGTTTTGAAGTTTTATATGATTGATCAACAAGTTGTCGACTGAAATTTATGTTTACAAATATCAAATTTTCCTTCAAAATTTTTCAGTATTGAAAATTTTTGTCATTTGTGAACATCGATGTTTACTTTCGTCGGTTTGCAACGCGAATTGTTTTAATTAAAACGTGAAAATGTGCCGTATTGACGCGAATTTGCGTATTGCAGAAGATTATTGCTGAAATGTGCACAGCAAATAGTTTTAACCGTCATGACGCCCGAAACAAAAACTTGATGCTGTACAAAAACAAACACAGGTTGTTTTTAATACACACGTGTTTTGTTATTGCTTTCTGCAATCACTTTTTCGGCAAAATTGCAAACACAATAACAAACAATTCGGAGTTCCTTCAGAAAACATATGCGAATCCAGCACTAGAGAATCGAAGCGCTTGAGTTTTTCGCGAAAATTTAACAAACAAAATTCGTCGGTGTTATTGTACAACAAGAAGTTTTTGGTACTGTGGGATGGATGGGAACTGATGAATTATGTTATATGTTTATGCTCCCTACCTTTCCCTACCATTTTGCTTCCAGCACATTGCCTACTTTACCCTGCTTGTGCCTACCATTTTGCTTACACCTGTTTGGCTACCGTACTACCTATGCCTGTCAGTTCCCTACCAATGTTGTTTTCATTCATGCAGGGAACTAGCAGCTTTTGTCCACATTCCCACCTTTGCCTACCTCAAAGCTTCATATAAAATGTGATTTCAATCCGTACAGGTAGCTTGTTTGCCTGCGTGTTTCGAACCACTTGCCTGCTTAAAATTTTGTCTGGGGTTGCTCAATAACACTAACATCTACGAATTAATTTTACTTTATACCGGCCGAAAAGCTTTATGATAAATATATAAAAAAATGTTTTTCTTGCAAATCGGTTTGTAGTACACTGAAAAATTCTGAAATTCCGCACCCCTATACATTCGAATATATGAATAATCAAAAAATGCGATTAAAAGTTCAGATTTCAATAATGTATATTTTTTCTCACTGTGTAATTGCGAGAAAAGGCGCAACAATGCAATGCATTCTATAGAAGAAATGGCTTCAAAGTCGTTGCGTTTTTGCCATTGAACGCCTTCAGCCTGACGCCTGCGGCTAATATGAATGGATGCGGAAAATCATAACAAAATGCGTGTCATGTCGACATAAATCAAATGAAAGTGTAAATGTCTCAGTGTGGGTGGGAGTGTGTGCATGTGAAAGGCAACGATGTATGCGTGCCAATTACAGACACCGACAGTGATCGACTATGCAGTTACGTTGTCTATTTTTCTATCGATATGGCAACACTGTGTCAGTAGTGCTTCAATGCCTTATTAATATTTCTTCATTTCTACACCGTGTGTATGTGTGTTGCAGACGTTAATGAGTAATAATTTTGCTACTCATTGATGTTGCGCATCATTTCACCAGCAGTCAGTCAGTAAAAGAAGAAGTGGAAGATTGAACGTCTTTCTGCAGCCATACTGTGTTACCCTCAATCTGGCAACGCCCTTCAAATCACTGCCAGCGATGAATGTTTTGCCATTTCCGGCGTAATTGCCGGCATTTGTTTCATTTGCAGTCACGTTAACAGTAACTTTGTCACTTGACAAACGCGCCATCAACCCACCGAGGTATTTTGCTGATAGCGGGCAGCAAGACTACTCAGGCTTGCCGCTATACAGCTCATATTCACATTCACCTTCACCTTCACCCACATCCGCAAACACCTTCCCACCCACACAGACACACTAATGGCTGCCGCACTGAATGTGTGTCAATGTGACAGCATGTGCCGTTATGTGTCGACGTCAACGTCATCGTCGTCGTCATCAACACATGGCGCAAAATGATGATGTCTATTAAGCGAATGCGACGGATATGGCTGCCGATGCTGTTCTCGCTGCCGCTACGGCAATGATGAGTTGGCAGAAATCTCCTTCAAGAAGAGAATATAACAAAGAAGAAGCAACGAGTACTAAATACACTGAGGCAAATCTATTAAAGCGGGTTTCTATTTTAGTTTTATAGGTAAGGAGAAATATAATAATAAAATAGTTTGGCGCTACAGTCCTGTATAGAACTTCGGCCGAGCTCTCTCACCATTTTGAGCTGTGCGTATTATATTTGTACTCAAAGTGGTGGGACCTACAGTTTATTGCCGACTCCGAACGGCGGGTGAGAGCTTTTTCATAGGCAATGGTTTTACTCTCGTAGGTTTGCCATTTACTGACGAGAGGTAGCGCGGTATAGAAAAATGTTTCTATGAAAAGATGTTGTTAGCCCCAGTCCAGGCTTGAACCGGGGACCTTTCGGCTCGCAGTCCAACGCACTAACCACTGAACTACCGCGGCTACTCTAAGGAGAAACTATTATACTATAAAATAAATAGTATTTTTGGTTTTTAGTCTATTAAGGTGTGCGAATTCCACTAAATTTCAGACTAAACTAAATTTTGTCAGTAATGCAGTGTTCGACTTTTCCATTTAGCAAATTTTCAAGGAGACTAAATTTAACTTTATTGGATTCCAGCAAAATTGATATATGATAATCGAATGATTATGGACTTTAACAATTAACGGTTACCATTCGGTATTCAAAAGAAAAGCCGTTCAATTTAGTTTAGTCACTAATTTAGTCGAATTTACACAAACACTATATATACCAAAAAAATGTCGGTAATGCAGTTATCGAGTTTTCAATTTAGCAAATTTGTCGAGCAGACTAAATTGAACTAAATTGGAAGACAACAAACAGACATACTATAAACTATTGATTATGGACTTTAACAATTACCGGTTAACAAATTGAGATCAAATGAAAAGTCGTTCAATTTAGTTTAGTCGGCAATTTTGTTGAATTCGCACACACCATATATAAATTTACCTAAATCTGTAGGTAAAACAGTGTTTAGTATTTAATTTAACAAATTAACGACAAATCTAAAGAGAACTAAATCTGCAATTTACCGACATTACCGACTAGCGATCGGCTGAAAAATCGACAATTTAGTACTCCAATGTGGGAAATTACTAAACACTTCATTACCGACAAATATAGTATTATGTACAACTACCCAATCGTAATTATTTTAATAATTATTAAAATATTTAAGAAATTAACGACAAATCTAAAGAGAACTAAATCTGCAATTTACCGACATTACCGACTAGCGATCGGCTGAAAAATCGACTATTTAGTACTTCAATGTGGGCAATTACTAAACACTTCATTACCGACAAATACAGTTTTATGTACAACTACCCAATCGTAATTATTTTAATGGTTATTAAAATATTTACGAATGGGTAAATAAGTCGGTAATACAGTGTCATAATTCAGATTTATAGTACTTCCAATTTGAATCAACCTTCCAAATTACTAACTCCCAAATTACACAACTCAGCAATATTTACTATGAACATAACTCGCGGGTGCTGATTTTAACTGCATACTGAGTTGTTTTCCTATTTCGTAGAATTTCTGTCGAAATTTTGGGTTGTTTTCATCTCCACTTATAATAAAAAAAATAGCACTATAGAAAAATAGTTTTTCAAAAAAAAAAAAAAAGTCTTTTTCTGATCAAGATAAATATACTAATAAATTCCAATATTCCGATTTGTTGTTAAGATATTCGGATCTAAACACACAGAACTTGAATTTTTTATTATTCAAATCCAGAAAACTTTTAACCTTCATGATATTGACACAAAGCAATGAATAAAAATGATTTGTTGTTTTTTATATTTTCCATTTTAATTGAATGTTGTTAAAAATAATTGAATTAATAAATCCCAAGCATTTTAGAGTTCATAAGTTGCTCTGTCGATTTGCTACATGTGGCCAAATTAAAAAAATCATACAAAATACCGCTCACAATTTAATTGCAATTTAAATTCAATTCAATCGCTAGCTAATACCCGAATATAAACAAAATTATATGTCGCATAAGTGTGTCAAATCCCAAACGAAATTTAAACAGAGGTGGAGGTATGATACAACTTTTAGAACTAAAACGAAAATTTCGCCTTCTTTTTAACGTGTGAGCTGCGGCTTGTATCGAATGCATCTTTTTGTATCTAATTTTTAATAGAGGAAGTAAATATAAAGATTTTACGATGTGACTTGTGAATCTACCCCTAACATCAACAAAAGAGGACGCGCTGGAACTTTCGAAAAAAAAAACGTAATTGGCCCGAAAAAAGCACTTTTTTTTCTAAGGCACATCAACAATTCCATCTGAATTTGGCTGGACCATACCCTAGTAGAAATTTGCCCGATGCGCCATCGGGAAATGATCGGGTTTTCGTTGGGTAAGCCCTATTAGAGATCATTGCCTTTGCATTATCTAAACAGTCAATAT
Organism: Dryomyza anilis; assembly: GCA_951804985.1. Lineage (NCBI taxonomy): Eukaryota > Metazoa > Arthropoda > Insecta > Diptera > Dryomyzidae > Dryomyza > Dryomyza anilis. The sequence goes on along the minus strand of OX638130.1, from coordinate 96,353,703 downwards.
TCCCGATCATAGCTACATTATTTGTTCCTCATAACGAAATTAGCATCAGGCAATGATCGAGATTAATGAGAGAAACCCTATTATGCTCGGGCTCAGACAAGGCAATTGTCGGGTAAATAATATAATGGGGAATTGCCCGATCAGTACATGATCATGGCCTGAGGTCAATACATGATCAGGACACTGCGTTACAAGGAAATTATGGGCCTCGTCATATCCCGATCATCTCAAATAATGACATGATCACTTCATGACCATGGCCCTACCAAAATTTCTACTAGGGCAGGTGTGATCAGAAATTTATGCCACGAGTTAATTTAAAAATACAATGCCGCTTCAGTATTATTGATTAATCACGCGGATTTCAAGAAATCACTAATTTGAAATTTTTTATGAACTGTTAATACAAGAACAAAGATTTTAAGGTATGTCGCGTATATGTGCCCCTAAGATTAACCAGTTGGGAAGGTTAGATCACATGGGAAATTTTAAAGTAGGTGTAATTATGATAGTTAGGATTATCAAAATTATAGTCGGTCTAAGCCGACTATAAATACCCTACACATATGTGTGGTTACCATTCAAAGTGATATAAAGGTCACCAGGGTATACGAATCCTGAAAATAACTACAAACATTTAATCGCTGAAGAATTTCCATTCATTTGATACCCATATTTACAAATGGGTAGGTGTACCGAATTTCGATTTTTTTTTTGTGAACCACAAGTCTTTTCGCCGGAAAACATTATTATCATGTATTTGAGCATGATGTCAATATATATTTGACCAAAAAAGTTTACCTAAGCACGTATACATAAAAATTGATCTTTATATGTACATTTTATATGAGGTATTTGAACATAAGTGGTCGGATCATAGGTCACAATGGATCGATCTCGCCAATTTTTTCGCACATACAGCGTAGGTATATTAGTAATCTAAGTTATAAGTTTCATTTATCTAGCTCTTCAATTTTAAAAGTCTTAGGGATTTCAACAGACAGACGGACAGACAGACAGACAGACGGACAGACAGACAGACGGACAGACAGACGGACAGACAGACAGACAGACGGACATCGCTAAATCGACTCAGGAGGTCATGCTGATCAAGAATATATATACTTTTCCATACCGGAGATGCTTCCTTCTGGGTGTTACAAACGGCGTACCAAACTGAATATACCCTTTCACTTTTAGTGTAGGGTATAAAAATACAGTAGCACTTTAAATGTGTATTTTAGGCTTAATTGTACAAAAATCACCATTACCTCAATATAACTTTTAAGACATCATTTCAATTTGGTGGGATTAAACTTTATTTGATACATTATGTTAAATGTGATCATCAAAAAATAATTTCTCATTATAATTTATAATATAACAAAATCTATTCCACGGTATGTGCGCTGAAAATCCACAATATTGCACTTATTATCGAACGTGTAAGGAGCGGCTTTTGAGGAATTGATGGTTTGATTTTTTTTTTATTGCAACGTATTTTAATTGCAATGATTTTAAGGTATGTCACTTGAATGTGCTCCTAGTAACAAAAATACAGGAGCACTTTAAAATTCAAAATTCGCCTTAAATGTTAAAAAAATCACAATTTCTTTAAAATATTTTTTTCGTTTATACTTTATTTATATGATATTAAACTTATATGAAATATATTGATATATTATGTCTAGCCGCGGTAGCTCAGTAGTTAGTGCGTTGGACTGCGAGCCGAAAGGTCCCCGGTTCAAGCCTGGACTGGGGCTAACAACATCTTTTCATAGAAACATTTTTCTATACCGCGCTACCTCTCGTCAGTAAATGGCAAACCTACGAGAGTAAAACCATTGCCTATGAAAAGCTCTCACCCGCCGTTCGGATTCGGCAATAAACTGTAGGTCCCACCACTTTGAGTACAAATATAACACGCACAGCTCAAATTTGTGAGAGAGCTCGGCCGAAGTTCTATACAGGACTGTAGCGCCAAACTATTATTATTATTATTATGTCATAAAAAATATTCACTTCTCTTACTCAATAAATATTTTATAAATAAACAATTTTTAGGAATTTTGAACCAATAAAGCGTTACCGACCTATATCTTTGACGGCTTTCACTAAAAGTGAGAAAATTATTTAAATTAATAGTCAAAAAAATACAAACTTTATTCCAACTGTTCTGCTTTTAAAAAACCTGTCCTGTCAAAACATAAAATAAAAACTATTAGTATATTGAACTATTGAAATAGCAATACCATATAAATAATAGTATAAAAACTATAAAATTAATACGACATTGTATTTTTATAGTGTAGAGTAGTGGGTAGTCTAGCAGCGGTATCTAAACAATGCAGCGACGCGAACAGCAGCAATGCCATCAGTTGCTGCCAAAGACATTTATCTACACACACACACACGCACAGTGAGACAGATAATAGAGAGTGAGAGAGAGAGAGAGAGAGAGAGACTACTGCCTCTGAACAAGTGTCGACGGGCGATAATGTTGCAAATGATGGATGACCTATTGCCGCTTATGCTACAACAGCAACAAAAACAATAACAATCTTAATAGTTGCAACATTTGGCTGACGACATCAACAAGGACAACAACGATGTTATGATATGAAATGTTGTTGACAGCATGTTGCTGATTTCATGCAACATCAATGTGCAAATATTAGAAAAATATAAACGCTAAGTTGCAAAAATAAACGGATTTGAGTATTTTTTTTTTATGATTTATCAAAAAAAAAAATATATATGATATTCATTTTTTGTTGCATTTGCTTTTAGTATAATATTATCGTAGAATATATTTTAAACAGAACCTAAAATCCTTTATGATAGCGGTACTGGTTCGAAGATTTTAAAATAGTGGTTTCAATACCGGTTCAAATCAAAACCAGTTGGGAAGGTTAGATAACATGGGAAATTTTAAAGTATGTGTTATTATGATAGTTAGGATTATCAAAATTATAGTTGGTCTAAGCCGACTATAAATACCCTACACATATGTGTAGTTACCATTCAAAGTGATATATAGGTCACCAGGGTATATGAATCCCGAAAATAACTACAAACTTTCAATCGCTGAAGAATTTCCATTCATTTGATACCCATATTTACAAATGGGTAGGTGTACCGAATTTCGAATTTTTTTTTGGGAACCACAACTCGTTCATTTTCATGTATTTCAGCATGATGTCAATATATATTTGACCAAAAAAGTTTACCTAAGCACGTATACAGTAAAATTGATCTGTAGATGTAAATTTTATATGAGTATTTCAACATAAGTGGTCGGTTCTCAATTTTCTTGTTCAGACAGCTTAGATATATAAGTAATCTAAATCTAAAGTTTCATTGCTCTAGCTCTTCTACTTTTTCCGTAATCGTGATTTCAACAGACAGACAGAAGGACAGACGGACAGACGGGCAGACAGACAGACAGACAGACAGACAGACAGACAGACAGACAGACAGAAAGACAGAAAGACAGAAAGACAGAAAGACAGAAAGACAGAAAGACAGAAAGACAGAAAGACAGACAGACAGACAGACAGACAGACAGACAGACAGACAGACAGACAGACAGACGTACGGACAGACGGACATAGCTTAATCGACTCAGGAGGTCATGCTGATCAACAATATATATACTTTTCCATACCGGAGATGCTTTCTTCAGGGTGGTACAAACGGCGTACCAAACTGAATATACCTTTTCACTCTTATGCCCGTAACTTCAACGAATAGATATCTACTGGTGCTTAGTTATCTATCGTGTAAGCAAAATTTCGTAACTTCAACGCATAGTTAAGGAGTAAAAACACCGGATAGGTAAGAGATATCTGTTCGGTACGAACACCAATAGATATCTACTCGTTGAAGTTACGGGCATTAGTGTAGGGTATAAAAATTATGTGAATTCCGATACTGTTTCCATACATTTTTTAATAACGGTTCCGATTCCGGTTCCGAAAATCGCAACGGTTTCAGTTCCATTTCCGATTCTATGTGGTACCTCACAGAGACTACATTAACGTTTCTCGTTCTAAGATTTTTAAAATAACGATTCCGTTTCAACAAAAACAAAATTATATGGCTTCTGAATCCGGTTCAAATTCCACACATACGTTTATAACGATTCCGGTTCCAAAAATCGAAACGATGCCGATTTTGGTTCTTTGCGTTGCAATTTAATGTGATGTTTGTTTATTTTTTTATAAAATTCTATCATTTTCTATTTTTTGACTACACCCAAAAAAAAATAAAACCAACGAACATCATAATGTTCTAAAATACAAATATTATCCCATAATCCAAAATCAATGTCCGGAAAATCACAAATCAAAAAACTATTTTAATAGATTATTTTTAAAGTTACATTTTAATATCTTATGTCTTTCCAAAAACTAAAAAACAAACTGAAAATATATTTGTGGCAAACAATAAATCACATTATGATTACTAGAAAGATATTTATAGTTTAATATCACAATATTTAAATACAGGATTTTTCAAATGGGACGCTACAAAAGTAGAGCGACAGTGACAGCAAACGACGCCATATTTCTTGCCGCTCTTTTGACATTTCTCTTCAGTAAGGTTTGCCATTTCATGATGGAAAGATATACGAGCCAACAACGAGTCGAAATTATTAAAATTTACTACCGAAATTCGAAGTCAGTGGCCTCAACGTTAAGAGCGCTACGTCCAATTTATGGTCGTCATAATCGTCCTAGCAGATCAACAATTGAGCGTCTAGTGGAAAAATTTGAATCCCCAGGCACAGTACAAAATGTTTCCGTGCCAGTGAGACAAAGAAGTGCCCGTAGTGTCGATAATATTGCTACAGCTGAGGCTTCAGTTGAAGTAAGCCCAAATGTGTCTCTCACACGTCGTTCTCAAGCGTTGGGCATCTCTGTGACGTCCTTGTGGCGAATTTTGTGAAAAGATCTTGGCCTACATCCTTACAAAATCAAATTGACGCAAGAACTGAAGCCGCTTGACCACCAGAAGCGTCGTATGTTCGTGAATTGGACTGAGCAACAACTTGAAAAATCATCTTCAGCGATGAGGCTCATTTCTGGCTGAATGGCTTCGTTAATATACAAAATATGCGTTATTGGTCAGACAGCAATCCACACGTACTCCCGAAAAAATTACGGTTTGGTGCGGTTTATTGGCCGGCGGCGTCATTGGGCCGTACTTCTTCCGTGATGATCAAGACCGGCACGTTACTGTGAATGGGAATCGCTACCGTTCAATGATAACCGATTATTTTTGGCCCCAATTGGATGATATGGACTTGATATGAGCGACGTCAATAATGATGTTAACAATTGTGTAAAATTAGATAAGTTTTACATACTAGAAAACACTGAATAAAATGAAAAATATCTATTTCAAAGTAGCAAACAATATTATGTTTACTTATCATATTATGATAGCTAGCAACATCATTTTAGTTAAATATCAAAAGAAATCACTATTGCTAAATTATTGTGCTAATATTCGAATAATTTGTTAACGATTATGTTATTGAAATTAATAATTACAATAGTATATGATTATGACAATAAAAAAGAAAAATTATAAATTATATAAAATATTGGTAATTTTACTATTATCTCAGAAATAGCATTATTAAACAGATCATCTTCTAAGTCCTAGGAAAAACATTAAAAAATGAATTATAATTATGTTTATAATTGAATCATAAATATAAACTTGTCAAAAGTAAAATAATTATTGTAGCAAACAATATTACGATTACTAGAAACAAAATGTTAGTTAAATATCACAATAAATTCCAATTTCTAAATAATATTATGATTTTTAAATCATAAAATAACTAGAAATTATAATTACAATAGCAAACGACTGTGGCAATGAAGTTATACAATAAAATTCCACTCATAAAAAGAATATGAAAATTAGATAATTTTACCATTATGTTATTTATTGTGTGAAATTAGTTATTCTTTCTATGCTAGAAAAACGATAACAAAATTGAATGTTTGAACGTTATTATTTTTAGATTTCAATCACATATATAATTGTGACAAACAATTAAATCAGTCCAAAGACAGACCATACAAATATAATAAAAATTATTTATTTACAATTTCCAAGAAAATGGTGAGACGCACTCATGCTTAGTATTAATGCTTAGTATTATTTTCTTTTATCAGTGAATATGATATATAATTCATTTCACCAATTGTTTCCGTCATGCTTTTGCTCGTTCGCATATCGCACAGGAAATCAAGCAGACGAGTTGAGACGAAAAGGAAAATCAATTAATCAGCAGTAATTAAACTGCCACATGATGAAGTAATTGCAGATGTTCTTGCGTGAAGGAGGCATCAACAGGAGTTGATACCGGACGAAAATTTCTGATGTAATATGAAGGAGGAACGAATAAAGTTTTGGCACTTGCCTTGGGTCTAACGGGCACTACGCCAATGTAACCAACGTAGGTGTTTCCAATGTAATTTCGAAAGAAATTCAATTGTGGTTTAAATATCACATATGAAAATGAGTTGGGGCGAAACAGCAAAAGGACAGAAACAGGACAGAAACAAGACAGAAAAAAGAAGAGAAACAGCACAGAAACAGCACATCAGAGTATAGCACAGAACCATAAACGATGAAGGGTAGCACATGAGTTTAATGAAAATATCCTTTGGAGCAGCACTTTCTTATAGGCTTCGTTAGCTGCTGGAGCACATCCAATATTTCTGTCTGTCAGACATACTGACTGACCTTCTGCCCATATGTCCGTCTGTCTGTCTGTCGACCGCACAAAATGCAATTTTGTCATATAGAACAAGTGTCATGCACTCAACGGATGGCAACATTGGCAGGCAGACAGACCAGGCTGGCAGCGCGTTGCAGTGCATAATTATTTTGCCAAATATGCAATTCAGGAAATGGCTTTGAGTTGAGCGCCAGCACAGCTGTCGATGTTGTGGGCAGCTAAGGGCCAGACCCACATTTGTTGGCTACATGTGGCAACGCTGCTGCTACAACATCTTGGCTGTCACGTGTCCGTTAGAGTTCAATTTGTGGCCATTTTGTGCTGCATATGTGGTTGCTGCTGACTGCGTCGACATTTTCTATAAAATTAGTTTAGTACCTAATGCTGGATAGTTGTAGGCCTTACCATTTGTTGTTGTTGTTGTTGTTATTGTTGGTTTTTTTCTGTTATTCCTACAACTTGCTGTTTTCTTATTTACGAAATTCTGCAAATTTATCAAATATGCATTGTCTGAAGGAATTTTTCATGTCTCTGCTGCAAGCATTTAACATATTCTCGTATTTTGCATATTTTAATAGCACTATTTGGTCTCAAAGAGTGTTTATTATTTTGCCTATGACATTTCCCCCAAAGACATTTTGTTTAATTACGTTTTGTGTCAAATGCTTTTTGTGAAATGCATTGCATTGCATTGAGAAATGGAATTAAATTTTTAATTTTCAAATTGAAAGATTCTTTGCTGTATCAACAAAAAATATGCAAAACGATATGCTGCATAAAAAGCACTTTGCTATTATTTATAAATTTATTTTTGTAGCAAATTGTATAAAAATAATGGCAATATTTAAATAAAAGTTATTGAAATTTTAGCAATAAAGAATTCATTGAAATTTTTGCTCAATAAGTTTGTACCATAAATCAAAAATTTTGACTGAAAAGTTAAATTTCAATTAAACATTTTAGAGAAAAATTTAATTTTTAGTAACAATAAAAAATTTTAGTAAAACATTTTCTAGTGAAAATTTGAATTTTTAGTGAAAAATTGAATTTTTAGTGAAAAATTGAATTTTTAGTGAAAAATTGAATTTTTAGTGAAAAATTGAATTTTTAGTGTAAAATTGAATTTTTAGTGAAAAATTGAATTTTTTGTGAAAAATTGAATTTTTAGTGAAAAATTGAATTTTTAGTGAAAAATTGAATTTTTAGTGAAAAATTGAATTTTTAGAAAAACTGAATTTTAAGTGAAAATTTAATTTTTAGTAGAAATTGAATTTTTAGTGAAAATTGAATTTTTAATGAAAAATTAAATTTTTAGTGAAAAATTGAATTTTTAGTGAAAAATTGAATTTTTAGTTAAAAATTGAATTTTTAGTGAAAAATTGATTTTTTTAGTGAAAAATTGATTTTTTAGTGAAGGTTGGATTTTTTAGTGAAAAATTGAATTTTTAGTGAAAAATTGAATTTTTAGTGAAAAATTGAATTTTTAGTGAAAAATTGAATTTTTAGTGAAAAATTGAATTTTTAGTAAAAAATTGAATTTTTAGTGAAAAATTGAATTTTTAGTGAAAAATTGAATTTTTAGTGAAAAATTGAATTTTTAGTGAAAAATTGAATTTTTAGTGAAAAATTTAATTTTTAGTGAAAAATTGAATTTTTAGTTAAAAATTGAATTTTTAGTGAAAAATTGATTTTTTTAGTGAAAAATTGATTTTTTAGTGAAGGTTGGATTTTTTAGTGAAAAATTGAATTTTTAGTGAAAAATTGAATTTTTAGTGAAAAATTGAATTTTTAGTGAAAAATTGAATTTTTAGTGAAAAATTGAATTTTTAGTAAAAAATTGAATTTTTAGTGAAAAATTGAATTTTTAGTGAAAAATTGAATTTTTAGTGAAAAATTGAATTTTTAGTGAAAAATTGAATTTTTAGAAAAACTGAATTTTAAGTGAAAATTTAATTTTTAGTAGAAATTGAATTTTTAGTGAAAATTGAATTTTTAATGAAAAATTAAATTTTTAGTGAAAAATTGAATTTTTAGTGAAAACTTGAATTTTAGTAAAAAAAAATTGAATTTTTAGTGAAAATTTGAATTTTTAGTGAAAATTTGAATTTTTAGTAAAAAATTGAATTTTTAGTGAAGAAATTAATTTTTAGTGAAAAATTGAATTTTGAGTGATAAATTGAATTTTTAGTGAAAAATTGAATTTTTAATTAAAAATTGAATTTTTAATTAAAAATTGAATTTTTAATTAAAAATTGAATTTTTAGTGAAAAATTGAATTTTTAGTGAAATTGAATTTTTAGTGAAAAATTGAATTTTTAGTGAAAAATTGAATTTTTAGTGAAAAATTGAATTTTTAGTGAAAAATTGAATTTTTAGTGAAAAATTGAATTTTTAGTGAAAAATTGAATTTTTAGTGAAAAATTGAATTTTTAGTGAAAAATTGAATTTTTAGTGAAAAATTGAATTTTTAGTGAAAAATTGAATTTTTAGTGAAAAATTGAATTTTTAGTGAAAAATTGAATTTTTAGAAAAATTGAATTTTAAGTGAAAATTTAATTTTTAGTAGAAATTGAATTTTTAGTGAAAATTGAATTTTTAATGAAAAATTAAATTTTTAGTGAAAAATTGAATTTTTAGTGAAAACTTGAATTTTAGTAAAAAAAAATTGAATTTTTAGTGAAAATTTGAATTTTTAGTGAAAATTTGAATTTTTAGTAAAAAATTGAATTTTTAGTGAAGAAATTAATTTTTAGTGAAAAATTGAATTTTGAGTGATAAATTGAATTTTTAGTGAAAAATTGAATTTTTAGTTAAAAATTGAATTTTTAGTGAAAAATTGAATTTTTAGTAAAAATTTGAATTTTTAGTGAAATTGAATTTTTAGTGAAAAATTGAATTTTTAGTGAAAAATTGAATTTTTAGTGAAAAATTGACTTTTTAGTTAAAAATTGAATTTTTAGTGAAAAATTGAATTTTTAGTGAAAAATTGAATTTTTAGTGAAAAATTGAATTTTTAGTGAAAAATTGAATTTTTAGTGAAAAATTGAATTTTTAGAAAAATTGAATTTTAAGTGAAAATTTAATTTTAGTAGAAATTGAATTTTTAGTGAAAATTGAATTTTTAATGAAAAATTAAATTTTTAGTGAAAAATTAAATTTTTAGTGAAAACTTGAATTTTAGTAAAAAAAAATTGAATTTTTAGTGAAAATTTGAATTTTTAGTGAAAATTTGAATTTTTAGTAAAAAATTGAATTTTAAGTGAAAATTTAATTTTTAGTAGAAATTGAATTTTTAGTGAAAATTGAATTTTTAATGAAAAATTAAATTTTTAGTGAAAAATTGAATTTTTAGTGAAAACTTGAATTTTAGTAAAAAAAATTGAATTTTTAGTGAAAATTTGAATTTTTAGTGAAAAATTGAATTTTTAGAAAAATTGAATTTTAAGTGAAAATTTAATTTTTAGTAGAAATTGAATTTTTAGTGAAAATTGAATTTTTAATGAAAAATTAAATTTTTAGTGAAAAATTGAATTTTTAGTGAAAACTTGAATTTTAGTAAAAAAAAATTGAATTTTTAGTGAAAATTTGAATTTTTAGTGAAAATTTGAATTTTTAGTGAAGAAATTAATTTTTAGTGAAAAATTGAATTTTGAGTGATAAATTGAATTTTTAGTGAAAAATTGAATTTTTAATTAAAAATTGAATTTTTAATTAAAAATTGAATTTTTAATTAAAAATTGAATTTTTAATTAAAAATTGAATTTTTAGTGAAAAATTGAATTTTTAGTGAAATTGAATTTTTAGTGAAAAATTGAATTTTTAGTGAAAAATTGAATTTTTAGTGAAAAATTGACTTTTTAGTTAAAAATTGAATTTTTAGTGAAAAATTGAATTTTTAGAGAAAAATTGAATTTTTAGTGAAAAATTGAATTTTTAGTGAAAAATTGAATTTTTAGTGAAAAATTGAATTTTTAGTGAAAAATTGAATTTTTAGTGAAAAATTGAATTTTTAGAAAAATTGAATTTTAAGTGAAAATTTAATTTTTAGTAGAAATTGAATTTTTAGTGAAAATTGAATTTTTAATGAAAAATTAAATTTTTAGTGAAAAATTGAATTTTTAGTGAAAACTTGAATTTTAGTAAAAAAAATTGAATTTTTAGTGAAAATTTGAATTTTTAGTGAAAATTTGAATTTTTAGTAAAAAATTGAATTTTGAGTGATAAATTGAATTTTTAGTGAAAAATTGAATTTTTAGTTAAAAATTGAATTTTTAGTGAAAAATTGAATTTTTAGTAAAAAATTGAATTTTTAGTGAAATTGAATTTTTAGTGAAAAATTGAATTTTTAGTGAAAAATTGAATTTTTAGTGAAAAATTGACTTTTTAGTTAAAAATTGAATTTTTAGTGAAAAATTGAATTTTTAGTGAAAAATTGAATTTTTAGTGAAAAATTGAATTTTTAGTGAAAAATTGAATTTTTAGTGAAAAATTGACTTTTTAGTTAAAAATTGAATTTTTAGTGAAAAATTGAATTTTTAGTGAAAAATTGAATTTTTAGTGAAAAATTGAATTTTTAGTGAAAAATTGAATTTTTAGAAAAATTGAATTTTAAGTGAAAAATTGAATTTTTAGAAAAATTGAATTTTAAGTGAAAATTTAATTTTTAGTAGAAATTGAATTTTTAGTGAAAATTGAATTTTTAATGAAAAATTAAATTTTTAGTGAAAAATTAAATTTTTAGTGAAAACTTGAATTTTAGTAAAAAAATTGAATTTTTAGTGAAAATTTGAATTTTTAGTGAAAATTTGAATTTTTAGTAAAAAATTGAATTTTAAGTGAAAATTTAATTTTTAGTAGAAATTGAATTTTTAGTGAAAATTGAATTTTTAATGAAAAATTAAATTTTTAGTGAAAAATTGAATTTTTAGTGAAAACTTGAATTTTAGTAAAAAAAATTGAATTTTTAGTGAAAATTTGAATTTTTAGTGAAAAATTGAATTTTTAGAAAAATTGAATTTTAAGTGAAAATTTAATTTTTAGTAGAAATTGAATTTTTAGTGAAAATTGAATTTTTAATGAAAAATTAAATTTTTAGTGAAAAATTGAATTTTTAGTGAAAACTTGAATTTTAGTAAAAAAAATTGAATTTTTAGTGAAAATTTGAATTTTTAGTGAAAATTTGAATTTTTAGTGAAAATTTGAATTTTTAGTGAAAATTTGAATTTTTAGTAAAAAATTGAATTTTTAGTGAAGAAATTAATTTTTAGTGAAAAATTGAATTTTGAGTGATAAATTGAATTTTTAGTGAAAAATTGAATTTCTAGTTAAAAATTGAATTTTTAGTGAAAAATTGAATTTTTAGTAAAAAATTGAATTTTTAGTGAAATTGAATTTTTAGTGAAAAATTGAATTTTTAGTGAAAAATTGAATTTTTAGTGAAAAATTGACTTTTTAGTTAAAAATTGAATTTTTAGTGAAAAATTGAATTTTTAGTGAAAAATTGAATTTTTAGTGAAAAATTGAATTTTTAGTAAAAAATTGAATTTTTAGTGAAAAATTGAATTTTTAGAAAAATTGAATTTTAAGTGAAAATTTAATTTTTAGTAGAAATTGAATTTTTAGTGAAAATTGAATTTTTAATGAAAAATTAAATTTTTAGTGAAAAATTAAATTTTTAGTGAAAACTTGAATTTTAGTAAAAAAATTGAATTTTTAGTGAAAATTTGAATTTTTAGTGAAAATTTGAATTTTTAGTAAAAAATTGAATTTTAAGTGAAAATTTAATTTTTAGTAGAAATTGAATTTTTAGTGAAAATTGAATTTTTAATGAAAAATTAAATTTTTAGTGAAAAATTGAATTTTTAGTGAAAACTTGAATTTTAGTAAAAAAAATTGAATTTTTAGTGAAAATTTGAATTTTTAGTGAAAAATTGAATTTTTAGAAAAATTGAATTTTAAGTGAAAATTTAATTTTTAGTAGAAATTGAATTTTTAGTGAAAATTGAATTTTTAATGAAAAATTAAATTTTTAGTGAAAAATTGAATTTTTAGTGAAAACTTGAATTTTAGTAAAAAAAATTGAATTTTTAGTGAAAATTTGAATTTTTAGTGAAAATTTGAATTTTTAGTAAAAAATTGAATTTTTAGTGAAGAAATTAATTTTTAGTGAAAAATTGAATTTTGAGTGATAAATTGAATTTTTAGTGAAAAATTGAATTTTTAGTTAAAAATTGAATTTTTAGTAAAAAATTGAATTTTTAGTGAAATTGAATTTTTAGTGAAAAATTGAATTTTTAGTGAAAAATTGAATTTTTAGTGAAAAATTGACTTTTTAGTTAAAAATTGAATTTTTAGTGAAAAATTGAATTTTTGTGAAAAATTGAATTTTTAGTGAAAAATTGAATTTTTAGTGAAAAATTGAATTTTTAGAAAAATTGAATTTTAAGTGAAAATTTAATTTTTAGTAGAAATTGAATTTTTAGTGAAAATTGAATTTTTAATGAAAAATTAAATTTTTAGTGAAAAATTGAATTTTTAGTGAAAACTTGAATTTTAGTAAAAAAATTGAATTTTTAGTGAAAATTTGAATTTTTAGTGAAAATTTGAATTTTTAGTAAAAAATTGAATTTTTAGTGAAGAAATTAATTTTTAGTGAAAAATTGAATTTTGAGTGATAAATTGAATTTTTAGTGAAAAATTGAATTTTTAGTGAAAAATTGAATTTTTAGTTAAAAATTGAATTTTTAGTGAAAAATTGAATTTTTAGTGAAAAATTGAATTTTTAGTGAAAAATTGAATTTTTAGTGAAAAATAGAACATTTAGTGAAAAATTGAATATATAGTGAAAAATTGAATTTTTAGTGAAAAATTGAATTTTTAGTGAAAAATTGAATTTTTAGTGAAAAATTGAATTTTTAGTGAAAAATTGAATTTTTAGTGAAAAATTGAATTTTTAGTGAAAAATTGAATTTTAAGTGAAAAATTTAATTTTTAGTGAAAAATTTAATTTTTAGTAGAAATTGAATTTTTAGTGAAAAATTGAATTTTTAGTGAAAATTTGATTTTTTTGTGAAAAATTGAATTTATAGTAAAAAATGAATTTTCATTGAAAAATCTTTCTGAGTAGATCATTCAAAATAGATGATGTTTTTCGATACCGTTCAGGTTTTATGGAATGGTTATGTTAGATGTAGTTAATCAAAAGCCGAAAGGACGCTGGTTCGAATGACCCACACCTGAAACATTAAAAAAATAGAAAAATGTTTTTCTATACTACTCTACTTCTTTTCAGTCCGTTGGCAGTCAATGAGTTATTTTTTTGTTTAATCCTTATTGTTTTTCTCATTTTTATCGATGTTCGTCTCACTGCTTTGAATCCTTTAATGTTCCTGACCTATCAATAATCCGTTTCTATAAACAGCGATCATTTATTTAACTATTAGACTTTTCTACAAAAATGTGTCTGAAAAAGAGGCTGAGGATTACATTACGAGTTTACGCTAGAGTGTTGCAGTTTGAATTGTTACAGTTTGAATATAACAGTTTGAGAATTTTCTTACACAATCTTACAGTTTGAAATTCTTGAAAATTACTCCCAAAAGTATGCAAAATTTAAGTGAATAAATTTTCATTTCTCACAAAAATTATTTTATGTTTAATATAATGGACATATCTTGATCAGCGTCACCACCTGAGTCGATTTAGTGATGTCTGTCTGCACACACTCTTACAGACGGATATCACTATTTAAATAACACGAGCATACATAGAACATTTCAACTCAGATTTCGATATACCTACGTTTTCTGGTATTAAAATTGGTCGATTGTGCTCTGTGATCTGTCTACTTTTTCACATAAAACACTAAAATATATGAGATTCTAAGGGTATGTGCGAGTTCGCCTATATTGCTGACTCAACTAAATTTTGTCGGTAATGCAGTTTTTACTAATTCAATTTAGCAAATTCGAGCACACTTAATTGGACGACAGCAAACAGACATATGACAATCGATTGTTTATGGACTTTAACAATTACATGTTTTAGAATGGCGATCGAATGTAAAGTAGTACAATTTAGTTTAGTCAGCAATGTAGTCGAACTCGCACACTCACTTAGGGTGTGTGCCATCATTTACTAACTATTAGTCTTTGTGTCTGCAAAATGTGAATGAAAACGAAACTGAGGATTATATTATGAGTTTACGTTTGAGTGTTGCTGTTTGAATTGTTACAGTTTGAATATAACAGTTTGAGAATTTTCTCACCGAATCTTACAGTTTGAAATTCTAGAAAATTGCTCCCAAAAGTATGCAAAATTTAAATGAATTACATTTTTTTTAAAGCTTTTCGTTTCTCACAAAAATTATTTTATGTTTAATATGTTTAATGGACAAATGTAAATATTCTTGATCAGCGTCATCACCTGAGTCGATTTAGTGGTGTCCGTCTGCACACACTCTTACAGTCTAACATCACTATTTAAAAAAAAAACAAGCATATATATTGAACACTTAAACTCAGATTTCGATAAAACTTTTATAATTGTTACTAAATTTGATTACGTCAATTATCAGAATGCTTGCAGTTTGAAATTGACCGTGCTATTTAGAAAATATTTGCGTTACATTTTTATTCAAAATTTATTTAATAATTGAAGCTTTTACTGATTTGAATTTTATTATCAATATATCATATAAGTTTTGACACTTTCTCTCGGCAATACCAACCACTCCACTCAGTTGATATTTCAATTTTTCGGTTCATCTATTCAAAGTGCTGTCAGGTCGTAGCAGTACAGCAGTATTTTATTTGTCGTTGCTCGATATTGAGATACAATCAAATGAAATTTCTTCGTACGACAATTGTATTGAATTTGCATTGTCGCAAATTTTCCACTTTGTTAGAGTAAATTATTGATGAAATTCTATTTTCCTCCAACAAAACAATTTTATATACGTTTCATTTAGCATTTGTATTTTATGCCATAAAATTAACAAATATATTGAAGAATGTCCATTTATGTCCAATCTGTCAAATACTTATAGTATACTCATACTAAGTAAATATAATGAAAACAATTCTATGATATTACTATTTTTTTGGTATAAACAACATTTATTGTTAAATATCCGCAAAAACCTCAACATATTGCTGTCCCTATATGGCACTGCCTTCTTTATTGACCTCCTCCGGATCTCGGATCTCGACAGTTTATGTGTTTGTCAATATTGCAAGCAATTAATTTTGTCCAATGAGTGTGCGGTTTTCCAGATGACATGTTGTCTTTGAAAGCCATCAGACGCACAAATCGCCTACACATGTGTTTTGCACCATTGTCGTCGCCCTTTTTGAACTGTCGGACTGAGGGACTGAAGGACGGACGGACGGACGAACGGATGACCGACTGATTGACACCACAACAAACTCTATATAAACTCTGTATAAATTCTGTGTAAAGTTTTCGCATGTCATGCCATTGAATGAATGGGTTGTAGCGGCATTTTATGCACGCGGTCACATCATCGTCCGTCTGTCTGTCTGTATGCCTGTCTGCCTGTGTGGCAGGCAGCTCACAATGGTCCTGTGTGTTTCATTAAAATGTAGACAGAAGAAAAGCTATTGTGAGCCTATTGTGTTGTTTGGACCAAATTAATAACACACGCAAAGTACTTGTTAACAAGTAACTTGCTCAAGTTTAATACGATAATGGTTCGGCAAAATTGCTCGGAATTTTGATGAAATATATCACATTATTGACATTTATAGAAACTACTTTATGGGTCTCAAATATTTGTCGCAGTACAATCAAATGCAAAGGCATAACATTGACACATTGTTTTATATTAGAACAACTTTCATGTTCCGAAGAAGTGGTCATGTCAAAATTAATACTAGGTACTCTATTACACTGTTGGCTTTATATTCCTTCATCGATGGTTATTGTTTAAATTTATCCCAAATTTATTTTTACATAAAATAACAAAAAATACATATTTTCTAAACTCTTAACTATTCCAGAATGGTTATAAAAAGCGCGCCCAATCAATATGTAAAAATATATTTCATAAAAAAAAACTGTGATGGACATCGAATAATGGGCCTCTTTAAAAATTACATTTTGGTTCCTCATCGACAAGTCTGATTCTTCATAATATTTCATAGGTATTATTTCAAAGGTTGTTCAAATTCTACATAAATATAAACTTAGATCTTAAATAAGACATTCCAATAAATGCAAAAACATAAGCTCGGTACCCCCATGGCTCCACAAAAATTACCCAGTCAATTCAGAAAGGTGTTACAATGTGTCAACCCACTATAGGACCAAGCATAGATCTAAGCCTTTCCAATCGGCTGAAAGACGTATGCCCCTTCGGGAAAACTACAAGAGGTGGCCGACCAAGGTCATAAGTGGTTTTTGAATTATTACAAAGTGGGCGGGTCAAAAAAAAAATAAAAGAAATTGTCACACGATGCAGAAACCAGACCTTAAAAATAAAAAAAATAAAAAAAGTGACCTCAAGGTCACGTGGTACCCCTTTAAAATAAAAACCTGTTCTTTTGTTTAATCTCAAATTCCAGGAAAAGGAGAGTGGCAAAATAAAAAACTAAAAAATTCAATATTCTTGATGTATACAGTAGCAAAGCCATGGTAATTTTTATGGCCTGAAAATTTTAAGGACACTGAGGAAAAAAAAGGATTTTTTCTTCAAAAAAGTTATATATGAGTTTTGTACACTTAGTTAAGCATTGTAATAAAAATCTCATTTTTGTACACTAATTTAATTAGTATGAATAATAGCGACTCAGGCAAATCGCGAGATTATAGAAAAAAAATTATAATTAGTCTAATTTTTTTTCTGGTTCTAGAATTTATTTTTTTGACAAATAAATTTGTATGACATTATTTAACTAATTGTAAAGGATTTTCAATATTTTTTTATTTTCATTTTGCCACTCCCCTTTTCCAGGAATTTCAGTTTGAAATAAAAGGGTACCACGTGACCTTGAGGTCACTTTTTTTATTTTTTATATTTAAGGTCTGGTTGCTGCATCGAGAGACATTTTTTTCAGGGAAAGTTCAGTCGCCCCTTCAATTCATAAGATGTTGCACGGCATCCTATATTGGTCTAACCCCTGGGAAAGAGAATCTAAAATACGGGATAAAATAAAAATATAAAGACAGAAGGACACAAAGACACAAAGACAGAAAGACAGTAAGGGAGAGAGAAATAAAGACAGAAAGGCAGACAGGCAGAAAGATGAAAAGACAGAAAGTTACAAAGACAGAAAGACAGAAAAACAGAAAGACAGAAAGACAGAAAGACAGAAAGACAGAAAGACAGAAAGACAGAAAGACAGAAAGACAGAAAGACAGAAAGACAGAAAGACAGAAAGACAGAAAGACAGAAAGACAGAAAGACAGAAAGACAGAAAGACAGAAAGACAGAAAGACAGAAAGACAGAAAGACAGAAAGACAGAAAGACAGAAAGACAGAAAGACAGAAAGACAGAAAGACAGAAAGACAGAAAGACAGAAAGACAGAAAAACAGATAGACAGATAGACAGAAAGACAGAAAGACAGAAATACAGGAAGACATAATGAGAGAATGAAAGCAAGACAGAAAGATAAAAAGCCAGACAGATAGAAAGACAGGAAGACAAAATGACTGCACACAGAATAGAGATTTGTTTCGCCAACCAACTCTTTGCCCAACCAACTTATTCGGTTTACAGAACGTTTTAGTCGGTTGTTATTGTCAAAATTAATAAAGTTGTAGTTTGTACTGCAATCAATTTCGAACTGTTTTAAAACTATTTAGTACAGATTTAGAACCATTAGAAGTATGTATAGACTAATATTTCAAGTGTATAGGCTAATGTGGCAGTTTCGCCAGCAAATGTTTAATCCAGCAGAGAAAGTTAGAAAGAAAGATACAAAGGAAGAGGAACACACAGATGAACAGAAGGAGATGGCTTAATTGACTTACGAGGTGTCGCCGAATTTTTTTATTTAAATTACCAACGATCAGGGATGACTCTATTCATGTACTGTGCATTACATGAATCCCGGACCGTTGGTAATTTGTAAACAAAAAAAATAAATAAATAACAGAATACAAAATAAAAAGGAAAGAATTAAAGATAGAAATGAGAGAGAAAATAAGTAGTAGTGTCGGTGGATGTCTATTTTGAATTGGTCAACATCAAAACAATCGGTAAAAACAATCGCAGGAAGATTGTTCCACAAACGTATCGTGCGAATGTAGAACAAATTTTCTCTGTATTAGATTAGGAGTTTTAATAATTCTTCGTGCATTAAAAGAATTTCCCAATTCGTGTAGATACAACCCAGTACCTTACCTACTAGAAACATATATATTTTATTACAGAAACTTCCGTAACTAATATTATTGTTTGAAAAAGGTTTTTTGAACATGTATTACACTTGTATTTCCATAATTCATTATGTAACGGTTACTGTAAAATTTCAATTAGTCTTTCCTATGCAAAACTCATTAATAAACCTGACACCTGATTGATTGCGAATATAATCTTTGCACACAAATGATCAGCAATTATATTGGAATGACGTACTTTTACGTCATGTGCCTAATAATGGCGCATTAATCGCATATGTTATCGTTGCAAGAATTGTCTAGATCTGGGCAACACTGCAGGAGGCACGGTAACAACGATCACCTGGGGATCAGTTTAATGGTAGCTATGAGTAGAAGTAAAAAAACATATTAAATAGAAAAAAAAACGTGCCACTTCTCTAATCTGAGACCATCTAACGTATAGTAGAAATCTGCATCATTTTTTGTATCTAACAAAAGACACAAAGTTGTTGCCACATTCCTGTTGTTGACTGTCTTCAGTTTTTGTTGCTGCTGCTGCTGATGTTCTTGTTGATGATGCTGCTGCTGTTGTTGATGTTGCTGTGGTTAATATAGCTGATATTGTTGTTGCTGTTGCTGACTATTTACTTTCGTCATAATCTGTTGCAACAACACGTAGCAATAATTCTCATCTAGAACTCGAGCGTGATCTGTATCTGACGGATACGCTTGATGCGATCTCTGGGAAATCTCTGTATCAAACAGCGCCACAATGACCGTATTTTATGATGACTATAATAATCTTATGCTGCATCAACAACAGTATCATCAACAACATCGAGAAGTATAGCAACTACAACAGCAATGTTATGGTTATTGCGTGATTATAGAGCATTCTTAACAACGGTGCTCTTATAATAGAGCCACAAAACAACCCATACATATTTCGCAACTTTATTGCGTAGGTTATTAAAATGTCAATATGGGGGGACTTATGATTGTGGGGAAATCGGCTCAGGCATTTTGAGAATTTTTTTTTATGGCAAGTGCTGACTTTATTGACTACTATAATTATCATATTAATAAAAAATCTGACATAAAAATTAAGAGTTTTTTATGTATTTTCAAAGTCTGTATACGATTTTTTGATTGATCGGTTTTTCAAGATATTTGAAAGAAACTTCGATGCCTCGAAGCTTTTTCGAACTTACTTTAAAAATGTTTGATCTCGTTGCTTTATCGCTTTTTTGTACATTCAAATTTAATATATTTGATATTAAAACATTTATCACCTAAGTATCGCAATATTTTTTTTTTCGATATCTTTCCGATTTCGGAAAATTTTCTCGTACCGATAAAATTCCGACAGAACGCATCGATATCTACTCTACCATGTAGGTTCAATTTGATGCTCGATATCGTTAAGAGAAAGGTCCAATGTCGTGTGATTTCTCCATCTACTCCCATTGATCTCGTAATGATCTCGAAATGAATTGCTTACTGTGATATTTCTTAGCTCTTTAAAAAAAATGTGTTGCAACCAAATAAGGTTGTCTGTTACAGTTAGCTTTATCTTTTGATCAACCATAGGGAAATTCGCTTTAATTAGTCGCGATGCATCAATTTTAATAAGAGAAATTATAATGTTTATAATGTGTACATATTTATTGATATACTTGAATTTCCAATTATTTTCGAAATTGTTTTTGTAGTGTTTTGGGTATGTCTAAGTTCGGTATACCTGGGAATCTCATAATGCTTTGCAAGATTTAGCCTGAGCAACAAATTTTGCACAGTGGAAATATAAAAAACCTCTCTGATACGTTTAGTATTGAACGAGGTTTCAGATAAGGCGACTTTCTCTCATGTGACTTCTTCAACCTTCATGGAAGAACTGATAATGGAAAAGATATTAAGATTTTGATATACTCGAATTTCCAATTATTTTCGAAATTGTTGTTGTAGTGTTTTGGGTATGTCTGAGTTCGGTATACCTGGGAATCTCATAATGCTTTGCAAGATTTAGCCTGAGCAACACATTTTGCACAGTGGATATATAAAAAACCTCTCTGATACGTTTAGTATTGAACGAGGTTTCAGAAAAGGCGACTTTCTCTCGTATGACTTCTTCAACCTTCATGGAATAGCTGATAATGGAAAAGATTTTAAGATTTTGATATACTCGAATTTCCAATTATTTTCGAAATTGTTGTTGTAGTGTTTTGGGTATGTCTGAGTTCGGTATACCTGGCAAGCTTACATGCTTTGCAGGATTTAGCCTGAGCAACACATTTTGCACAGTGCGAAATAGGAAAAACCTCTCCGATACGATTAAAATCGAACGAGGTTTCAGATAAGGCGAGTTTCTCTCGTTTGACTTCTTCAACCTGATAATGGAAAAGATTTTAAGATCGGCCGAACACCACCACAATAGCATTATCATCAACAAGAGTGACATGCTGCTCGGGTACGCTGATGATATCGACATCATTGGGCAGAGCGTACGAGCAGTCAGTGCTGCATTATTCAATTTAGACAATGAATCGCGACGAATGGGTCTTACGATAAACGATAAGACAAAGTACCTGGTGTCAACAGACAAATAGTCTCGGCGACTTGGACAGTACGTTACTATTGATACCCACAACTTCGAAGTTTATTTAGGTATCAGCGCAAAACAAGAATTACAATATCAGTCTTTTATATAGCCGAAGAATAAGTCTTGATAACAGGTGCTACTTTTTTGCGCATTAGAGGGCTCTAGAAGGCCGATGGACCCACAAGCTAATTCCAGGCATTACCATATGGCTGAGAAGAAAACATGGTGTCGTAAACTACTACATGACGCAATTCCTAACCGGCCATGGGGGTTATCGAAAGTACCTACACAAATTTGACCTGGACGGATCACCGACCTGCCCCACGTGTGAAGCAGAAGCGGAAGAGCCACAGCACGTGCTTTTCCACTGCCCAAGATTCGAATCGCAGAGAGAGCGCCTGGAGCAGACGTTAAAAACATTGTGACTGAAATGCTGAAGTCAGAAGATAACTAGACAGCAGAAGCGGAAGAGCCACAGCACGTGCTTTTCCACTTCCCAAGATTCGAATCGCATAGAGAGCGCCTGGAGCAGACGTTAGAAGCGAGGGTGACGCCACAAAACATTGTGCAAGAATTGCTGAAGTCTGAAGATAACTTGACCGAGTTTGATAGAACAGTAAAAGAAATACACGAGCAACTACTGCAAGCAGAACGCAGTAGATAAGAAGATCGGGCAATACAAGCAATATGAGGCAGCAATAGCTGAGCCCGCCCCGCTAAGCAATACCTTACGGCTGTCCCGCGCGGTAGTGGATGATGAAGGAGGTGGTTTTAGTCGGTATGAATCCTACATAACTGGTTGAACAGGAGCTTATCAGAACCTTTGGAAGATTTCCACCTCCCAACGTTGAAAAAGAAAAAGAGGGCTCTAACAATAGAGTACTCTCTCAAAATTAAGGCTCTATAAGTCAGTTATCTTGCCATTCCTCCTTCAAACACCGATGGATGAAAACACTCCAGCAAAAAGGTCTTCGATTCTGTACGCAGTGGTGGTCAACGTAGGCGAGGATATACGAATCTCCGGGGAGAGACAAGTGCAAGAAAACCTGATGAAGCTTTGAGTGTAAAACTCGCACAACGCAGAGGCGACTGCCAAGAGCGAAACCGACCGGAACCCACCATGGGCTGTAATGACCAAATAAATAAATAAGTTTTAATTTTCAACAATGAATTGTGAAAATATGGACGTTTCCTTATTTCAATGTATGTCCGTAATAATATTTGTAGTCAGCCAGAGTCTAAACGCAGAAAAATCATCTTTTGAAATGAGGCAGAAATATAGAAATACTATTGGTAACAACCAACTTTATACAGTACACAGTACAATTTCTACAAATTGGTTGATTAAACTGCCATATTTTGTTTGCACTTGAAACCATAGTTGCTAGATTTAGTTCTCTCACATGAAATACCTTCTTCACTCATAAAATTCTCACAAAACCCCATAGGATATTTTAATATGTGAGAATTCTCATATCCGACAAGGACATAACAATTTCATAAGCTCTCTTTTCCTTGCATAATTAGCAACTGTGCTTGAAATATTACAATATACGCACTGCTTGTAGTACAAACTACAACCCTTTTCTTTTAGTTATAAGAACCGATTTAATATTGCAGAGTACTGAATAAGTTGGTTGAGTCAACCAATTTCAAAACTGTGTGTAAGATTTTGGCCCGATTTAAACACAAACAATTACATTTAATACACAAGAAAAACTATTATTTGCATTTCATTGAAAATTGCCTGAAATGGTATGATCATTAATCATGTATTCATCAAAAAAGAACGCCATTAATTCCAAACTTCACTTTTAATTTGCAATACGGAAGCAACCAACTAAGTACCTTCTCATTCATCGCATATTATTTGTGTAAATTTGTTGGCATTTACGTCCTGCCATGTTTGGCTGTCATGTTCTATAACTATTTTACAACGGCCTCGGTACGAAATGAATGTTTTTGGGAACAGGTGTTATTTAATTAATTATAATTGATTTAATTAAGCACATTTGTGCTGTGCTGTGAATTGTTTTCGCGCGTATTAATTTATACATCCATTCATCCGTCCAACCATCTAGCCATCCATCGCTCCGACTATACATTCATCCGTTCATTTGCCATACGGTAAGGTTGCCTCTGGGTTGTTGCCACGATTAGTCGTCGACGGCTCTGGGTCTAATATTAGCCAATTAAAGTAGCGCTGAATGCTGCCCGCCGCCAGTCAATGTGAATGTGTGAATGAATATATGCCGTGTAGGTGGGGCGCTGCCCGCCCGGTATAATACCTGCCCCAGTAGTGTTACAATTATGGCACTTCAAATTATACCTGTTGGCCAAGAGGTCCTCGACAGTTATTTCATTACACAACGGGTTTCTTTGTGTATGGCTTTGGTTCTTTTTGGCGCTTCATAATGGTGTTCTTTTGGGTTTTCGTGTTGACCGCAAATTATTTTCTTATTTCTAGAACAAAAACCGACACCTAAATTTTAGTAGAGCAACATGTTAATTGAGAAATACTTGAAATACTTGAAAATACCATAAATAAAAACATCAAAAATAATGTTTTTATGTGGGCAATTTTTTTATTTCTTTTTATTAAAGGTTATTTTAGATAAATTAAGGGGTTATTGGATGAAAAGAGGGTTTGTGTAATTATAGGGTTAAGTTTGTGTTTTAAATATGTTAATCGGCAGGTTACTTGATACGAAATTATTTAATTAAAAAGGGTAACATTGTATGTTAATTGAAAATTTCGAAGATGCTACTGTTAACTAGAAATAAGGTGCTCTTCGGAATTTTTCGTCTTTTTTTTTGAGATATTGAACAGTGCTAAAAACATTGTTTAAATAATGCAGAGTGAAATACATCTTTTTAGATAATAGGTAGTGTTGTAGAAGACTTAATTTTTTTATTAAAATGTTTGTGAGGCATTGTCCTCCAAAATATTTTTTATTGTCACGCTCTATATTTAATAGGAGACCGAAAATATTTCAACATATATATATAAAACGTTAAATATGTAAGTATGTAAAATAGGTGTTGTAAAGGTGTTGCAAATGGATACATTGAAAAATAATTAAAGTGCGATATTGCTTCGGAATTCAGGCGTAAGAAACACTGATTCTCAAGCAGATAGCTCAGTTCATGAACATTTCCGCGAAGGCATTTCTCCGAATGAACCTTTCCTAAATGTGCCTTTCCCCGGAGGACTTTTTCCCGAATGGACATTTCCCCAAACGGTCATTTCCCTAAATGGACATTTTCCCGATATTTTCCCGAAATGAAAACTTCTCCGAAACGGAAATGGACGAAATTTCCAAGAAATGGACGAAATTTTGTTTTTGCCAACCCTACTTGTCGTGCTACACATCTTACTGGCTTGATTCTGATTGATTCTTGATTGCTGAATGATTTATTTTATAAGTGATGAACATTTTTGCAGGACTTCCCGGAACTCTGTTTCTCAATCAGTGGCACTCAGAAGGTATCAGGTGTTACAAATAGATACAATGAAAAATATTCAAAGTTCGATATTTCTTCGGAATTCAGACGTAAGAACCACTGATTCTTATGCAGATAGATCAGTTCATGAACATTTCCCCGCAGTGGGCAATTCCCCGAATGAACCTTTCCCTAAATAGACCCTTCCTCGAAAGACTTTTTCCCGAATGGACATTTCCTCCAACGGGCATTTGCCTGAATGGACATTTTCCCGAAATGAACACTTACCCGAAATGGATTTTTCCACGAAATGGACGAAATTTTGTGTTTGCCCACTCCACTTGTCGTGCTACGGGTAGAACCTCTGCTGACTAAATGATTTCTTTTCTCTCTTTTTCGTATAAGACATGAACATTTTTACAGGACTTCCCGGAACTTTGTTTCTCAAACAGCGACTCTCAGAAGATTACAAATGGATAACATGAAAAATAATCAAAGCTTGATATTGCTTCGGAATTCAGGCGTAAGAAACACTGATTATAAAGCAGATAGATCGGTTCATGAACATTTCCCCGAAGCCATTTCTCCGCAGTAGACCCTTCCCCGAATGAACCTTTCCCGAATGAACCTTTCCCGAATGAACCTTTCCCGAATGGATCCTTCCGCGAAATACTTTTTCCCGAATGGATATTTCCCCAAACGGTTATTTCCCTGAATGAACACTTCCTCAAAATGGCCATTTCCACGAAATGTACAAAATTTTGTTTTTGCTCACCCAATTGTCGTGCTACGTGTAGAACTTTTTCCGGACTTAATGATTTCTTTTCTTCCTTTTTTTATAAGATGTAAACATTTTTGCAGTAATTCTCGGGACTTCGTTTCTCAAGTAGCGGCTCTTAGAAGGTATCACCAAATAGTATATGTCATTGCTATTAGTATTCCATAGAAGGTGTGCTAGTAGCGCTTCGCTTTTGTATTTGAAAAACTTTTGAAATGGTCACCAATTTGAAGATGTGTTAGAAGTACACTGGCTTCAGTAATGGCACATTGTTTTTTGACCATACTTAGAAGTTCTTATAACAAGGCTTCTGCTGGAAAGGCCTGTAGAAGTTTACTACTGGTATGTATTTCATATGAAATACCTTTCTGAACTTCAAAGCGAACGAATAAAAATTGAGTATCCCAAAATGTCTGAGAATCACAAATTTTGGAGATAAGATAAAAGTTAGTAACCTTTTCAAAGATTTTATAAAAATAACCTACCAGTTCCCCATTCACATCATCGCTGCCAGTTCCCTTAGAAGTTCTGGGAGAAGTTCTGGAAGAAGTTCTAGAAGTATTGGTATGTATTCCATATCGAACACCTTTATGAACTTCAAAGCGAACGCATAAAAAAT
The DNA here is from genome assembly GCA_951804985.1 of Dryomyza anilis. Classification (NCBI taxonomy): domain Eukaryota; kingdom Metazoa; phylum Arthropoda; class Insecta; order Diptera; family Dryomyzidae; genus Dryomyza; species Dryomyza anilis. The sequence goes on along the minus strand of OX638130.1, from coordinate 96,327,156 downwards.
GGGTATCCCAAAATATCTGAGAATCACAAATTTCGGAGATAAGATAAAAGTTAGTAATCTTTTCAAACATATTATTAAAAAAAAACCTGCCAGTTCCCTTTCCACATCATCCCAAATCAAATCTTAAATATAATCACAAAAAATACAATATAAGATCTAGCAGCAACATAAAACCATAATAAATATCAAGTAAATCTCTTGTCTTTCTAGTCCACATAAACATGTGGTCTTGTGTATTTTATGTTTGCCACAGAACTCAAGACTACAAATAACGACAGACTCGCGACGTTTATGTTAATCAACTGTCAACTTAAGGTTCATAATTACTAAACCAGAGTTAACCGCAGTATACCTACCTAACCAAGGAAACTTGGGTAAGTACTACAGGAGTTGAGGTAGGTACTGCGTTTAGTTACAGAGACTCAGTGATGAACTCAGTTACGGACATGGTTACAGACTCGCAACTCAATGACGGACTCAGTTACGGACATCGTTTCGGAACTCGTGGTATCGTGGTCATGTAAACAGCGACAGAGACAATGTGTCCTTCTACTTCATTGGGGCTGATGCTGCTGCTGCTGCTGAGCTGATGTAGCACAGCAGATGAAATTACGAGGCATGTCATCAAACGATCCATCTCGCCAGGCATTCTGCTCATATCAATGTATTAACTGAACGACTAGCATAGATAGATAGACAGCAGAGACATAGAGCATTCTGTCTGCAAGTTGGTTGGTTTGGTTGCTTGGTAGATTCGTTGAGACACAGATGCGATCTTGCAACGACGACTATTACTCGTAGATATTTTAAGTTTTGCCGTGATTTGGTTTTTAATTTGAGCTGCGGTTTTTCTTTTTTAATTTTTTTTATTTTGTTATTACAATAATTTTCCCATCACTGTGAAATGTTGTTGTGTAGTACTTAATTAGAGGTACTACATTTAAATCGCGATTGCACGATTTTGTCGTTCGATCCGTGGTCTATAATATACTCGTATATGAGTGCAGTGTGCGAGTATAGCATGAAGTGAGTAGCTTAGTATAAGTATCTCTTAGTGTGAGTATCTTGATGGAAGGCAATTATAATGACCGACGATGGTGGTCCTTCGTTTGGTAAATAGAAATTATTACATATTTGTGGGGGGGCCAAACAGCAACAAACAAATTAACTGCAACAAAAGCATAATTGTCAAAGCATTGCAGCGAAATGCTTCCTGGCCGACAGATCTAATCGCTACATCTCGATCTTAACCGCCGCAATGTTGGCGCAATGTTGTTGCAATATTGCAATACGAAATCGGTTTATAATCTGCTTTACGCAATTTAATGCCTTATAACGCCTCATTAACAAATGAGCACAAACAGGCAAAACATACGCAGGACATACAGACACACACATACTGGATAAACAGATACAGACAGGACAAGAAAGCAGAGCATGACAAGTACATTGACTACAACAAGCAGCAAGAAGTGTACAAGGACTAATGCTGACTTATTCAAGGATAATATATGTGGATGTCTGTAAATGCGTCTGTCTCCGACAACTACACCCACTGATATATGCAAATGAGTTTGTTTTGCTGACTGAGATACTGAAAACCCAGTTGCAAAATAGCTAATTTCGAGTATCTATTTCTAAAAGTGTCAATTCACCCGTCCTTAACATCAGCGAGGATTTGTCATCCGAATGCTGCAAAATAAGTCTAAAATTTATTAAGAATTGACGCGTAGGATCTATTTGCTGTATTTCTATGAAACACTTGATAATAAAAGAGTAATAATATCACCCAATTCGTAATATTCCCGATTATAACAAATTGTCAAAACATGTATGAAGGACAGGACGTGTATTAGTGTATTTACAGTAGTTCTTCATAAGAATGTAACTAATAAAGAAGTATTCATTCTTTACTGTATGGTAATAGAGTAGCAAATGTCAAATTTATAAATTCTCACCATCCGTTGCACTCGCGAGTTTTCCACACGAAATACTGTCAAAGATGAGTTAAATTAATGACAAATCAGTCGCATAGTGTGATGAATTTCAATGTGGTGAGTATTAGTGTTGTGAGTGTTAGTGTGGTAAATTTTATAGTGGTGAGTTTTAGTGTGGTGAATTTGAGTGTGGTGAATTTTAGTGTGGTGAATTTTAGTGTGGTGAGTTGTTGTGTGGTGAACTTTAGCGTGGTGAGTTTTAGTGTGGTGAATTTTAGAGTGGTCAGTTTTAGTGTGGTGAGTTTAAGTGTGGTGAATTTTATTGTGGTGAGTTTTATTGTGATGAGTTTTAGTGAGGTGAGTTTTAGTGTAGTGAGTTTTAGTGTGGTAAATTTTAGTGTGGTGAGTTTTAGTTTGGTGAACTTTAGCCTGGTGAGTTTTAGTGTGGTGAATTTTAGTGTGGTCAGTTTTAGTGTGGTGAATTTTAGTGTGGTGAGTTTTAGTGTGGTGAATTTTAGTGTGATAAATTTTAGTGTTATGAATTTTGGTGTGGTGAGTTTCATTGTGGTAAGTTTTGGTGTGGTAAGTTTTAATATGGTTAATTTCTTTGTGGTGAATTTTGTTATTCATCTGCATTACTCTCCTAAAACCATTAATTACATTTTCCATCTGGGATATCGCAAAATCGAGCGCAGCATGTTTGTGGTCACGTAATGTTGTCCACAAACAACACCAGACAGACGCCTTAATCAAATTGTCTGGATTCTCAGATCAAAGTTGAAAAGTCAAGCGCCTTCTTGCGCACCTGCCCGCCTTTTGTGCTACCTAATTTGACTAATTAAATGTTCGCATTTTCATCTTTTGACTCGCTTCAACTTGAGATAAGAAAATTTTCCAAACGCATTGCGATGATTTGTCAGAAACCAGTTGAACGTCTGCCACAAGTCAAATATATCTTTGTGAAAAATGCAAGACAGACAGACAGTCAACATGTTGCACAGCAACTGTAGCCAACTTCTTGCACTAATACAAACAGTTACTACTACGTAATACTAATACTACTAAATGCTAAGTCAAGAGTATATGGAGTTGTAGTATTTATTTAGCACTTTCGCCTTGAAGTAGCAACAACAAAAACAAGAACAGCAACTCAGACAACTGCTTCAGCCAACAACAGTCAGAGAGCTGACAGTTTCTCTTTGAAATATAATCGTCATCCCACGGGTGCCGTAGATACGTATGCTGCTGCCGCCAACATCAAATATAAATATGCAAACATGTTGGTAACGTTTGGACATGTGTCGGAAGTTAAACGCACAGCAAACACATATCTAGCACTTGGAATAGTTAAGGTGATACAGGAGCGCAATGTGAATTATATTTTTAAAAATTCTTCAACTTTTATTCTCATTCTCTTTTAGCCCATTAACGGTTCTTGGTTAGAATAATACCTAAAAATGAAGAAATGTGTAAAAAACGTCACAGAAAAAAAATCATCAATATGATGAATTTATTCATATATATTATGAATTTTTTTACCAAGTCATACCACCGTTGATTAAATGACATATTGATATATGAAATTATTCGTACTATCGAACATCATAGTGAAGAACGAAATATTCAATACAATGAATTTGAATTGTCATATTTATGAATTTGTTCATAATATTTATAAATACGATTTTTTTACGAAATAAAAAAAAAATTTAGAAAATGTATTTAAAACATAACAGAAAAACTTTAGAAAAAAAAAAACGAAAAAAAAAATTCAAAAAAAAAATTCGAAAAAAAAACAAAGTCTTATGAACCAAGACTTGACAGATCAGAGTTGGCAGAGTCATGGCCCAAGACCAATGAACCTATCCAGTCTCGGGTATGGTTTGAGCGAAGATTTTAAAGCAAGACTTGGCCGCCCAAGCTTGGCTAAGCATTGGCCAAGTCAAGCAGTTCGTACACGGGGGTTTTACGGTCTTGAGATCAGCGCACGTAAATCGTAATATAAATGCATTGTTCACTGTTTTCTCATGGTGTCTATTAGTCCTAAGTGTCCTTCATTTTAAATGAAAATATAAACCTGGGTGGGACCACCAGGTATCCCATGGGTATTTAAAAACCCACTTAACTGTTTGAGACTTCCGAAGACAAATAAAACATGGACATTTTTAATAAAAATTGGAAAATTCTATATGGGAAATCATAAAACAAAACCATTTTGAAATATTTGAAAAAAATGTAATCAGTGGTACTTTTTTTAATAATTGTCAGATTACTGTTAATGTAAACACAATATATATGGTCCCGAAACGGACATTTCCCCGAAATCGATACCTCATCGAAACGGAAACTTACTCGAAATGGACACTTTCGCTAATGGGCTTTTCCCCGAAATGGACTTTTCCCCGAATTGGATTTTACCTGAAATGGACATTTTCTCGAAATGTGGGTGCGCAAATGTGGGCGGAAAGTGCGAAAAAGACCGAAAACATTTTTTATTGCAGAAATCGATAGCAGACTTCGTTGGAAATCGAAAGAAACCATTTGGAATGGTCCATGACCTCCAAAAAGGGGGGCGAAAAACCCTTTTGGTCCAACATTTTTTATTGCGATAATCGTTCATCATTCATTGCTACCCCAGAAAGGGGTCAAAACTGCATCTATGACCAAAAATTTTTTATTTCGGAATTCGATAGAGAATATCATTAGTAGTCTAATGGTGTCAAACCGCATTTATGACCCATTTTTTTGTTATTATTGACATCAGAGAACATCATTAGAAGCCTAATGGTACCCCTTGGAGTGGTTTATGACCGTCAAAAGGGGGTCAAACCGCATTCTGAAATTGATAAAGGACATAATTAGATGCCTAATGGCACCTTTTGGAATAATTCAGGTCCCCCAAAGGGGATTAAAAACTCCATTTCGGGAAAATGTTTTTTTCGGGGAGTTTTTATTTCGGGGAAGTGTCCATTTTGGGGTAATGTCCATTCGGTGAAGTTTCCATTTCGGGGAAGTGTCCATTTCGGGGAAATGTCCATCCGGGGAAGTGGCCGTTCAAGGAAATGTCAATTAGAGGAAAGGTCCATTTCGGGGAAATGTCGTTCGAGGTAATCGCTTTCGGGGAAATGTACATGAATCAGTATATTCGGGCCCTCCTGAGTCTCACAGTCCATCCCTGATGCTCTAAGCAATAAAAAGGAATTTGAAAATATCATTAATAAGTTAAATGAATTCATAATAATAAAATGAAACTCCGGTTGACCCAGGTCCCTGAATATGTTTCTAGCACAATTTTGTAAAATTATTTGTCAAAGATCCAGCGTTATTTGACAAGTATATTTTAATATTCTTATACTTTAAGGAATTTTAAATATCTTTTATTTATAATGGTATTTCTTGTTTTCGTCTCTCTTCATTTCTGTTTGCTTGCCGTTTTTTTCTTACATGCATTTATCCTTTCAAATATACCCAAAAATATCAGACGTCTAAAGCCGTCACTTCATCTCAAGGTGTTCCATCGACTACATTCAAGTGTCGCAGAGGGCGTGGCACATGCATGCCACCAGCTGCTGCCGAAAAACGACAACTACTTCGCACTTGGCTGCAACACACAACACAGAAACTTGTGCGAAAAGCGAGCGCAATAAAATTTAACATTTTATTGGAATTCCTCTTTTTGTTTTCTGGGATGTTATTCTTGTTGTGCTTGGTATTGTGTTGCCAGCATCTTAAATGGCATCGTTTGATGCAGAAAATACGCCGCCCTGGCGCACAGTAACTATTATGCAAATCCTCGTTGTTTCTTCGCCTCACTTGACCTGTGATACGTTTATTGTTTCGTCTGACGATAGGTTTGTCCATCAGGTCGGTTGGTCGATCAGTCTTACGGACTGACTGACTGGCTGTCCTTGTTTCTTTCTGTCTGTATTCGCCGCGTTTCATTGCTGTCTTTCTGGCAATAAACTTAATGAAATGGATACCATTTGCAACATTGTTTCATTGCAGAACAAATAAGTAGAAATAAAAATGGAAAAATGTTAAAACTCTAAGAAAAAGTCTCGAGTACTCTATGGTTTTGTCGCTGAACAAAAAAAAACCTGTACCGTCCGTCAGCAGCTGTACCAGCGCTCTACCATGGACCAAAAACCTTCGAAATTGAGTTCTGTAGTTGCTCAAGTGCAGTGAACATTCACCGATGTTCGTTCCGTGTCTTTGGCTTCGTTCTTTCTCATTCTCCCTATTCGCTTTCTCCCTCTCTCTCTCTCTCTCTCTGAGCTGCTCTTAATGGACCAATTTATCATAATATGCAAATTTTATGCTTCAGCTTCGAGTATCATTCAGTGCGACTTTGATTTGATTCGGCGTATCTTAAGTTAAGAATAATTGCGAATTTATGCAATGCCAGGTTATATGAGAAAAATATTATTATCTACAGCTATAGCCAAAACTCGTTGACTATGGCTTTTCACCATTCAAATAATCGTCCTTCAAAATATTGACATTTTTGTTAAGTGTTGAATTTTATGACAAATCTAACAATTCGTTTAGTTTTATGACACAAACTCAACAATTCCTTTTACGAAGGGTAATTAACCAAATGATTATTTTCACAGTGACATCTGTCAATATTCGCTAAAAGCTGATTCATTTGTGCTGATTGTATTGTGTAGTTATTATTTGCAAGCACTTATAATTCTAAATTGAGAAAACTACTAATAGGGGAAATTGTAATAAATACAAATTGTATAGTGAAAGTTTGTTTAAAATGAGATACCATAAACATTTTTCCAACATTTTATTTTCTCTTATACTCAATATCTGTCGTTGAACATACGTATTAGACATCGGCATAAATGCATTTGAAACTCACTTTAAGACATTCATTTTATTTTAAGACATTTACTGTCGCTGACTCTCACAACAACATAGCACATGTTGTGTCAAAACAAAATACAAACAAGATGTAGTTGTAGTGAAGAGATCTATAATGATGTGCAATAAAAATTACAAAAATTACAATATTAATGAAAATTCATTAGAGTAAAACTCAAAGAAATTTTCTTTAATATTGATATATAATAATAATAATAATAGTTTGGCGCTACAGTCCTGTATAGAACTTCGGCCAAGCTCTCTCACCATTTTGAGCTCTGCGTGTTATTTTTGTACTCAAAGTGGTGGGACCTACAGTTTATTGCCGAATCCGAACGGCGGGTGAGAGCTTTTCATAGGCAATGGTTTTACTCTCGTAGGTTTGCCATTTACTGCCGAGAGGTAGCGCGGTATAGAAAAATGTTTCTATGAAAAGATGTTGTTAGCCCCAGTCCAGGCTTGAACCGGAGACCTTTCGGCTCGCAGTCCAACGCACTGAGCTACCGCTGTTTTTATAGTTCATATTAATTATTAAATATAAAAATATGGAAAAATAAATAAGTTGAGTGTGGCAACCCTTCCAATCTTCCCTTGCCAATATGTCAAACCTGTCATTTATTAATAGATTCAGTAGGCAAAGCAAAGTGCCACTGCATTACGTTGCCGCTTTATATTTATTAATGAAAACATTGGTAAATAATTGAAAAATGCTCGTTTTTTTGTGCGACATTCGATGATGCATGCTTAAATACATCTGTGTGTTTGCCATATTTACTACGTGGGTAGATGATGATCCATCATATTCTACAAGTAGATGCATTGTTCTCATACACACGCAGTCCTTCATTTTCGAAACGAATATTTGCTGAATTGTTTAAAAATTAAACAGTAAATATGAACGTTAAAATTGTGCATCATCAGCTGTAAATTACAGTGAATAAATAAGTACACATCCGGTGGCAAATAATTGAAATCCGGTCGCATGTAAAGAATATTTAAAAAAGGAAACAAAATTATGAAGAACTAATGTTTTTTTTTATTTTTTTATACTTGAAATTATATATTACTAATTATCTTGACAAGTATTTGACGATAATTTTTTAATTTATTAAAATATTGATTAATTTACAATGAGAAACTTAGAAAAAAGTCTGAATGTATAAAATTTGTTTATTGAAAATTAATTTTTTTTTGAAAAAAACTCGGTGTTTATAACGTTTTTATCGAAAATCCTTTTATTTTTGTAACATTTTATTTTAGAGAATCGCACACGATAATCTGAGTCTATAAACGAAATCACAAAAAATGATTAATAAAATATTAATCGAATTGTAAAACAAAGTAAATTATTTTCATCTTTTCGTATATTATTCTTTCAGCCTATATTCTGTAGTGATGGTTATTATTTTTTTTTTGGTTACCCAATACTTTATAGACGATGTTTGTTCATGTATCGTATTACTTAGTTTTCTTAGTAATATTTCTAAGTATCATGAGCATGATCAACGTCACATCCTGAGTTGTTTCACGGAGGGAAATAAAATTCTAAAACTCGAGAAGAATTCGGTTAGAAAGAAAAATAGTAGAATTTGACTAATATCAATAAAATACTACTAAAATTCAAGAATATGTCATCTGGATATCGAGAAAGCAAATTACTTAGTTGTCAAAAAATTAAACAAACTTTATTCAACTGGAATTTCAGAAGTTAGTTTATTGAATATTAAAAACCAAAAAGAACACGCAAAATTGTTGCTGTATTCATCGCAAAAAGAACACGTGTTCATGCATTGTTGTTGTTTTCATCGATATTGCTCTATCTTTATGCTTTGATTTCCGAGGTCGCCATCTGTTTGTTAGTCTGCCTGTCTGTCTGTTGAAAGTAACTAAGACAAATTTTTCTTGATATTCAGACTTTAAGTTCTTAGGCATCAAAAAAGTAACTAAGTACAATTTGTCTGGATTGCAAATTTTTTTCTTCTTAGGTATCAAAAAGCGGCATGATATACAATGTTTGCATGTGTGTGTTTTCACGAATAGAACAACAAAGCACAGCCATACAAGCCAGCGTCTGTGTATGTATGAATGTTAAAGATATAAATAGAAAAAACGATTTTCCTACGAATATAGGTATGGTTTCAGTTCGTAAACATAAATTTGGGTTCAATTTTGCATAAATATCAAGTTGATTTCATTCCATTGTTATCTAAATACACTATAAAATGCTTATGGGTAACGTGCGGAGGGTTTATACATAACTAACAGAAGAGGCAACAGAAAAGGAGAAAGTGTATAAGGTAAGTAAACGGTTTCTGAATAATATTACAGAGATTAAATTAAATAATAATAAAAATAAAATAAACAATTCAATTACATTAAGTATTCCAAGAAGTCGTTTAATATACAAAAATACATATAGGTAATAAAGTTCTAAATAAACAATAAATTACCTAAAATATATTTTTTTATTTTAGCTTCAAAATAATTGCTTTTAGTTACTTTTAACATATCGACAGACAGACACAGGAACAAAAAGATGGCGCTGACAGACGGACAAAGCAAAACAAAACATAATAGCGCCAAAGCAAGATCGAAAAATTACTAAACGAACACGTGTTCATTAAATTTTGGAACGAAAACAACAACAACATTTTTGATACCTAAGAAATTAATAACTGAATTCAAGACTTATTCTACTTAGTTACTTTTTTGATACCTAAGAAATTAATAACGGAATCCAAGAATAATTCTACTTAGTTACTTTTTTTAACAACTAAGAAATTAATAACTGTATCCAAGAATTATTCTACTTAGTTACTTTTTTTGACAACTAAGAAAATCCATTTCTTGAAATTAACAATTTTTCGGTTAAGCTGTATATCACTCCGTATACTTCTATATTCCTTCTGGATTTTAGAACTTTTTTCCCTCCGTGTTTAGCGATAACCGCATGTCTCCTAGTAGAAATTATGATTACCAGAAAACCAGAAGACCTTAATCAATAAAACTCAGAAATTATATTTCAGATATAACTAGGCTGTTGGGTATTGAAAATGGGCATGGTAGGTTGATTATGATCTCCGAACCGCCTATTTTTGTATGTAAGCACTACGAGAGAATTTCACTTTAGTAAATATTTCGTTTAAACAACCTCTTTAAATTTATGGTCACATTAATATTAAAAAAAAAAGCTTGTGGTAACCTTAAAAAATCCAATTTCGGTACTCATAAACTCGCATAGTCACTAGCGCGACTTTGTTTCGTGTCTCCATTTCCACGTCAGTCGCACTGACAGCCGCACAATTTTTCGTTTGACATGTACCGCGCGCTATTTGCAGCAATACTTAATTCGTCGCAAACAACAACGAGAACGATTATATATTGATCGTGGATTTATCGATTATGCGAGTTGATAAAGCATCAAAAGCAACCAATACTACTTGATAGGGTTAAAGTATTCGATTTTTGGCATCATAAATAATGCAGTAATCGCCGACATCGGCATCAGCTAAGCCGTTCCAAAACAACGGCGGTTGCGGCGGTCCTCTTGTCAGCGCATGATTTATGAAGGCGACTGAGAAGTCGAGGTTTATACATCACAAGTAACAGAAATGATTAAATGTTTGCTACTGCATCAGTTAATCACTTAAAACAAAAAATGGCTATTGAAAAGCATTTTGGACAAAAAAAAATGTTATTCAGACATTTTTTGATATTTTATAATGAGAAAGTCAGCGAAATGCGTACTTATTCTACACAGTATGCCGTGTCTCTGAGACCTACGATACCTTTCCCCCGATGCTTTCTTGAATAACTTCTTTAAAAAAGTTAGATCTCGTTGCTTTATCTATTCTCATTTTTTAAATTTCTCGAACATTACATTTTTTTGACAAGATACGATATTTAAATATTTATCGCATCGTAATCGCATTATTTTTCGAAGCAATCTCAAACTTTCATTATTATTTTCTTCGATATCATTTCGATAGCAAAAAATGTTTCGTACCGCAAAAAATTCAACATAGATTCAATTTGATACTCGATATCGCTACGATAAAATGTCTGATATTGTGTGAATTCTTCTTCTTGCACTGATCTCGTAACGATATCAACACGAATGGCATACTGTGTAGAAGCAGTATTTACAAATGATGGACAAATATAGTCCGGAAACAGTTCGATCAATTTGAGAAATGTTTTGTAACAAAATTAAAAGAATTTAAAATCAAGAAAATTTTTACCTACTTTTTTATATTTCTTTATATGAACAATCAACGTTGTTACGAATTACGAAAGTTATAAAGAATCCAAGTCCGACCGTAGGGCAGATGATAGTGCGTTTAACTATGATAAAAAATTGCGGCTTCAAACACCCGCGACGGCAAACAAACATTCGAGAGTAAAACATTGTATTCAAAAATCTTCTCACCCTGCTGTTCGGAAACAAGAATACGAATATGTTGTACCGAATTTCAATATTTAAGTCACCACAATTAGGTACGTGAGAAAACATTTCACTTCGCCGATAAAATTCTCCAGTAAATTTTAGTGCAATATGAGGTATGTCGTAGCCGCGGTAGCTCAATGGTTAGTGCGTTGGACTGCGAGCCGAAAGGTCCCCGATTCAAGCCTGGACTGGGGCTAACAACATCTTTTCATAGAAACATTTTTCTATACAGCGCTACCTCTCGTCAGTAAATGGCAAACCTACGAGAGTAAAACATTGCCTATGAAAAGCTCTCACCCGCCGTTCGGATTCGGCAATAAACTGTAGGTTCCACCAATTTGAGTGCAAATATTAACACGCACAGCTCAAAATGGTGAGAGAGCTCCGCCTAAGTTCTTATAGAACTGTAGTGCCAAACTATTATTATTATTATTATTACTATGAGGTATGTATATGGTCATTTCCTGGGGTTTCGGACGGGACATTAGTTCGCTTAAAAATTGAATATCTCGAAGGAAAATTAATAAATCTTGATTTTATGCAAATATGCAAATAATTAGAGAATCCTATACGGTAGATCAAAAGATATAAATTAAATAGTTGTCGTTCCGGATGGGACAAAACCGGAAGTACATGTTGAGGTTGATATGGATATTCCAAAAAGTCAATGAATTTTGCGTATAAATTATTTTTTGAATTATTTTAAAAAATAGCTGAAATAATGTGCTTTATTTGTATTTTTACCAGGGCTAGAAAAAATACGGATTTAAAAAAAAATCCACTCCATCGGATTTTTATACCCTACACTAAGAGTGAAAGGGTATATTCAGTTTGGTACCCCGTTTGTAACACCCTGAAAAAAGCATCTCCGGTATGGAAAGTATATATATTCTTGATCAGCATGACCTCCTGAGTCGATTTAGCGATGTCCGTCTGTCCGTATGTCTGTCTGCCTGTCTGTCTGTCTGTCTGTCTGTCTGTCTGTCTGTCTGTCCGTCCTTCTGTCTGTTGAAATCACGATTACAGAAATATTTGAAGAGCTAGAGCAATGAAACTTTAGATTTAGATTACTTATATATCTAAACTGTCTGAACAGAAGAAAATTATCATGATCGGTCTATTGTGACCTGAGAACTGACCACTTATGTTCAAATACCTCATATAAAATTTACATCTGCAAATCAATTTTACTGTATACGTGCTTAGGTAAACTTTTTTGGTCAAATATATATTGACATTATGCTCAAATACATGAAATTAATGTTTTCCCACGAAACGACTTGTGGTTCCCAAAAAAAAAATCGAAATTCGGTACACCTATCTATTTGTAAATATGGGTATCAAATGAAAGAACATTCTTCAGGGATGGAAAGTTTGTAGTTATTTTCAGGATTCGTATACCCTGGTGACCTATATACCACTTGGAATGGTTACCACACATATGTGTAGGGTATTTATAGTTGGCTTAGACCGACTATAATTTTGAAAATCCTAACTACCAATAACTCCTACTTTAAAATTTTCCATGTGATCTAACCTTCCCAACTGGTTTGGTTTTTATTGGATTTTATTGGATTTTTTTTGAATTTTTTATAAATAAGATAATTGAAGCGTTGGGTGCAATAAGGGCGTTAGGAATCATAAAAACTTTAAACGCAAATATCTCAAAACTTTCATTTTCACATAACGCCCTTATTGCACTCAACGTTTACATTTCAATAGAATTTTTCGGTTTTTTAAGTTATTCCTTCCCCATTTCGCTGACGAGAACTGCTGTATAACCTTTGGTTAAAACATACTTTGTGGAAAAATGCACCGTCTTGGATCTGGAAGCCGTTATCTTCAATATACTGAATTAGTTATATGGGCGAAAAAATGAAACAGCCTGTGCCTGATCAAATCTATTTTGAATGTTTTCTTCATAACAGGACAACTTTTCAGAACATAATAGATTTAATCAATGACTACCGCTTTAAAAATTGGCTTAGAATTGGCTTGAATTAAATTCATAGTTTCGGAGACTACAAATCGCTATTTATATCATTAAATTATTTGGATCTACATAAAGGCCCATGTTGACTAATAAGTATGTTGGTTAAAATAATATATTGTTACGAAAAGATGTAATTTGCCCCATAGTGCAAGCAATCAACAATAATTAATGAGACGCAAGACAATTCAGCGCACTAAGCATGTTTTAGAAAGAGACGGAAGTTCATTCAGCGCACTGAGGCAGTGTGTGAGAAAGAGATGGAAGATCACAGCTTTAAAACACATGAGTGCGAATGAGATGCCAATAGCATGCGTCATTCACGAAACGAGTAGAAGGTTCTCGAAACAAGTCGAAGCTTGTCGAAACGTGTCGAACTGATGCATGCAGTATATAAGGGAGCCGCATCAGAGGTACAGCACTTCAGTTGTGATTTAATAGTGAACTAGTGCGTCTCGTGAGTGAACATTGTAAAGATAAATTGTAGTAATTCAGCAGTGATTATTCTTTAAGTTGTTATTTAAATTAATAAAGTTAATTAATACTAGTTGAAATAATACTAGTTAAAACCAAATATAAGTGCGTTTTTATTTTGTACACAATCCAGCGATACGAACTCGTAAAACAGTTTTCCGTAGACTGAATTTTCGTAACAATATGAATCTTTTCATTATCATCTTCTCAAAAGATTTCATCCATCAGTGGTCATAATAATTTTTTTCGATTTGGTGGTTCATTCTTTAATTTAAAAAAAAACGTACTCTAAAAACCACAAATTCCAAGGTTATAATGCGAAAAATGTACAAAAATCAATAAAATCCAAAAAAAAATCCAAAAATAATGGATTTTTTTAGGTGGATAAAATCCAAAAAAATTCGGATGGATTTTATTTAATTTATTACTATTTAATTTGGTTACTCAAAGTACATGAAAAATTGGTATATTTAAAAGTTGTATTGTAACGTAACTTTATGAGTATTTTTTTATACGTTATCGTTAACGGAATAGAATTTTCTTTTCAAATATTGAGAATCACATATTTAAGATTCTAAATTCATAGTTATTTCAAAGATTTGAGCATTTTTAATTTTTCGGTCTTGGTTGACGTTTCACTGGAAATGCCCCCATATGTACAAAAATAGGAGGAATATATGTAAAAGATCAACCGATCACACTCATTTTTAATATCAGAGAACGTGGATACAAAAGTAAACGAAATTCAGAGTTTCATTGATATTACTGTCTCTGCATGTTTTCCTGAAATCGTAATTTCAAAAGAAATATACCAGATAGAGAATATTGGGCAGAAGACTCACTCAGAATTCGCTTAACAGAAGAATGACAGATTGGTATTAAATTGGATGCATCTATGGCTGCTTCATCTCAACGAAGTTTTTCCAAATTTCAATTTCTTTAAGTCATTACTTAGAACACAAATATTTTGGTAGCTCTGACATACGGAAATGAATACATAATTCACATTGATAACATATTTTTGTACCCATATAATAAATCCAAGATTTAAAAAACATATTTTTAAATATTTTCCTCATACTCTTTTCTGCATAACATAGTACTATTTAAAATATAGTTTTATCGTATTTACCCAGCAATGATCGATAACTGCGACACCGCAAATTGCAAATTTAATCAAACAACCGACCACCAACGCAACAACAAGATTTTGTGGTCGCTTTCCGTAATATTGCGCCGCACAATGATGAACCATTCACAATCAGACAGACAGACAGACAGACAGACAGACAGGCAGGAAGGAAGGTAGAACATCTACAACGAAACGGAATGGAACGGACGCCGTCAGAGTCAAAGTGGCACAATAATTTACGGTCACGTCAGAACTGACACTTCCTGGCATTTTAGGATACGCGCATTCAAACCAACTAAAGTCATTTGATTTGCAAGTCAGAAAGGTCGGCGAAGACAAAATATGAAAAGCCGCAACACGTTTTACACAATTCATTAACAATTTGATAGGGAAATTGAAATTGTCATCGATAAGCAACTGACGGCAGGCACTCCGCCGGATACCGATGCTGCTGCTTTTATAGAACGTAGGCAAATTGTCAAGGACAATTGTGTCAAGTACAAGTAGGGAGAGAGAGGATAAAATATGCCGCAGTATGAATATATAAATGAATCAATGAATGGACGAACCATTTCAATGTACGTTTCAATGAACGAATGGTTATATTAAGCTACCGGAACATAACTATCTGCCAAATTGACAGCAAGCAGTCCTTTGAGTTCAGGTTCATCTATACTTCATTCTGTACTATATTTGGCTGTCTGTCTTTCCAACTATACATTCATTCGTCTGTCCTACAAGTCATTGTATTCATTTCGTATCGGTCAGTCTGTCCGTCAGCCAGTCAGTCCTTTTGGGTGGACTGTCGTCGGTGCCGGTACGCTCAAAGGAAGTGAGTAAATCAATTTAATTTTAAATTGCTGGTTAAATAATGAAAATTCTCCTTCGTAATATAACAACTGCTGGTTAGGCTAGGTTGGTACTTTGGGTTGCTTCTTTAGGTTGGTTGGTTGATTCGTACGGTTATCGCCAACCATCAATGTGTTTGTGTCGAAGAAAGACATCTTCATCAGCGGCCTCAGGCCGACACAATAGAGCTACTGACTGACTCTGACTTTGACTTGGCGTCCTCGTCGTTCTTTTGTTGATAAAAATTGTCAATTATGAAAATGAAATTTGCACAATTGAGACTTGGCAATACCGCCGGTTACAATCTACAAATAAATCAATAATGTTGACTATGCAGCATTCACATTCACAGTCATCAGCATCATAGTCATCTTGCTTAATATATAGCTATAGCATTTTGTGGTTGCAGCAGCCTTTCAATTATAAACCGCCAGCCATACTTATTTCCTTAGGCTATACTTTGTGCATACACATTTCGAAGGCAAATAAGTGATATTAATTTTATTTAATAGAACTAATGAAAGCACTAATGAAAGCACTATTGTATTATTGCAACAACAAAAAAACTAATTTTACGTTTGAATGTGCACATTACATTCTATGAATTGCACTTTTGTTGTACTAAATTCTTTTTTTTTGAAATACATAAAATAATAACTGTGGGTAAATGAAGTTAGGAATTCTGTTTAAAGAATGTATACAACCTCTTTTTAATTCCGTTATCTGTTTTTCTATATCTCATATCAAATATCCATTATCTTATCCAACAAATTATCGAGAATTGCCAGGATGCATGTAGAATTTTCTTGAAATCTAAATGGGGATAAATCTAATTTTTGGTGTAACGAATATAAGTACTATAAGCGACCATACTTTCTACAATATATACAAATAACTTAATTACTTTTAAAAATAGATCGTATTTGATATTCCTGTTCAATCGAAGGCAGTCGTGGACATTGGTCACCGGTGGTATTATTTGCGACGTTCGGTATAGAGAAATGCAATATGATTTCGTTTCTCCTAAGTTTTAGGTCAATGTTTTAGACAATCTTAAATGGTTATCAATTTCTCAATTCATGTAAAATGCAGAGTATACCATACAGAATCTATATATTTCAAAACGCCTACATCAAAATGGGTTGTTCGGCGTGTTCGGTTTGGTACGCCGTTTGCAACACGCAGAAGGAAGCATATGGAAAAGTTCATACCTCCTGAATCGATTCTTCAAAGTTCGTCTATCGCTTGAAATCACTTTAACTTTCTTAATTCCTGCTAAGTTCATCACACCTACTATCACTTTTCCCTTTCAAAATTTCCCATGTGACCCAACATTTCTTACTGGTTTACATTATAGGTGGAAAAATGTCAAAAGACACTGTAGCACTTGCTGGGATAGTGTGGGACTTTAACCCACAAAACCACCTTTCTTCCGAATATACTTTCCGCGGAACTAGCGTTAAGTATTAATTCAGGGGGGGGGGGGGGCTTTTGGTTAGCCCTATTGGCCTTTCTTATATGCATCCGCCGCTGCTGTTCACGCCGTCGTAGCTCTGTCCTGACTATTGCCGCTATGTTACATATTGCGATATATATTTTTCTGGTGATTCATATTCGTCACTATATAGCTATGTGCCGTCATTTCCCCGGAGGTCCTGCACCATGATTCTCTTTCCAGCAGAAGCCTCGTGCAATGAAACAAGACGTGTTCCGCGTCTTCAACAGCATCTCCAATAGCATCTTCAATAGCATCTTCAACACCGATGTCGCAGAATGCACCATCTTTGTGATGGAATCAGTGCAAGTATGTATGCCTTGCAGCAAACGTGGCCAGTAAGAAGTTGCGTTAGGTAAAAGTCAAGTTTTACGTTTTTTATTCCGAGCCATTCTGCGATATTGGGTATTAACTAGAGATGGACGCGTGCCTTTTTTGATGGCACGGGCACGCAGATAGGTGACACGCACGAGCACGAGCCCGACGAGTAATTTTATAGGCACGCACGAGAAGCACGATAAAACACGGGATTTTAAAAGTCACGAAGAAACACGGAATTTTAAAAGTCACGTAGAAACACGGAAAAACACGACAAAACACGAAAAACATGAAAATGCAAGAAAAACGTTAAATATAATACCGGAACCGTTTAAATTTTTGGAAGCAGAAGCGTTATTAAAAATGTGTTGAAGCGGAACTGGCATCGGAACATATACATTTTTTCGGGATGGCATCGGTACCGCTATTTTAAAAATATCGAAACCAGAACCGGAACAGATATTATAGTCCCTGACAGGGAACGCAAAGAACCGGAATCGAAACCGTTATTAAAAATGTATGAAACCGGAATCGAAACACATTTAATTTGTTGGTTGAAACCGGAATCGGAACCACAATTTTAAAAATCTTGAAACCCTAACCGGTAGGTTTTAGTCTCTGTAATAAACAATTAAAAAATTAAGTTTGACACTGTTTTATTCTCTGAAACCCATAAGTAAAACTAAAGAAACAGATTTTTTAGAAAAGTGTCAAATACCACGAATGTTTGATTTTCTGAAGCTGGAAGTAAGGGTTTTTTTTTAAATTGGGGTAGAAACTATAAAAAAAAAATCTTAAATGGGCACGTGCCTGATTTTGGAGGCACGGACACGCACGACAGCAAATAGCACGCACAGAACTCAAATTTTCGGGCGTGACACGAAAAAAGCACGCGCTCATATCTAGTAAGACGTTTTTCAACAGGGAAAGTAGAGCGACAGGGACAGCAAACGACGCCATATTTCTTGCCGCTCTTTTGACATTTCTATTCAATAAGGTTTACCATTTCATGATGGAAAGATATGCGAATTCGAATTTCGGTAGTAAATTTTAATAATTTCGACTCATTGTTGGCTCGTATATCTTTCCATCATGAAATGTCAAACCTTACTGAAGAGAAATGTCAAAAGAGCGGCGTCGTTTGCTGTCCCTGTCGCTCTCATTTTGTGGCGTCACTGTTGAAAAACCCTTGAAAAAAACTTTTGTAGCTCTTATTGAAAACCCCTTTATCAACCGATAGGTCCAGAGTCCGTTCTCTGAGCAGTTACGATTTTGTCATTCTGTGCATACTTTGTTGCGCTGCACGACTTTCGTTTCGTATGCTACCAGTTACCTCCATCCGGTTGTGACATGTCTCCTTAGCTAACAGGTCAATGGGACCTGTTAGCCCAGAGATGCATCTTCGGAGACCGTACGGAAAGAACTACATACTCTAAGTGCGTAAAGACGGTACACATCACTCACGTTTTGATTTGGAGAGCATTAACCGGAGCTCGATGAAGGATGATAGATTTAACGATCGCAGCTTATCAACTTGAAAACTCACTCTGGAGCAATACTCGATGCCGAAAACAAATAGTAGATGGGCAGGTGGTACAACCTGTTCCACCATCAAACAAGGTATAAATTAGACTCAAAAACTCATGCCCAGCCTTTCTGCACAAAAGAAACAAGTGTTTCGGCTATCACTTCCTTGGAAACCTCACATCCAACTTTTCCTGACATTTTCAACATCGACATAAAACATATACTTAGCTTGGTTAAAAGCACAAATTTGTTCAACGAGGAGTAATAAGAAATAGATCCCTGGTATCACAATAACCTCTTTTGGTCTAAGTGTATATGTAGCACCCATTATAATCTTACTTATCTACCACAGTTAGGAGTCGCCTCGACGTTGTTTCGGCGTTCCAACATTAAGCATGATCCTGGGAAGTACAGATCTTGCTTAGGTTGTCTTTTCAAGTGTTACATGAGGAGTTTTTTGAAGCTTAACCTCCCATCAAGCATAATGCCAAGGTATTTAATGGCTGGTTTGGTCACAAGTTTGTGCCCATTTATGTTCAATGTCCCGTTTCACTGGATTCTATAAAAATATGTTGTTATCCTCAGCCCAGGCTTGAACATGGGACCTTTCGGCCCGCAGTCCAACGCACTAACCATTGAGCTACCGACGCTGATCTGTTTTAATATCTATAGGCTAAAACCTCGCTTATTTGTTATAAAAATATTCGTCTATCGTTAATCATATAAATGTGATTTTGCTTTATCCACTTGCAAACTACTTAACAGACACTTATAATATAAGTTATAAGTATTCAGTTCTATGCAATACCGCATTACTGAAGTGGTTCCATTTCGCATATTATCTCTCAATTGCACTTGAACTTCTCAAAATCAGTGACCACACAATATCGTATATCTCATTGTTTTCTAAGTCTGTGATAAGCACCTCTGTTATTGTCCGAACATACTGCTGGTCTAGGCGTCTGAGTGGCCAGTTATAATCAAGGTATTGTTGTTATTATGCCCGAATAATAGCAGCACCCTTTTTGTGCATATCTGCATTCTGGGTATCCTTCTATCATTTGGATTTTCCAAAACATGTTGCCCGCAAACCACAAACAATTCTTCAAGCTATATTTGCTAATTCATAATATATAAATTGTTGCTGCAGTTGTTGTTTTTATTGTAATCAATAATAATGTTTTTGTTGTTGTGACTAAGTTGTATTGATTGGTATTGCAAGTGCTTTTCCTGCTACTACAGCCACTTCATCTGCAACACGCATCTGCAACATGCTATGCTGCTGCTGTTGCTGTTGCATGTTTTCGTCAGCTTATATTAATTGTATCCTGAAAGTTCGATTGCATTGCAGGACATTATAAATTTATTGAATGCCTAGATTATGTTTATTACTGTATGTATGCAGTTTGCATTGTAGGTGGATATACATATATTGAGATTATTCAATTGCGAAAATTGTAAAATTACAAATCACATCATAATAAATTAATCGAAGTGATTTTATGCATGTACGTAACCTACGACAATTATTCCATCAATGCAAGAATTTATTACATCGTAATGTTGCAGTTTGCAGTGTTTAACAAAATATTGTTTAGTAAATTCTATATTTAATGCATGTGCCTACTGATTGTAAGTAAATTTCGATAGACAGTCAATTTTGATTGTAGGCAAATAATATAGTCGACGACCTAAGGCGGCTACAAATTGCATTTGAAAATTAACACAATTACCACAAGAGGCCCATGCTTGAACTCAGTTTTTCTGCGGTCAAACCTGCATCCTATTATTTATGGAGAAGAGCGGGACATACCCCTTTTATAACAGCAAATATAATTGGTGAAACTGCTCCGACTAATTAATTTGGTGCATTGACGTACAAATATTCATAATAGCAAACGGAATTGCTGATTTAACGAAGAATAGCTAATGCTTTCATTAAATTAATGAATTTTATTGCTGGATTGATTAATGAATGATATTAATATCGGTTGCTATATTTACGTCGATTATTTTTATCTGTGCATCTTTGCACCGTAAAATAGTTTGAGCCTTCTAGGATGCACATTAAGGAAGATATGGTCATTTTAAGTAAGAAATATAATTTCTCTGGTCTCCGTGGAAATATTACAATAATTTAAAAGGCAAATATAAGACTGTAGCCGCGGTAGCTCAGTGGTTAGTGCGATGGACAGCGAGCCGAAAGGTCCCCGGTTCAAGCCTGGACTGGGGCTTTTCATAGAAACATTTTTCTATACCGCGCTACCTCTCGGCAGTAAATGGCAAACCTACGAGAGTAAAACCATTGCCTATGAAAAACTCTCACCCGCCGTTCGGATTCGGCAATAAACTGTAGGTCCCACCACTTTGAGTTCAAATATAACACGGACAGCTCAAAATGGTGAGAGAGCTCGGCCTAAGTTCTTATAGGACTGTAGTGCAAAACTATTATATTAAAACCATCTTTGCATTATAAATAGGCAAAGTTTCTAGGTCGCGTACTAAGGATTATAAGGGCATTTTAAGTTAGAAATTTAATTCCTTTGGTCTCCGTTGTAATTTCCTATAATTTAAAAGGCGAATTAATGACAATCTTTGCACCATAATATAGGCAATTAAGGAAAATATTGCATTTTAAGTAAGACGAAATATGTAGATTTCATGTAAGAATAATATATGCAAAGTCTAAGGCGCCTAGGAAGCGTATTAAGGAAGACATGGGCATTATAGTTAGAAATCTAATTTAAGATAATTGGATCTAAACTCGTAGAGCATAGTCCAAACTGGAGATGAGCATGTGAGTGAGTTTCTAATCAAGACATTTCCTAATCACTCACAATTATTCACTGGCTTTTTACTCACACTCACTCACAATCACGTGAGTAAATTCAGTTTCAATCACAATCACGCATGATTCAATTTTTATACCCTACACTAAGAGTGAAAGGGTATATTCAGTTTGGTACGCCGTTTGTAACACCCTGAAAAAAGGATCTCCGGTATGGAAAAGTATATTTATTCTTGATCAGCATGACCTCCTGAGTCGATTTAGCGATGACCGTCTGTCGGTCTGACTGTCTGTCTGTCCTTCTGTCTGTCTGTTTAAATCACGATTACAGAAAAAGAAGAGCTAGAGCAATGAAACTTTATATTTAGATTACTTATATATCTAAGCTGTCTGAACACGAAAATTGGCATGATCGGTCTATTGTGACCTGAGAACCGTCCACTTATGTTCAAATACCTCATATAAAATGAGTATCTACAGATCAATATTACTGTATACGTGCTTAGGTAAACTTTTTAAGTCAAATATATCTTGACATTATGCTCAAATACATGAAAATAATGTCTTCCTACGAAACGACTTGTGGTTCCCAAAAAAAAAAAAAATCGAAATACGGTACACCTACCCATTTTTAAATATGGGTATCAAATGAAAGAAAATTCATCAGGGATGGAAAGTTTGTAGTTATTTTCAGGATTCGTATACCCTGGTGACCTATATACCACTTTGAATGGTAACCACAATGTGTAGGGTATTTATAGTCGGCTTAGACCGACTATAGTTTTGATAATCCTAACTATCATAATAACACCTACTTCAAAATTTCCCATGTGATCTAACCTTCCCAACTGGTTTAAATTCTATTCGACTCACGCACACTTACTCATGCGATGTGTATATTGCGTAGTCAGCTGTTCTTGCCCAGTATCAATACAATGTGACCTCCTCTGGAATGATCACATATTTGATGTGTCGATAGATGCGACCAAGTCTCGGCTTTTTTTTTAAACGGTGACATACTTTACTCCTGCTAACTGAAGCACTGTCTACACTACCTATATATGACTTAAGATGGAATACAATTCGCACATTTTGGCAGGAGCCTCAAAATCCTCATTTGAGTTCCTGGACCGAATTCACCAACGAACGATATATTTAATAGGGGATGAAAATATTTCATCACCTATTGGTTCTTTTCAGCGCCGATGGACCGTCGGGTATGTTACTCTTTTTTATAGGTATAAAAATGGTAAGTGTTTGAGGGAAATACATGAGCTGATTCCACCAGGTCGTGTGTTCCCTCATTCTACAAGAGCTTCGAACCAAGCCAGCCCCTTCATAGTCCACTCGGTTCTCAACAGAACCACGAATTACAGAGCGAATTCATGCTTCAGTCGCACGTTACGTTTGTGGAACAATCTCCCTGCATCTGTTTTTCCCGACATCTTTGATATTGGGAAGTTCAAAACAAACATTCCTCCCTCCCATTAATCTATAATTCTTCAGTCGATCAACACTGTGCATTGTATAAATAGGGTCATCCCCTGAGCGTTTGTTAATATGTAAAAAAATCTAACGTATATGTTAAGACCTTGTAAAGACTTCAAAACTGGGCTTAAGACAAAAAACGAAACCGTAACTTAGAACTGTGTACCAAAATCGTTTTTACTAACCGTAACTTTTAGAATAGAAATAAAATCTATATCGAAATTCTTTCAAATGAAACGAAAACAATTCAGGAATTGTTCGAGTCATCTAGAGATTCCAATTTGTTGTAGTTATACGGTAGTCTAAGTTGTACCGGTTTTTTTTTTGAAATTGAAACGAGTAGGGAAAGTTAAGTCACATGAGCGTCACTTAAAGTCGGCCGGGCCTGACTACGAAATACCCTACAACTTGGAGGGGATATTAATGTGGGTTATTTAATAAAAGCCGCGGTAGCTCAGTGGTTAGTGCGTTGGACTGCGAACCGAAAGGTCCCCGGTTCAAGACTGGACTGGGGCTAACAACATCTTTTCATAGAAACATTTTCTATACCGCGCTACCTCTCGTCAGTAAATTGCAAACCTACGAGAGTAAAACCATTGCATATGAAAAAGCTCTCACCTGCCGTTCGGATTCGGCAATAAACTGTAGGTCCCACCACTTTGAGTACAAATATAACACGCACAGCTCAAAATGGTGAGAGAGCTCGGCCAAAGTTCTATACAGGACTGTAGCGCCAAACTATTATACATTATTATTATTTAATAAAAGTAGACGGACCACGCCTATTTTGGGAACATATATTTGTAGGTGAATTCTAACAAAACATTTTAATTTTTATAACTATATCTTGAATACTTTTATAGTTATTGGTTCCTAAAGAGCTAAATTAAAGTGACTTGTAAGAGAAGTGGGCGTGTCTGTCAACCGATTTGGCTCATTTCCATACTCAGATCCTACTCTTGGCTAAAACTTATAGAGACCAAATTTCAAATCATTCTCAACAGTATTTCTTAAATTTTAGTGTATACGAAACGCAAGACAGTCGGACATGGCAAAACGGACTCCCGTAGTGATGCAGATCAGGAATATATATACTTTACCATATCGAGCACGCCTCCTAAGGAGCTTTAAAATATATGCATAAACTTAATATACAATGTACCTCATAGGTGTATGGTATAAAAAGGGGTTATCTCTCTAAGATTTCACATGTAGTTAATTACGTAAATTATTATAACTTAACTTCTTAAGAATTTATATTTATTAAGTTATATAGAAAAAATACTATCTAAAAAAAACTACCTTCGAATGCATCAATCCTTCAAAACCCTCACCATCTTTATCGAAACTATAATTACCAGCTACAGCAAAACCACCTTTTCTTGCCACCTCTTCGCGTGGTTTTTATACTCTTGTTTTCAATATACGTTTAATTTGGCGCTAAATCTTTTTGCATTAAGATTTAATTTCGAAAAATTTGCATATGATTAGGATCAGATGCGCGTCACACACAAAGCGTTCTCGCTCAAGCATAGCCCAAAGCGGTAACGTCCGTCATGCCGACCGACCGACCGAACGTCCGTTAAGAAGGTACCGCGAATGCACTTCTGTGCTGCAAAGTGAATCGGATCACAAATGGGTAACAGTAGTCGTCTTTTTCGTGGCTGGGAAATTGTGGCATGTTAAGGCAGTCACTTGTATAAATGTGGTATTAGCGGCAACTGGCCCGAGGTCATGATGTCATCTTTTAACAAAAAAAAATTAAAATTAAACTTTATGAAAAAAAAAATAGGATAATAAAAAATAAAAGTCTTTAGTTAATTGAGCGTAAAAAAAGCAGTCGATGTTCTTAATCGCAACAACAAAAAAAAAGAAGACGGCATTAATTATGCAGATTGAACATTAACAACACTTTAGAGTAGTGGCTATGTGCAAGAGTCAAACTTGCCTTTATATTAAACTATAACTTGAAGTTAGTTACTGTTCGAAATCTATTAAATTCGTTGCAAATACTTAAGTTTCTCAGAAACGAAAAATAAAACTATAAAATAAAATCAGACCCCTTCGAATTGCTGCCCAGTGAACTGGGCAATGAAAAAGTACCACTAAAACCGCTCATTTTAAGTTAAGCGCATTGATATGTGGTCATAAAACATGATTGATGGCGGTGCATTTAACGTACCTGACGATACTACTGAATGGAGCCCGAGCTGGACGAAAGACTGGCAAAGGTTTGTCACAGTGTAGGCGAAAAAGTACTTTGCTGGAAAATAGTAGTATTTTCTTAATATATACTTATTATGAATAATTAGTTAATCTTAAAACATTTACTTTATGGCTATTTTTATATATTTGGTAAACTAAATAAATAGGATTAGGAAAATTCAAACATTTAGTTAACAGTTTTTATTAGAAAAAGTACTATTTGAAACTCTTCAACTCTGCAAGTATTTTTAAAAATAGAACCTAGTTGGCTTTAAAAATACATCAAGGGATGATCAAATTCAAGAACAAGACATGTTTGACTTGTTGTACACTCTAAATAAAAAGTCTGCTATTAATAGCAAACTCTGACTGCTAAATTTTAGCACACTTTAATTTTCATTTACAGCATACTTTTATCTGCAAACTGTTTGCTGGGAATCTTAGTTCTGCTAGTGATCAAGATCGTGCTAGTGTCACTGGTGTGCATATCGCTAGTGTAGCTAACCTGCACTAGATGGCGCCATAGTCACGAGACGCTGCAGCTTAATGTGTCTATGATTCGTAGACCCTTATTCGACAACATGTTTATTTAAAAGAGATATTTCTTCTACATAATAATAATGCATGAGATAAATAAAAATAATAATATGAGATAAATAAAAATAAATAAAATAAATATAATAAAAAATAATAATATAAAAATAAAAAAGTATATCAGAAATAAAAAAAAATATTATAATACAAAAAAAAATATATTTTATTATTTTCTTTTTTTATGAATTGGAGTTAACAGCAAAAAAACATTTGTTAAAACAGATAAAATTCTCTGCTCTAATAGCATAAAAAAAAGTTCACTGAAACAGCAAACTGTCATTTGCTGTTTCAGCAGAATCTGGCGCTTTCCTCTTTTCAGCAAACATTTTTGCTATATTGGCAACCTTTTTTGCTACTGTTACAGACTTTTTATTATGAGTGTAGCTTTAATACTTACATAGTCATTCTTGTTCTTGCATCGGTAGGTTGAATTTAAAAAAAAAAAAAAACATTTCAAGACTCTTGTTCTTGCGCATTTCTTGCAATGTAAGTCTTGTTCCTGCAGAGTCATTGATGTTGTTGTGCTTGTTCTTGCATCGAAATACCGATTTCGGGTCGTTCCTGTTCTTGCATATATAGGCTGCATTTTGTAAGATTAAAAAAAAAATGTAGGACTCTTGTTCTGACATATTTCTTGCAATATTAGTCTCGTTCTTGCTCGTGTTTTTTTGTTTTGGGGGGAAGATCATTTGGACGTTCTGGGCATATCAGTTCAATGTGACCTCCTCTCGAATGATCACATATTTGATGTGTCGAAAGAAACGACCTAGTGTCTCGGTTTTTTAAAACAGTGAGGGACATACTTCACTACTGCTGACGGCATAAGATAGAATACAATTCGCAAATATGGGCAGGGGCTTCAAAATCTTCTTTGGAGTTAATGGATCGAAATTGTAGGACTCTTGTTCTGACATATTTCTTGCAATATTAGTCTCGTTCTTACTCGTGTTTTTTTGTTTTGGGGGGGGGGAGATCATTTGGACGTTCTGGGCATATCAGTTCAATGTGACCTCCTCTCCAATGATCACATATTTGATGTGTCGAAAGAAACGACCTAGTGTCTCGGTTTTTTAAAACAGTGAAGGACATACTTCACTCCTGCTGACGACATAAGATAGAATACAATTCGCAAATATGGGCAGGGGCTTCAAAATCTTCTTTGGAGTTAATGGATCGAATCCAACAACGTGCAATATGTTTAATAGGGCTTGAAAATATTTCATCCTCTATTGGTTCTCTTGAGCACTGAAGGACCATTGGGTGTGTAAGCATGTTTTATAGGTATTACATTACATACTTATTACATACTTCACTCCTACATACTTCACTCCTGCTGACGACATAAGATAGAATACAATTCGCAAATATGGGCAGGGGCTTCTAAATCTTCTTTGGAGTTAATGGATAGAAATTGTAGGACTCTTGTTCTGACATATTTCAATTCGCAAATATGGGCAGGGGCTTCAAAATCTTCTTTGGAGTTAATGGATCGAAATTGTAGGACTCTTGTTCTGACATATTTCTTGCAATATTAGTCTCGTTCTTACTCGTGTTTTTTTGTTTTGGGGGGGAGATCATTTGGACGTTCTGGGCATATCAGTTCAATGTGACCTCCTCTCCAATGATCACATATTTGATGTGTCGAAAGAAACGACCTAGTGTCTCGGTTTTTTAAAACAGTGAGGGACATACTTCACTCCTGCTGACGACATAAGATAGAATTCAATTCGCAAATATGGGCAGGGGCTTCAAAATCTTCTTTGGAGTTAATGGATCGAATCCAACAACGTGCAATATGTTTAATAGGGCTTGAAAATATTTCATCCTCTATTGGTTCTCTTGAGCACTGAAGGACCATTGGGTGTGTAAGCATGTTTTATAGGTATTACATTGAAAAATTATACACTACATAATATACTACAATCTATGATAGAATATTTCCGAAATTTTTATGTTTTTTCAATACTTTGCAAATATTTAGGTTTAAGTGATAAATACTTATATTTCTTATGCAGCATATTAAAAATGCTACTATCTTAAAATTCATTAAAAAGTATCACTTAATATTCTCCCGAGCAACCCTGCTCTGTCAATAAAAAATTACAAAAAAAAACATTTTTCTTGCACACGCTTGAAGCCTCAAATTCCAGTAGCCGGCCGCTATATTTTTGCGTTTCTTAAAGTACTTAAATTTTCTTACGTAGTATGTACCAAATGTATCGAACGACTTTTGAGGACCCCGCACCGCGTGTCTTAACTGCGAGACTCCCATGTAGTGTTTGTGCAAAAGTATATCTCGTAATTTAGACTGTAATAAAGCGCAACTAATTTGCACATAAAAAATCTCTAAATGTTCAATATAATGAATGGTTTTTTCGTACTAAAATGATGACGATGCACAAATTATGTGCACTTCAAAAGGGTTGCCAGCCGCGCACCTACTAATGAGTAGAAAGAAAGG
This sequence comes from Dryomyza anilis, assembly GCA_951804985.1. NCBI lineage: Eukaryota > Metazoa > Arthropoda > Insecta > Diptera > Dryomyzidae > Dryomyza > Dryomyza anilis. The sequence continues at coordinate 96,298,579 of OX638130.1, read as the reverse complement.
ATACTAACTACCTACTGCAAAAAGAAAACGCGCTTAATTTGAATGTCGATTGAGTTGGTTTAAATGATTTTTGTTTTTTTTTTTTTTGTGGCCTTTATTTTATGGTTTCTTTTGCCTCTTATGTTGTCTGAAAGGTGCGTTGCTAATGTAGCGGCCTTTGAAGTAATTGAAGATCTTTTAAATGGTCGCATTAAACCACAGACAATTACTATATCTTTGTTGTAAATAGCTTTGGGTCGACTATAGAAACGGGATATTTGGTTATGGTTGGAAATTGGAGTTTTATAGCGGATATAAAGAAGTTACAAGGGTCCGGTCTGGTTTCAAGTTTATAGGTTCATTTAGAAATGCTTCCTTTATGAACATCACACTCCTTAGTGTTCTCACACATCAATGTTGGAGCTGGACGTTGATGCAGTGGACTAATTACTAAGAGACCAATGCAATATATAACATATTTTATAAATGTATCATTTTTTAGTTAAATTTATTAATAAAATGTATACTACACTCAAAATAAAAAGTTATTGTTCTTGCAGTGAAAGTTTTGTTCTTGCATCGTAAAATGGATGTTGTTCTTATTCTCTCAAAAACTGCAATAACAAGAACACCAGTCTTGCATTTTTACTTTTGGAAACTTCTAGAAACCGATGAGTATAGAAGAGATGGAGATAGTTATGAGCAACACATGTTCTCGTGATGTGTAAATCGTTGTGAAAACTTCTAGAATACGGCAATTCACTGCAAATGAGAATAGAAGAGATGGAGATAGCTACGAGCAACACATGTTCCTATGATGTGTAGACGGTTGTGAAAACTTCTAGAATACGGCTATGCACTGCACATGAGAATAGAAGAGATGGAGATAGCTACGAGCAACACATGTTCTCGTGATGTGTAGACGGTTGTGAAAACTTCTAGAATACGGCAATGCACTGCACATGAGAATAGAAGAGATGGAGATAGCTACGAGCAACACATGTTCTCGTGATGTGTAGACGATTGTGAAAACTTCTAGAATACGGCTATGCACTGCACATTAAAATAGAAGAGATGGCGATAGTTACGAGCAACACATGTTCTCGTGATTTGTAGACGGTTGCGGAAACTTCTAGAATACGGCGATGCACTGCACATGAGTATAGCAGAGATGGATATAGCTACGAGCAGAGCAACACATGTTCTCGTGATGTGTAGATGGTTGCGGAAACTTCTAGAATACGGCTATGCACTGCACATGAGAATAGAAGAGATGGCGATAGCTACGAGCAACACTTGTTCTCGTGATGTGTAGACGGTTGCGGAAACTACTAGAATCTTAGACTTTGCAGTATTCCGTTGTGATTTGTAGAGTTAAGTAATTATATAAACTTTCTATACGTCTAACAATAATTGATAAACTTGAAGGTTTAAAATTTAATTAAATGCATGGAATTCAATGTAAACAAGTTTTAAATATACCATATAGCTACGGTTTACAAAAATAACAAGCACCCTAAATTTGAAGTCGTGGGTGCTGGTCACAGGATAGAAGCAGTGACCAGTTTGCTTTTGACCCTTTTGAAGCATGCATTACTGCACTGATAACCAGACAGATATGCGTAAAGACAAACAGTTAAATAGACAGACATTAAAACAGACATTCAGTTAAACAGACATTCAGTTAAACAGACAGACGAAATACCTGAATCAGCAATACGTTTTATTTGCTGTTGGTGATGGTAATGGTAATGGTGACGACGACCATGTTAACGATGATGATGGTGTAGGGCTGTGACGATGACGATGATGGTGATGGCTATGACGATGACTGGATGATGATGGTCGTCGGTGTTTATCAATGCACAACATCAAGCATTCATCTCTCATTCACAGCTCATTTAAAATAAGGATGCAAAAAGATAACAAACACGCATATAAATAAACATAAACGTTTAAACGAGTCTCTATTTGACAGTCGTTCTATCTATCTGTCTGTCGTCCAGGTGGCGCCCTTTGTATGCACTTTGGCACTTAAAGCGCTTTTAAAGTGCTCGAAATACAGATATGATCCGATTAAGGGATACTTAGAATTGCACTTCCATTGCAATAAAACTAGGTGTGGACCAAAGGGTGACCGTCATCATTTTGAATAGAAAACCTTTGCATAAATTGTATATGTAGTACATCTCAAGGACATCATTCCAATAAAGTTGCGTCTCTTTGAAATTCATTTTAATTTAAAAATTATTTTCATTTGAATGTTATTATATTTTTTTTTTTTGTTAACTTCTAAAGGTATTTGCAAAATTCTACCTTGTTTTAACTGTTAAAGACGGTCGTAATTAAAAATCCTCTGTGTTTTTCTTCATCATAAATATTCTGAACGTGGGCGTAATGTTTTTTATACAATATACATAAATTTATATTTATTTTTTTTAGTACCTATTGTTCCCCAAAATTACATAAAAATAATTTACATATTTATTTAACAAAAAAAAATTTTCTCTTTGTTGTTAGAGCTGTGCCTTTTAAACTGTGTTTGTAAATCAGGCAGAAGCTAAATTGAAAACCAAAATGCGCACGTCCTTGATTTCCTTTGGGAGCATTCGTCAGTAGCAAGGCACAGTGTGCAGATTGGTAAAGATTTCACTCAAATTGCTACAGGCAGAAGAACTAATAAAAATTCAATGTAAATTTAAAGGATTTTATATATTTCTTAGCACTCTACGCCACATATTAGCGAAGATAGTACTGTTTTAAGTGAGAAATTTGATTTCGTGGGCCCCATTGAGCAGATACGAGTCAAAAAATGTTCAAAGATTTTAGAAAATATACAGCCATTTTAAAATATAAACTTGATTTCGCTAGTACATAAGCACCGGTTCCACTGAGCAGATCCTACTCAGTCAAATTTGCATAGTTTGAGGACTCTACGACGCATATCAGAGAAGAAGAAGCCATTTTAGATTAGAAATTGGACTTCTCTGGTTCCCGTGAACTGACATCAATAAAGTGAAAACCATTTTAAAGACCGTTCTTTAGCCCAAAAAGGTACAAAATTTGAAGTCTATACGACAGATAATAGAAAAGATTCAGCTATTTTAAGTTAGAAATTTGATTTATCCGATTCCCACCGACTGATTTCAATAAATAAAACTACTCAAAAAACTAAAATGGACATGCCATACATCAATTCTATATAATTCGCAGTTGTTGATTTTGACTGCATACTCAGTTTTTTTCTATTGCGTAACTTTTTTAAGAAAATTGCTCTCGAATTTTCAGGCTATTCAGGCAACTTTTTAGAACTAAAAATACTGTTCCTTACACAACAAGTCTTCCTAAAAACTGTAAACGTAATTTTTCTGCCAATTGTCAAGACTAATTATAATATAACGATAATTGCTATTATTTCGATATGTTTTTAAGATATTTGAATCTAAACTTGAAAAATATTGATTTTTTTAGACTATTTTTGGAGGTTTATTTAGCATTGTTAATCTAATGATAAATAAAAAAATGATTTATGGTTATGTAGTACATAGTTCAAGTTAACCTTGAAAATTACAAATGTTTTTTATCGGTTCTCAATTTTAAAATATGCTTTATCAACACAATGTTCGTCAAAAACTGTTGCTTATATATTTTACATATAAATTACTGAAAAATAGCCGTTTTTACCCGAATTTTTCTCAAAAACGCTACGTAATAGAGAAAAACTGAGTATGCAATAAGAATAAGCATACTTTAAACAAGAAGTATTGATATTTTCAGATTAGGGGCATTCATATTTTTATTGAAAATTGATTATACAAAAAGAGTACCCAAAATTAGGTTATCTGGGAATATTTTAAAAAGTAGATCAATTAGAAAAGTGTTAGTAATTTTGGTAGTTAGTTTAGACTATGCTCTAAATAACCATGCATTTTTGTTTATCATTTAATCCTAAATGACAAAAAAAAAGTTCTAAAAAACATCAACATTTTCCAAGTTTAAATCCAATTATCTAAAAAACGTATTGGAATATTAACATTCATTAGTATTTTAAAATTAGGCTAGACAACTAAATGCAAAATTGCGTTTAAGTTTTTTGTTCAACTATTTTTCCGCAAAGGTATATTTTTTTTATTCTAAGTCGTGGGTGGGAACGGCTTAAAATACTATTGCAATTTTCTCAAACGAAATAGAGAAAAAAAACTGAGTATGCACACAGAAAAATTCAATCGACGTAAATATAGCAACCGACATTAATGACATTCATTAATCAAACTTGCAATGAAATTCACTAATTTAATGAAAACATTTGTTATTATTCGTTATAAAGGGGTTTTCAACAGGGATGCTACAAAAGTAGAGCGACAGGGACAGCAAACGACGTCATATTTCTTGCCGCTCTTTTGACATTTCTCTTCAGTAAGGTTTGCCATTTCATGATGGAGAGATATACGAATTCGAATTTCGGTAGTAAATTTTAATAATTTCGACTCGTTGTTGGCTCGTAAATCTTTCCATCATGAAATGGCAAACCTAACTGAAGAGAAATGTTAAAAGAGCGGCAAGAAATATGGAGGCGTTTGCCGCCCCTGTCGCTCTACTTTTGTAACGTCCCTGTTGAAAAACCCTAAAAAAAAACTTTTGTAGCGCTCTTATTGAAAAACCCTTTATAAGCAATTGCATTTGCTAATATGAATATTTGTACGTCAATGTAGCAAATAATTTAGTCGGCGCAGTTTCAGCAATTATATTCGGCGCAGTTTTAGCAAATATTATTGTTGAAACTGCGCCGACTAATTAATTTGCTGCATTGACACATAAATATTCATATTAGCAAACGAAATTGCTGAATTAACGAAGAATAGTTAATGTTTTCATTAAATTAGTGAATTTTTTTTGCTGGATTGATTAATGAATGCAATTAATGTCGGTTGCTATATTTACGTCGATTATTTTTCTGTGCAGTCAAACTCAGCAGCAGCGATTTATATAGAATTGCTGCATGGGATGTCCATAGTAAAAATCATGTTGGATAGTGTAATTTTTATTAAATGAACTAAGTACTTTCAGTATTACAATGTATTGTGGAAACCCAAATTGCTCTGTCACACTGTGCAATATTTTTGACTACATACATGAAGGTGACGATGATTATCGTGCTGATGATGATTATGTCGTTTCAGAATTTGAATTTGCTGATTATGATGATGCTGTTGATGTTGGTATTGCTTGCAGCAATTTACTCACTCCTATTTTCTCTCTCTGTGTATTTCATTCCCTATATCGCCTACCTTGCGCTAAGCCCCAAAGTCCTTTGCTGCCTATCCTTCAAATTTGCACTTGTTGGCAAACAGTAATAAAAATTTCTGCATTTCTCCAAAAATATATCCTTTGGGAAATTACGCCCCCCACATTTGCGTTTTTGTAAATAAAAGTAATAGTAGTAAGTAGTGGTAGCAAGTAGTAGGTATCGAAATGAAAATGGAAAAGAAATTGCGGAATTTTTATATATAAAATAAAAAATTTGCATATTTTTATATTCAAGATGCCGTTGCCGCATTGGCACCGCGTAAACTCGACGAAATCCGCACACAAAACTAACAAAAATAAAAATAAAAAGAAATGAAAAGAAACGAAACGAAACGAAAAGCAGCATCAAAAGAAAATTTATAAGCCCCTCATAAGAGCCACGAAAAGCGTTAAGTAAATATTTATTAAATGGATTTCATTTCGTATGCGAATTGTTCCGGCAGGACTAAAAGCATTCGTGCTGCTGCAGGAGCAGCTATATATAAACAAAATATAAAAATAATACAACAAAAAAAAACAACAACAAATCGAGACGACAACATGTTTGAGACATAATTTAATATTAACAATTTTCGTTCACATCTACTTTTTACTCTCCTTCATCTCGGTGGAATTATTATGCTAAAAGTATTATGCAAATTCGCAAGATAAAATCTTTGGTATAACATACGACGATCAGTAAAAGTATTTTTTATAAATTAAACTTTGTTACAGTCCTATGGCACATAATTTAGTAGCATTAATATTAGCCATGGCCAAGCGTTAACATGTCTCAAAATGCAGTTTAAAATCATTGACTAAGATTCTAATCACTGGCTCCGCATAGAGTATGGTCATTATTTCTTAGACTCTCTGGGGTGTGGTACCCTAACGCAGACGACGTTATTAAATGAGCCTTGTGCTGCAATTTGTGTCTCATAAATGTCAAAAATATGAGACAAGATATCAATCGCAATTGGAAAACGTTTATGTATACATGTTGCCATCCAAAGTCCAGAGATTACAATCAATAGTAGGCGCAAATTGTTGTACATCCGTTGTTGGTTGGCAAGGAGTTATTATAAATTTTATTTATTATAAATTTTTTTTATAATAAATTTTATTATAAATTTTATTTAAATACTTCGTATTTCTGATAACAAAGACGATTTTGTTATGCATTAATTTTAAGCTTGGATTTAAATTGCTCGAGCAATTTCAGTACGCTCGGATTATGCTTTTTAATTACTTCTTCGATTTCACAAAACTCTCGCTCTTTTTTAAATGTGACTCGTACTCTTTTTCTTTGCTTTTTATATACTGTGTCTTTTCAAAAAAATAAAAAAACTCATTCTTTGCTGTTTAAATGCTACGTCGATTCCACAAAACTCTAGCTCTTTGCTTTTTAAATGCTGCTGCGATTCAATTACTTTCGCTTTATGCTTTCCCATATGGGAAATGCCAGGCCTGCTGAAGACTCAACCAGTACTGGCAGACCAATGCTTGGTTAATAAACCTTCGCCCAAGACTTAGCCAGAACTGGGAGACCAAGCCCTGGTAAGGTAGTTCTCGTCCAAGACTCTGACAAATGAAAGCTTGGTAAATAACAGTGTTGAGATGTGAAAATATGGACAAGTTGGCTACTCTGGAAGTTCCTTTTTTGATCCGTTTTTCAAGGTGATATGTTATAATTTTGATAAATGAGTCACGTTTGAGCGGTTTTCACGATAATTCACGAACGTGATTTTTTCACAGAGAAACCGATTACACGACAAGATTCAGCAACCTTTAAGGGTTAAGATGTGAAAATATGGACAAGTTGGCAACTCTGGAAGTTCCTTTTTTGATCCGTTTTTCAAGGTGATATGTTATAATTTTGATAAATGAGTCACGTTTGAGCGGTTTTCACGATAATTCACGAAGGTGATTTTTCACAGTGAAACCGATTACACGACAAGATTTAGAAACCCTCAAGGGTTAAGATGTGAAAATATGGACAAGCTGGCAACTCTGGAAGTTCCTTTTTTGATCCGTTTTTCAAGGTGATATGTTATAATTTTGATAAATGAGTCACGTTTGAGCGGTTTTCACGATAATTCACGAACGTGATTTTTCACAGAGAAACCGATTACACGACAAGATTCAGCAACCTTTAAGGGTTAAGATGTGAAAATATGGACAAGTTGGCAACTCTGGAAGTTCCTTTTTTGATCCGTTTTTCAAGGTGATATGTTATAATTTTGATAAATGAGTCACGTTTGAGCGGTTTTCACGATAATTCACGAAGGTGATTTTTCACAGTGAAACCGATTACACGACAAGATTTAGAAACCCTCAAGGGTTAAGATGTGAAAATATGGACAAGCTGGCAACTCTGGAAGTTCCTTTTTTGATCCGTTTTTCAAGGTGATATGTTATAATTTTGATAAATGAGTCACGTTTGAGCGGTTTTCACGAGAATTCACGAACGTGATTTTTTCACAGAGAAACCGATTACACGACAGGGTGGTCTGTTCTAGAGTTGGGGTGTTTTCAAAATTGAATTTATAAAAGTTGATACAAACGTATATTTAGTTAAAACTTCTACAATTTAAAGACCATGGAAAAAATATAACATTTATTTTGCAGATAATTGATATTAGTTATTAGGAAAATTATAATGAATTGTTGTTTGTTTTTCGACTTAAATAGAGATATAATTATAATATTGACAATTTATTTGTGGTGCAAGTATATAATTGTTCTCATCAAATTAAGAAAAATTAAGCAATTTTTGCAAAGGGAGTAGATTTGATGTAAAAGAAAGTAGAAAATTATGAGAAAGGAGTAGAAAATGCTACTACCGGAGTAGAGGAGTAGATTTTAAAAATACAAATGAAATGGAGTAGATCTACACCGATCGGAGTAGAATGAGAACACTGGTAAAGAAGTTCTCGCCCTAGACTCAGCCAGAATTGACAAACCAATGCTTGGTTAAAACACCTTTGCCGAAGACTCAGCCAGAAGTGACAAATGCAGGTATGGTAGGGTAGTTCTCGCCCAAGACTCAGCCAGAACTAACAGACATATGCTTGGGTACCCATGTAGGAATCGCCAGGCTTGACAACGGGCGTAAGGAAAATCCAACCGTTGCCGTCCAAGGCATGGGTGATTAGACTTTAATAGTCTCAGCCATGACTGGATTACCAATCTTGGATAACCGATATTTTTCCAAAAGTCTTCGTGAATGGAGATTTAGCCGGAACCAAGCGACCAAATCATACTTCAATTAAAATAAAAACTCCGGATGTGACTCGAACCCGAATTTTCTGCGTGCAAGTCCGGAGCTCTACCCGTTACGCTATCAAGCTCAATTGTTTCAGAGCATTTTCTCAAAATCTTGAACTTTTCAATTTGAAAATGTCTGTCACATCAGAAAAAATTGTCAAATTAGAAAAAAAACATAAATTTTGATTTTGAAGCAAAAATCTCAGACAATATAAAACAGATGCGTAGCCAAAGGGGGAGAGCAGTGGACGTTAACTTCTGAGTCAAGAGTTCCATTCCAGTTTGTGACAACTGAATTTTTTCTACAATTGTTAAATTACTTAAAATTGGAAATTTTATAAAATAAATGACAAATAAATTAAATAGAATGGAAGAAAAAGAAAGTAAAAAAAAAATATTTTTTTTGCATTTTTGAAATGGTCCAGTCCTGCCACTTTATTTTTATATATTATATTGCAAGTATTTTTTACCAGTCTTGGCCGAATACTTAGAGCCAGTCTTGCACCCTTCTTATCATTCCAAGGCTTAACCAGTATTCAGCCAGTTGTGGGTACCAGACCTGGCCCAGAGCAACGAATTCTTGGCGCAAGACTGTGCGAACCTTGGGCCCATCGTTTTTTCCTACATGGGTTTGTGTACAATTTATGTCTTATTTTCTCTGTATGTTTTATTATTCCAAAACTCACGTTGCAGAACACTCGATTTAAAAAAAAACTCGCTCTTTGCTGTTTAAATGCTATGTCGATTCCAAAACTCTTGATTCATGATTCATTACTTTCGCTTTTTGATTTTATGTAAAATTTATGTCCTTGTTTTCTCTGTGTGTTTTATTATTGTTTTCTCTTCTGGTTTTGTACTAATGTTCCATAAATTGTATTTCTCTTCTACGATATGTTATTATCTGTTTTTGTTTGTCAAAGGCCAAGAAGAATAAAGCATGAGAGAGCAATGACACCGAAAGAGTAAAACACTAAAGAGTAAAGCATTTAAGCAAATCGCAAAGAGCGAAATATATGAATATTAGAAGCATTTCAAGCGAAAGTATTTCAAGTCTTGAAACAAAAAGCTTTGCTTTCTTTTGAACGCGCAGGTGTTGTGTGTATTCGCTTACAGCATTGGTGTGTGTATTCGTTTAGAGCGCATGATGTATGTTTATTCGCTTATTCGATGGAGTAGCAAATTCGCTTTGTAATAGAATTTTTAGTTGGCGTTTGGTGGCGCGCATATTATACATATTTGTTTCATGTCAAAAGAAACGCTTAAAGAACTTGATCACCCTTTATTGGTGTCGTAAAAATGATGATGATGGCACTGGTTGCCAGTGTTGCCATAACCCAACGTATAAATATGGCTAAAAATTCTCACAAAATTGCTAAATTTTATTTTATTTAATACAAAACACCAGATTAGAAACTGATATTCGGTTAAGAGCCTCATTTTTGTAATAATTTTACGGATTGGGCACTTCAATAATTCCGTTTCCTGAAGTACTTTAATATTCATTTGTTAACCACTTTAATGCAAATATCATCTATTTGGGATCAATGTCGAAACCTAAAAATGTTGATCTTTTTATGCATTTTCAGTAAAAACATTTTGATTTAATAAAAAAAGGACATTTTGAAACTACTCATTTTACAAAATTTACTACCGAAATTCGAATTCGTATATCTTTCCATCATGAAATGGCAAACCTTACTGAAGAGAGATGTCAAAATAGCGGTAAGAAATATGACGTCTTTTGCTGTCACGGTCGCTCTACTTTTGAAGCGTCCCTGTTGAAAACCCCTTTATGTATAATGGATACATATTTAAACTAAATTCAATAATTTTAATAAGAGAACATTTTGAATAAATCGCGGAGTTACGAAATACCCTTAATTAAAGTTATAAAAAATGAAATATGATTTAATAGAAATAATATATGAAAAACTTACCTGTTTCAACACGCCAAAACTCAAAAGATCCAATGTATATGTAGAAATAGTAAGTCTTTATAAACACTCATCGAAAAAAAAAACACTAAAACACATTTTCCATTCTTTTAGAAATACTCTTTCATATAAAGAGTTTCTTTTTTTAAAGGCCATTAACGAAAGCATGCGGACTTTCGTTTGCACAAAAACGCGGCATATGCAGCAAACCAACACTAGTAGATTCACAAATTAAACGAACGACACTTGCGAATTATTTTAAAATCCAAAACGAACACAGCAAATTTAACCGAACACGCACTCGCACGAGGGCAACCGCTCTGATAACGAAAACAACAACTTCCGACGCGAAAAAGAAGACGATTTAAAGAACGCGTACTTATAACGAAACGCGAACTAATAACGAAACGCGTTCTTATAACGACGACGACGCGGTTTAATACCGACAACGATAATAACGATAACACACACTAAAATGATAACTTGTATCAATCTTTACGCAGAGTTTTGCGCAAACCAAATGAGTATTATTTGTGTAGGAGGAGATGAAACATGTTGGTAAACAAGATTTGTTGAGAATATGTTTGTTCTAGTTCTAGTTGGCGGCAGCAGCATAGTTATATTTGACTGAAAAGCAGCAGCATATTTATATTTGGCTGAAAATAAAAAATAAAATTTAGTATTTTTTAGAAATATGATTTGAATTATAGAAGCATCTTTGCCATGAGTCTGGCAAACATTCTGAGTTGCGAGATATTCGCAGCAAAACTATTGCTGAATGTTTGAGAGATGTTTGTCTCAAATACGACCTAAGTAATTTGCAAGTTATGATGTTTAGGGGTGCAATATTTGGGGTAAACATCACTGTTTTCTTGGTATACGTTATGTATTTTTTACTACATTCTGTATTCTTTTATATTAATTTATTATTCTACATATTCATTTATTAGCATATTCCTATTAAACATTTAAAAAATATATAATTTCATCTACAATAAAATTATATTAAAGCCTCATTAATTTCAATTATCATGAAAAGTTTGTTCGTGCATAGACTACCTCTACCAGTAGCATCGCAATCACAATGGCCCATTTTCACAAATGAGTTTCCACTGAATCCTGTGATGCAACGGAATCCTGTAATCCAACGGATGCTTCGATGCCACGATGACCTCGTAACACAAATACTACAACTCACTACGATTTCTGTAAATAGTTTTGTACAAAATACAACTACTACACTGTTACTCTTACTTCGTTGATAATGATGATGAGCAGACAGTTTGACATGACCATCATCGTCCTTAGAGCGCCTGTGGTGCCTCATGTTGCCTCGTGCCACGTGCCGCGCTTCGTTTGATAACTGGGGCACGACGATTTGCCGACGATTTCCAGTTGCAACTCAACAAACAGCTGCTGCTCATACCACCTCCTTCTCCAGGATGGATGGATGGCATTTGCCGCCATTGTTTTGAGCAGTGCTGAATGTTTTGATGAATGCATCCAACCGTTGGATCGTATTTCAATTTCGCTTTCTGTGCGATTTCATCATCGCTTAATGAGCTGCACAATTAGGTTGGAATTAAAAGCGCATTAAGGACGAGATGCGGGAACTCAATGTAAACCTACTGCAGGACATGCACTACAAACAATCGATCCAACAAACACACATCAAATTGATGAAGTGCTACGAATTGATTGCGAATTGATTTTTAATTTTTATTGCCTTAAGCAAGAGAAAGTACATTCTATAGTAAGGTATAAAAAAGGAATAAAAAGGAATTCTGCAGAAAGCGAAATTTAGAAGAGAAAAACATTTCTATAGAGCTGCATAGGAGGTAGAATGTAAATATAGTATAGACGAAGAAAATATATATTTAATGAAACTTTAAATCAAATAATGTAAAATATGTAGTGGTATGAAAATAGGTTCTCCCTAATAGAAATGTTCTCTATTAAGATGCACATGATCATGAGAATAAATGCTGTGGTAGATAAGGCATATTAGGTTATTAAAAAAATATATATAAAAAAATAAATTAATCAGAAATTAATAAATAAATAAATAAATAAATGCATAAATGAGCTATGGAATCAATAAATAAATAAATGAGCTATGGAATCAATAAAAATTCTTTATTTTTTTCAAATAAAAATGATGGAAAAATACATCACGCTGCAAAAAAAAAAACACTCCCAAACATAACTTTGTTTGGAGCTTTACGTAAACATAATATATAATTGTCTGATAAATCTTTTATAAACAGGGTTGTAATAAGACATGAACAGTAGACTGACAATGGATTTTCACGATTTCAAATCGAGAAATGGTCAACCCCTAAAAAGGCTCATTGGATGAAAAAATTGATGTGGAGAATATTCAGCGAAATAAAAATATGAGAAATGAACCCAAAGTTTTCGATTTTAATGAAATTTTGGCAATTGATAAAGGGTATCGAGACATGCACTAACAATTTTTTTTTATTTTTTCCGACCACTACTTCCAGAGATACAGTGGCTCAAAATTGGAAAAAAGGGCCAAAAATCACTTTTGTATGGTTGTTCATATTTAAATATCTCTTGAACTAGAAATGCTAGCGATTTCATTGATGGCTCGTTTTAAAGCTAATAGAACGAGCTTTCCGTAAAATAAAAGACAGACAGACAGACGGACAGAAATCGACTCACGAGGTCATGCTGATTAAGAATATATATACTTTTCCATACCGGAAATGCTTCCTTCTGGGTGTTACAAACGGCATATCAAACTGAATATACCCTTTCACTCATAGTGTAGGGTATAATAATTACACCAGAACATTAATATATTTAAAATTAATCTAATTTTGTAACAGTCTGTAAATAAATATGTTTCCAGAGAGACATATTATTGCTTTAGTTCAACAATAAGTATGATTGAAGAAAATTTTATAGTTTTGACAATAATTGCACCCAAATATACATTTTTGTGGAATGAATTCTGAAAATAAAATAAAATATAGATTTTTTTTTATTAAAAATCTTAATACAAGCAAAGTATTATATAAAGCAATTTATAATATTTGAATTAATACACAAATATTTCATTTATTGAATGCATAAATAAAAAAAAATAACACTACGACGTTCCCCAACTATTAGTGACCGCATTAATAAATGTACAACCACTGTTTATGTTAAAAAAAGTCAATAAGCTAAAATATAAAGTAAAATATAAAATATAAAGCTTAAAAAAGAAAAGGATCAGGAGTTTTTAAAGTGAAATTTAAAATTTAAAGAAAAGACAACCATTATGCATTTTTTATATATTCATAAATATATATTTTTTGTATATCTGTTATTATTTTAAAGATTTAAAAAATATCGCTTTATTTGGTATTAAGACGGAATAGAAAATGCGTCTGTCGACAATTCACCGAATGCCAGACGAGCATTACGAAAACACGTTTATTTAAATTTCATATAATTTTCTGTTAGTTATATACCAAGGATACTGACGAGTATTACATTATTTAAATGCAATTAAATGCCAATGCAAAAATGTAACTTCGAAAATTCGAAATCAGCTGTTTGTGTCAAATCAGTGAAAATTTACCAACAAAAAAAAAATAAAACAGAGTTAATTTTGCAACAAATTGTTAAACATTTAATTTTATAAAGCAAACTCTTCAAATTATCTTAATTAACACTGTTCGGCACTCCCCTATTCACTCCCCTATTCCAGAAAAATGAGTTTGAAGAAAAAGAGTTTTTTGAATTTCAGGGGTACCACGTGACCTTGAGGTCTCTTTTTTTTAGATTTTGATAAAATACACTTCATCCAAATCACATTCTGACACAACAATGCATTCGTAGAAAAAGTGTCAACAATCTGTCAAAAAAATCCGTTCCGACGCAACCTGTGATGCCATATTTCCGAACTTTGAATTTGATTCGGATCATATGATAGATAAATCCGAATCCGAATGAAAATATCCGCTGCAACGGGGCTCATGATTGCCCTGGTAGTTACTGGTCGCAAAGTTCACAAATTTTGTGCTGGGGGGGTCAAAGTAGAAAATATACAAAATCAGTCAGATCAGTTAAATATATTTCGGAATATTGTTATCTTTAAAAAAAAATATAACATAAGCCCATGTTACGAAAGAAGAAACATTATTACGGAGATTTGGGTAAAAGTCCAATTTTCCAACAAACAAAATAAAACATACATTTTGAAAACAAAAAAAAAACATACATTTTGAAAACAAAAAAAAATATATACATTTTGAAAACAAAAAAAAATCAGTTTATAATTTTATACAGGGTGTTTGGTGCATCGATGTCAATAATGCATGGGGTCATTATATGACTCAAAAATTTCAACTTTACGTTCCTTTTAAAAATGGAAGAAATCATGTGGTTATCAGATGTGATATGACATTAGTGAGGTAATTTAATTTTTCAAAACATGACTTAAAAATTGTTATTCATTTATCAACAGATTATACTTTATAACAAATTTGCTTGACTAAGTTTTGTCAGTAATATGTATCTCTTAAACACCCTGTATCTTAAACTAGGTGCAGACTCAGACATTTTTTTATTTAACATTTTCTTATTTTTTAAGTCATAGAATGACCGCCTTTATTATTTATATCGATAAACCAAAGACCTTGTATATACTAAACCACTGGACATATAAATGGTTTTCAGTTTATGATTTATGTGTTAATTGCAAGGATTGAAACCTAAACGAATAACGGTTTCAATTTTGGTTTCGGTTACGGTTTCGGTTTTAAGTTTTTATAACGAAACGGTTTCGGTATACCGTTTCCATGTTACGATTTCGGTTTTGATTTCGGTTTTTGTATAAATTTTCTTTTTTCCATATTTTTCAAATAATTTAACATTGTTTATATGGTGCAAAGTTATGTTCAAATTATGATATTGGGGTGAAGTGGGAAACGTAATTTAAACAATGTTTGTTGTAATTTAAGTTAAAATATTGTGTTTTATTAATTATTTAATTGATTACGCCAAGAAAAAATTTTAATTTAAAATTTCATGACCACAAACCAATGAAAAGCAACTTTTTGACATAACCTGAGATATGATCTGAATTGTAAAGAAGAAGAATTTTGTACAATTTCCATCCATAAAAGCCAAAGAAATTAAATTTCAACAATTCAGTGAACTGCAATATAGGTAAAATAGTGATGATCATTTGCAAGAGCAAGGCAAGAAATGGTAATCTTGTTCTTGGTCTTGTTCTTACACGCTGACTCTTGCTCTTGCATAGGTACATATGATCTTGTTCTTGCAACACCTTTCTTGCTCTTGCTTGCAAGAATCTTGCAAAATTTTACTTTTTAAATTTTAAATAAAAGATCGAAGACAAATATTTTAAATTGGATATTAATTATGAAAACGAATAGAATTTGAACACTAATTGTATTTAAGTTACTGATTTTCCATATTTTCAATGTCTTCAACAAAAAATAAATTATTTTACTAACAAAAAAAATTTGAATTATATTTTAACAAGAATTAACTAATAAAATATAATTGTATAAATCAAGTGATGTTGACAAGACAATACAAAATCTCAAGGCCATAATAAAATGAACATAATATGTTCAATGTATTTTATACATTCATAATAAATATAAGGAATATTTCGTATAGGTATATTTCTGTTTTCGTCAGTGATTACACGCACCGTATGTAAAGATAACACAAATAATATCTAGCAGGGTAACATTTTTTTTTTTTTGCGAACACAAACTTAAACGCAAACGCTACAAAGCGAACACTAACAGAAAGAAGAGAATACAACAATAACGAATTACGATTCGTATATACACACTTTCACAACGACAACTCTTTGTTGCTATCTGGTATCATCGCATGGCAACAAACAGACGCATGACAACAGACAGACGCATGACAACGGACAGACAGTCGCATGACACCACACTTCATGTATGTATCTAGTACAGCTATCTAGTTGGCAACAACAACGAGTTTTCTTTGTGGTACAAAAAATGTCCCGCCAAAAATTCTATCAAAAGCTTGAATGCTGCTTTATTTGCATTTGTGTTGTTGTTGCACTTTCCAACGAATCAGCGGATTTGTAAAAAAGAAAAACACAAAAATCAATATATAAGCTAAATGAGGTACACTGCGAAAATGTTCAGATATTATTTTTTTTTGTTTTTTTGTTTTATAAGTTGAATGAAATAATGCACATAGAACTTGACTTAAGTAAACTTCATTATTTTACAATTAACAAAAAAAACTATGTATAAAAATAAAACAAAAATAATAATGTGCATAGCACAGTCCATATGCACAATCGATGTACGAACTAGCGTAGCGAAGAAAAGCGAAAACCAGTTGGGAAGGTTAGATCACATGGGAAATTTTAAAGTAGGTGTAATTATGATAGTTAGGATTATCAAAATTATAGTCGGTCTAAGCCGACTATAAATACCCTACACATATGTGTGGTTACCATTCAAAGTGATATATAGGTCACCAGGGTATACGAATCCTGAAAATAACTACAAACATTCAATCGCTGAAGAATTTCCATTCATTTGATACCCATATTTACAAATGTGTAGGTGTACCGAATTTCGATTTTTTTTTTGTGACTTGTGAACCACAAGTCTTTTCGCCGGAAAACATTATTATCATGTATTTGAGCATGACATCAATATATATTTGACCAAAAAAGTTTACCTAAGCACGTATACGTAAGAATTGATCATTTTATGTACATTTTATATGAGGTATTTGAACATAAGTGGTCGGATCATAGGTCACAATGGACCGATCTCGCCAATTTTTTCGCACATACAGCGTAGGTATATTAGTAATCTAAGTTATAAGTTTCATTTATCTAGCTCTTTAATTTTAAAAGTAGTAGGGATTTCAACAGACAGACGGACAGACAGACAGACAGACAGACAGACAGACAGACAGACAGACAGACGGACAGACAGACGGACAGACGGACATCGCTAAATCGACTCAGGAGGTCATGCTGATCAAGAATATATATACTTTTCCATACCGGAGATGCTTCCTTCTGGGTGTTACAAACGGCGTACCAAACTGAATATACCCTTTCACTCTTAGTGTAGGGTATAAAAATGTCTAATTTTGCACCCAGTTTAAGATACAGGATGTTTATGAGATGCGTATTACTGACAAAACTTAGTCAATAAAATTTGTTATAAAGTATAATCTGTTGATAAATGAATAACAATTCTTAAGTCATGTTTTAGAAAATTTAATTACCTTTTCAATGGTACACAGAAAAAAAAATGTACATCATATTGAAGAGTTCCGTTCTTCAACCCATGATTCATTGTATTGAAGAACCATTCATAATATTAATGACTAACGCCATCAATGTTATGAATGCTATCATAAATATGAAGAACACTTGGTAACTTTCGAAAAAGTGTTCTTCAATATGGTGAACTGTATGTGAAGAATACGTTTCATCATATTAATGAACCAAAATATAAAATACAACATATATGTTCATCATATTGAAGAACGCTGTTCATTAAACCAACTTTCTATCAACATATTTTTTTTTTCGTTCATTTTTTTCCGTACTTCTCAGTTCTCAAGTAGTTCTTGTATGTTACTTATTATATAATGCTTGCTCGACATGCATAAATTAGTAAAATGTTTTATAATTGTTTATTATAATTACTACTTTTTATAATAAGACATATTTATAAAAAATATATTTTTGAAAAAAAAATCTTTGTTTTTCAAAAAATAAAAATATTCAAACAATTTTTTTTTCGAACAAATTTTTTTTTTGAGATTTTTTTCGATATATATTTTTTTCGGGACAATTTTTTTTTGTCCGAAATTTATTTTTTCGGGTATTTTTTTATTTTAATTTTTTTAGTTATTTTTTAAATAACATTTTTACAAAACTTTTTTTTCGAATTATTTTATAAAAAAATATATATATATATTTTTGTAAATTTCAATTTACGTTCCTTTTAAAGAAAGGAAGAAATCATGGGGTTTGCAGATGTGATATACCATTAGAGAGGTAATTTAATTTTTAATACCATTTAATAACATAAAAATTGTTATGTGTTAATTCTATGATTTATGTATACATATGAAAAGTAAAGTCTTCTAAAATGAAAAACAAAAATTTATGTCTTTATTTTTAAAACTAATCATAATCCCAAATATGTCATTTGGGATTATGTCCCTTGGGGTTATGTAACATCATGACAAGATAAATTCGCAAGTGAGCACATTTTCTTTAGATCTTAATGTAAGCTTTTCATAAATAAAAAAAAAGAATTGAAATCGGAAAACTTTTGGAGTTTTTTACAATTTTTGAAAGTTTTTTTATGAACAAACCTCAACTTTACTGATCTACTTAACCATTAAAGATACAATATCCAATTTCAAAACTTAAGTTCTCTATAAAAACACATTTTAAAATTGTTTGAGTGATAACGAAAATAATGAATTTCACCCTTTAAATCAGTACTTTAAAATATTCCAAGTGACTTAACTTTATTGGCTTTTCTTAGTTTAAATTATTATTTCTGTAAATATTAATAGTTTGCATACATAACATTTAAATTAATAACATATATAAAATGGAAATTCCAAAAGCCTATTCGAAATTAAAAGGTAATAATAATTTCTTTATAATAAAGTCTAAACTTTACAAAAAATAAATTTATTGTTGTACAAAAATGGTTGTGTTTGTAGAATTCCGAACTTATTTAAATTATTTACATTAACTAAAACATTTCTAATAATAACGATTTACATTCATATGGAAAATTCAATTAGAGAAAAATATTCACAATTTATCACATTTTTCAAATATGAATTTTTCATTTTGCAATTTTCTTGCCACATTGCAATTTGCCTCTAAGGAACTAGCAAGTCGCTGAAATAAACGTAATTATTGCAAATAAATAAATAAATTGGTTTGTGAAATTGTTCGCTATAATTGCTGATGAATTGCTGACAACGACAACGACGGCAGTGATGATAATGATGATTATCATTATTATGATGAGGACAACGACGACGACGATGAGAAAGTGGCAACAGCAGTCATTGCAAAGTTGGTAAAAGTCGCGCAATGCGACGCGACGCGACAGGATACGTTTTGCATTCTAAAAAGGACGTCAATTGAAATTGAAATTGAATGTTTTATCAATATTTAAATAGGACACTCGATATCGTTGCCGACATGCGATCAATATTTGCATTTGTGCCGCTGCGTCGTCGTTGTCGTTGTCGCCGTCATTCGAAGCAACAACTACTATGTGGTGCGAGGATAAAAACAACAAGGACATAAACAGCAAAAACAACAAGCAGGACTACTGCTGTTTGTCATCGCAAATAAAAATGACAAATCGCTTGTATAATGTGTACTAGATGCCAACCAAACGAAGCGATAGTTAGATATATTTTCACCAGTAAATTGGGACAAATATTTGCATTTCGAAAATATATTCAGATTTTGCATTTTATTAGAATTTCACAATATTTTATTTTTTTTTATTATATTAGATTTTTGTTTTTGTGTATGCGCTAAAATCAGCAAATAATTCAACGAATTTTGAACCATTTTCTATTTTTAATAATAAATATTTTGAATATATTTGCATATGAACGAATTAATATAAACGCAAATGGAAATTTTAATGATATGCAACAAAAAAAATTTAAAATAAATAAAAATATAAAAATATAAAAATATTAAAATATAAAAATATAAAAATATAAAAATATAAAAATATAAAAATATAAAAATATAAAAATATAAAAATATAAAAATATAAAAATATAAAAATATAAAAATATAAAAATATAAAAATATAAAAATATAAAAATATAAAAATATAAAAATATAAAAATATAAAAATATAAAAATATAAAAATATAAAAATATAAAAATATAAAAATATAAAAATATAAAAATATAAAAATATAAAAATATAAAAATATAAAAATATAAAAATATAAAAATATAAAAATATAAAAATATAAAAATATAAAAATATAAAAATATAAAAATATAAAAATATAAAAATATAAAAATATAAAAATATAAAAATATAAAAATATAAAAATATAAAAATATAAAAATATAAAAATATAAAAATATGAAAATATAAAAATATAAAAATATAAAAATATAAAAATATAAAAATATAAAAATATAAAAATATAAAAATATAAAAATATAAAAATATAAAAATATAAAAATATAAAAATATAAAAATATAAAAATATAAAAATATAAAAATATAAAAATATAAAAATATAAAAATATAAAAGTATAAAAATATAAAAATATAAAAATATAAAAATATAAAAATATAAAAATATAAAAATATAAAAATATAAAAATATAAAAATATAAAAATATAAAAATATAAAAATGTAAAAATATAAAAATATAAAAATATAAAAATATAAAAATATAAAAATATAAAAATATAAAAATATAAAAATATAAAAATATAAAAATATAAAAATATAAAAATATAAAAATATAAAAATATAAAAATATAAAAATATAAAAATATAAAAATATAAAAATATAAAAATATAAAAATATAAAAATATAAAAATATAAAAATATAAAAATATAAAAATATAAAAATATAAAAATATAAAAATATAAAAATATAAAAATATAAAAATATAAAAATATAAAAATATAAAAATATAAAAATATAAAAATATAAAAATATAAAAATATAAAAATATAAAAATATAAAAATATAAAAATATAAAAATATAAAAATATAAAAATATAAAAATATAAAAATATAAAAATATAAAAATATAAAAATATAAAAATATAAAAATATAAAAATATAAAAATATAAAAATATAAAAATATAAAAATATAAAAATATAAAAATATAAAAATATAAAAATATAAAAATATAAAAATATAAAAATATAAAAATATAAAAATATAAAAATATAAAAATATAAAAATATAAAAATATAAAAATATAAAAATATAAAAATATAAAAATATAAAAATATAAAAATATAAAAATATAAAAATATAAAAATATAAAAATATAAAAATATAAAAATATAAAAATATAAAAATATAAAAATATAAAAATATAAAAATATAAAAATATAAAAATATAAAAATATAAAAATATAAAAATATAAAAATATAAAAATATAAAAATATAAAAATATAAAAATATAAAAATATAAAAATATAAAAATATAAAAATATAAAAATATAAAAATATAAAAATATAAAAATATAAAAATATAAAAATATAAAAATATAAAAATATAAAAATATAAAAATATAAAAATATAAAAATAAAAAATATAAAAATATAAAAATATAAAAATATAAAAATATAAAAATATAAAAATATAAAAATATAAAAATATAAAAATATAAAAATATAAAAATATAAAAATATAAAAATATAAAAATATAAAAATATAAAAATATAAAAATATAAAAATATAAAAATATAAAAATATAAAAATATAAAAATATAAAAATATAAAAATATAAAAATATAAAAATATAAAAATATAAAAATATAAAAATATAAAAATATAAAAATATAAAAATATAAAAATATAAAAATATAAAAATATAAAAATATAAAAATATAAAAATATAAAAATATAAAAATATAAAAATATAAAAATATAAAATAAAAAATATAAAAATATAAAAATATAAAAATATAAAAATATAAAAATATAAAAATATAAAAATATAAAAATATAAAAATATAAAAATATAAAAATATAAAAATATAAAAATATAAAAATATAAAAATATAAAAATATAAAAATATAAAAATATAAAAATATAAAAATATAAAAATATAAAAATATAAAAATATAAAAATATAAAAATATAAAAATATAAAAATATAAAAATATAAAAATATAAAAATATAAAAATATAAAAATATAAAAGTATAAAAATATAAAAATATAAAAATATAAAAATATAAAAATATAAAAATATAAAAATATAAAAATATAAAAATATAAAAATATAAAAATATAAAAATATAAAAATATAAAAATATAAAAATATAAAAATATAAAAATATAAAAATATAAAAATATAAAAATATAAAAATATAAAAACATAAAAAATATAAAAATATAAAAATATAAAAATATAAAAATATAAAAATATAAAAATATAAAAATATAAAAATATAAAAATATAAAAATATAAAAATATAAAAATATAAAAATATAAAAATATAAAAATATAAAAATATAAAAATATAAAAATATAAAAATATAAAAATATAAAAATATAAAAATATAAAAATATAAAAATATAAAAATATAAAAATATAAAAATATAAAAATATAAAAATATAAAAATATAAAAATATAAAAATATAAAAATATAAAAATATAAAAATATAAAAATATAAAAATATAAAAATATAAAAATATAAAAATATAAAAATATAAAAATATAAAAATATAAAAATATAAAAATATAAAAATATAAAAATATAAAAATATAAAAATATAAAAATATAAAAATATAAAAATATAAAAATATAAAAATATAAAAATATAAAAATATAAAAATATAAAAATATAAAAATATAAAAATATAAAAATATAAAAATATAAAAATATAAAAATATAAAAATATAAAAATATAAAAATATAAAAATATAAATATATAAAAATATAAAAATATAAAAATATAAAAATATAAAAATATAAAAATATAAAAATACAAAAATACAAAAATATAAAAATATAAAAATATAAAAATATTAAAATATAAAAATATAAAAATATAAAAATATAAAAATATAAAAATATAAAAATTTAAAAATATAAAAAAATTAACAAATACAAAAAAAGTCAAAATTAAAACAAAATTTTCCGCCACGTAGTCAACAAATAAAATATTAATTGACCCCTTGTAGATTTTATGCAAATAATTATTGAACCGTGGCTAGGATTATTTGGATTAAAACGTTGGCGCCACACACACTCATATATGTAATACACACGCACACACACACACTCAAATATCAGTATGGATTTGTGTATGTGTGGGGATAAAATTGCTATTATTATTCCGCCCTGCAGCTAATTCATTTTATTCATCGCAAAATTTACTGCAAACAAATAAACAAAAACAAAACAAAACATTAGTTGTAATATTAACTGTGCTTTGTTTTTGCATAATGGAATTTCCCAGCTCTGTTGGTTTGTCTTGTTGTTGTTGACCCGGCCAAGGATGCCGACGCTGTTGCTCCGCAGTGTCCGGTGTCCGTAGTTCGGAGTCGTATTTTATTTGAATGGTTTTTATAGCAAGTTGAGAAGCTAAGCGAATGTTATAGTGGGGCAAATTTGCAAAATTAAGGTAAACACATCGTAAGGTCAAGAGGATAAAGAAAATGGAATTAAAATCCTTTGATCCTACATAGTTAAAATTGAAACTAAATTCTGCAAACACAATTTAACCGTCTTTAATTAAACACAGAAATAAAACGTCCTATAAAAATTTAATATTCAAAATAACTTGAAACACCTGAAACTATATTTTTCAATTACTCCATGTTGTCAGTCTTTAACCTTCATAAAGGGTTTTTCAATAAGAGCGCTACAAAAGATTTTTTTCAAGGGTTTTTCAACAGGGACGCTACAAAAGTAGAGCGACAGGGACAGCAAATGACGCCATATTTCCTGCCGCTCCTTTGCATTTCTCTTCAGTAAGGTTTGCCATTTCATGTTGTATACGAGCCAACAACGAGTCGAAATTATTAAAATTTACTACCGAAATTCGAATTCGTATATATTTTCATCACGAAATGGCAAACCTTACTGAAGAGAAATGTAAAAAGAGCGGCAACAAATATGGCATCGTTTGCTATCCCTGTCGCTCTATTTTTGTAGCGTCCCTGTTGAAAAACCCTTTATATTGTCACCTGGGGGTTAATTTTCTGCATACACCATTCTTTGGTGAGAGGAGTTAGCAATTAAATATATTATACATGTTTTGTTCTTCGATATCAATAATTCAGGGGGTCCATTATATTCCTCAAAAAAATAAGAAAATATAAATAAAAAAATTTCTTATTTTGCACCCAGTTTAAGATACAGGGTTTGTAAGAAAATCATCTTAATTACCTAAGCTAGTCAATACAATTTGTTATAAAGTATAATCTGTGGATAAATTAATATCAATATTTAACTCTTGTTTTAGACAATTAAATTACCATTCCCATAGTATATCACATCTTCGAAAGCCATGATTTCTTCATTTTTTAAAAGGTACGTAAAGTTGAAATTTACAAAAATATCCGATTTTCGATATTTCGCATCAAATCTGAGATATCCTCCGTTTTACGATAGGTTTGATACAAAATTTGCCCAAAATCAAAGAGGTTTTGATCTCAAAATTGACATGATTTGGTATATATAGTGTGGGAATGACTCGGTTAAATCATTTAATTATTTAAAGGACTCCGATTAAATGATCATAACTTTGTTGTTTCTTGTTAAATTTTAATATATCTAAAAATTCTGGAAAGGTAATTGAATTTAATTTTAATAACAGTAAACATATGTACCGTCAACTGGGGTGACTTTGACCCGAAAAACTATATATGTTGATTTTGTAATGCTTTTAATTCGCTGTTTTGTTATGGAATTAATATTTCATTCTTTTATAAAATATTGTAAGTATGTCCTCTTTAAGCATCCGCAATCAAAGTGTCATGGTGTAATAACAGTAATTATAAACAAATAAAAATGGTTCAAAGTCACCGCGCGCCCATGAGGTGACTTTGGCCCAAACATGGTAATCACCAATTTTATCTATGTTTTTATGGAACTATAAGATGACTATGATACTATATCATCATAAATGTTTTACTGAAAATTCAGATCACTTGAAACCCATATATTTGGAATAATAAGTATGGTAATAATGATTAATATGAAAAAGATTTTGTATTTTTCATTAAAACAAGCTTATTTAATGGAATTAATCAAGTAAATTAGTCAACTGATATGTAATATGAATTACAAAAAATAAATTCTGACTATTTTACAGTTCTTTTTTAGTAAAGGGCTTATGTGGATCTATTTTTTAATATTTCTAGATATATAATGTTCACTTCCAGTTTGTACCCGCCTTAGTCTTGCAATTAACTCAACTCCGTTGTTTTTCATTTATATTGTTATGTAATATCTGACATTTAATAAAAAAAAACTAACTAAAATTCAAACACGTTTATTTTAAAAATGGGAAAATATAGTATTTGGAAAAGAATGTAAGAAATAAACCCACAATTTCACATGAGTTATTTTAACGTTGGGTATACACGTTCGAATTATTTGATGTGGGTTTTAACCGGCTCAAAGTCACCTCCATGTACAGTTTGGGGCAACTTTAACTCGGGCCAAAGTCACCCCAAAGAACGTTTAAATAAAATAAATAATTAAAAATTGTAATGGACTAAAATGACAATATATATTTGGTTTATTAGAAAGAAAATATATTAATTTCTAACATAAACAATGTAACGTATTAATAGCATTCGTATATTTTACATACTAAATTGATTTGAAAATTAATGATTTTTAGCTACATTTACAAAGATATTAATATGTTGTAATATGAGTGTTAAACGTTAAGGAAATAGCATAACCCAGATAGAAAATGCTTCAAGAAAATTATTGTAAAAGAAATGAAATCTGTAAGTCACTTGGATGCTGAGAAAATTTGATTGCAATCATTATTTTTTTTTTGGCCAAAGTCACCTCTGACAGTCTACAGTAACCCCAGTTGACGGTATGTTTTTTAATTGAATACATTTTAATGAAAAATGTATTCAAATTTGAAATGTTTTGTCGTTTAATGTCTGTAACTCAGGTATTTATAAATCGATTTTAATAAAATAAAAAGTTTTGCTAAGCTAAATATGTTGGTTCATGAAAAAGTTAAACAGTTTTGAAATAGCCTTCGTAATTTAAAATACTCAGCGTTTAATGTCGACATTTTTATTAAATATAAGGTGTAATATACTTATATATCTGTCGGAAGTCGACATAAGAGGCTCTTATTTTTAAACAGTTTGGTGTCCAGCTATGCGATAAGGACATTAGAAAGATAGCGTCTTTTAGCTATATAATACTGTTTTTATACGCTCTTTTTTTACACAATTTTGAACACTGTTATTTCTGCACGGTTTCTAATTTGTATTATTGTGAATTTAAAATGGACATTGTAAAATGAATGGGTTAATTCGGTAAATTATTAATTTAGACCTTTTGCTGTTTTTTCAACCAATCGAATATTTTCCCATTATTGTGTCTTTTTGTAGATAATTTTAGTTTACCCAATATACTCTGGAACGTATCTATCGTGAAAAAACAGAATTAGATGCATATAGACATATTTTCAAAATGGGATTTGACGTGCTCTAATAGAAACATGCAACGAAAAATGTATCTACTATATATTTGTGATTATTTATATGTATGTATGTTCCGAATAGGCGTCAAAACGACTGAACTGAATGGAATAACATTTTGATATAATATGTATGTTAGATCTGGGGAGAGTATTTATTTTTTTTTTTACAAATTAACCAACGCTCAGGGGATGCCCCTTATTCATGCAAAGCACAGTGTTGATCGTAAGAAGGGATGAGAGGTTAAAAGGAGGGGGGAAAGATAGAGTAGTGTCGGTGAATGTTTGTTTTGAACTTGCCAATATCAAAAATGTCGGGAAAAATGGACGCAGGGAGATTGTTCCACAAACGTATCGTGCGACTGAAGAACGAATTCTCTCTGTAATGCGTGGTTCTGTTGAGAACCGAGTGGACTACCAAGGGGTGGTCTTGGTTTGATGCCCGAGTAGAACGAGAGAACACACGACCTTGTGGAATCAGGCCATGTAGTTCCCTCGAACACTTACCGTTGTAATACCTATAGAACAGGCTTACACACCCAACGGTCCTTCGGTGCTCAAGAGAACCAATAGACGATGAAATATTTTCATCCCTATTAAATATATTGCACGTTGTTGAATTCGGTCCAGGAACTCCAAGGAGGATTTTGAAGCCCCCGCCCAAATGTGCGAAGGCTATATCTTGGTGACTGGGCTGGGTGCCACACCAAAAATTTAAATCACTTTATATCAGTTATTGGGATAGCAAATTTAATGAAATTTTTATAAAACTCACCACATAACTAACCACACTATAACTCACCACACTATAACTCACCACATTAAAACTCATCACACTAAAACTTCTAACGGGAAAAACTCTACGGGGAAGAATTCTACCTGGAAAAATTCTACGAGAAAGCAATCTAAGGAAAAGCATTCTTCCGAGAAGTATTTCACGGATAAGAATTCTACTGGGAAAAATTTTACGGGGAAATAGGAAAGAACAGACCGAAGAAGAATTGTCTTTGAGAAAAGTTGTTTTGGCGGAAAATTATTTTTGTTTTAGTTACTACACACAGAAAAAAATCATCAATATGAAGAATTTATTCATAAATAAAAAGTGCTGATACCACCGTTCATTAAATCACATATTGATTAATACATTCAATATAAATATAAAATTGATCGTACTATCGAAGATCATAGTGAAGAACGAAATAAGCAGTACAATGAATTTGCTCATAATATTTATGAAATCGACCAAAAAAAGTCAAATTTGAGATTTTACCTTTTCGATCTTAATAAACTTTTGGCAACTGATAAAGGGTATCGAGACATGCACTAAACAATTTTTTTTTTATTTTTTCCGACCACTACTTCCAGAGATACAGTGGCTCAAAGTTGGAAAAAAAGTGCCAAAAATCACTTTTGTACTGTTGTTCATATTTAAATATCTCTTGAAATGCTAGAAATGCTAGAAACTCCGTTAATGGCTCATTTTAAATGTAATAGAACAAGCTTTTAGAAAAATTGTAATTTCCAAACAGTAACATGTGGCCCGTGGTCATTATCCTTGCACTTCAAAATTGTGGTCCTTAAAAAGGACACTTTTTAAAATTCTGAAAAAAATACTAAGTTTTCGTCAATTTATTATAAATGTTCATACAAAATTTCAAGATGGTATTTTGATGGCATCATATTTTAAAAAATTATTTTATAAATTTTATCAATATTTTTTGTATTAAAAAAAATATATTTTTTTCAAAAGTAAAATTTGCAATAGTTTTTCAATGTATTTGTAACTCTAATTTCGAAAATGGCGTCAGTTTCATTAAATTATCTCTAGTTTTTGAAATATATACAATTTTTCGAAAATCGTAAAAACTATATGCCAAAATCAATATCTCAAAAACTAGATTGAATATGATAAAACTGACTTCATTTTAGAAATCAGAGTTACATATATATTCAGGAATTATTACAACTTTTAAAAAAAAATTTTTTTTTTTTCTACACACAAAATTTTTAGAAAATAATTTTTTAGAAAATAATTTTTTAAACTATGATGCCATCAAAATACCATCTTGAAATATTGTATAAACATTTATAATAAATTGATGAAAACTTAGGATTTTTTTCAGAATTTTAAAAAGGGTCCTTTTTAAGGACCACAATTTTGAAGTGCAAGGATAATGACCACGGGCCACATGTTACTGTTTGGAAATTACAATTTTTCTAAAAGCTTGTTCTATTAGCTTTAAAACGAGCCATTAACGGAGTTTCTAGCATTTCTAGTTCAAGAGATATTTAAATATGAACAACAGTACAAAAGTATTTTTGGCACTTTTTTCCAACTTTGAGCCACTGTATCTCTGGAAGTAGTGGTCGGAAAAAATAAAAAAAAATTGTTTAGTGCATGTCTCAATACCCTTTATCAGTTGCCATCGAAGAAGGTGAGTTCCAACCGCTGGTCGATTCGGTGTGGAATGGCCCGAATATAATAATTTTTTACGAATTTATGAAAAAAAAAAAGTTTAGAAAATAATTCGAAAAAAAAGTGTTGTAAAAATTTTATTTAAAAAATAACAGAATTTTTTTTTTCTTAAAATAATTTTTTTTCTTGAAAAAAAAATGTCTCGTAAAAAAATTATTCAAAATAAATTTTTTTTCGAAAAAAAAAATTTTATATCAAAAATTTTTTTTCAAAATAAAAATTTTTCAAAAAAAAATTTTTTTTTAATATATTTTTTGTAAATATAACTATTAATTAATAAAAAGTTGTAATTATATTTTACATATATATTTTACAAATTTATGCATTTCGAGCAAGCATTATATAAGAAATAACATTTAAGAACTACTTCAGAACTGAAGTACGGCAAAAAATGAACGAAAAATAAAAATGTTGATTAAAAATTTGGTTTAATGAACAGCATTATTCAATATGAAATAAAATATGTTGTATTTTATGTATTTGTTCATTAATATGATGAAACGTATTCTTCACAAACAGTTCATCATATTGAAGAACACTTTGTCGACAGTTACCAAACGTTCATCATATTTATGATCGCATTCATAACATTGATGGCGTTCGTCATTAATATTATGAATGTTCCTTCAATACAATGAATCATGGTTTGAAGAACGGAATTCATCAGTATGATGTACATTTTTGTTGGGCATTTATAACACAAATAAAAAAACACAGCGAAGCACGTATCCCTGCTAGTAATAACATAAAAATGTATATTTGCATTTGAAAGCTGTGACAAAATCTCTACAAATACGCATATTTTGTGTTTTCTAGCTTAAAAGAAATAAATTTAAAAAAATATCTTTATATGTATTAATTTTATTTAAATTCTATGAATGTAAGTGGTAGTAATGCACCATATTATAAAACATATTTTTTAAGTATTTTATATACATATTTTTATGTTTTAAATATAATTTAGCCCACTGTGCCATATCGATACATCGACCACATCGGCATTCGACGTTATTCAAATTAATATTTTTCTATAGTTTGGCAAATTGATATCGAAACACAAACAATTGTATGCTCCAGCAACAACCACTCCCATCCACTACACATTGCAACTATACGCTTTGTAGAGGAAAAAAAACTATTTTTTTGTGTCTACACTCAACAAAAAAAAAATATATATATAATACAGTTGAAAAATTTCAATAAAAAATATATAAATTAAAAGAAAAACAAAATAAAGCCAAAAAGGAAACTCGTTGCTCGAGCACTACTAACGTTTGTAATTGCAGTGGCAGTCCTTGCAACGACATTCGCAGGAACAGGAACAGGAACAGAAGCAGTAGCACTAACAGCAAAAGCTACATCAGCTGATATCCTGGCAGTCGTTCGTTCGTTCGTTCGCATCCTGGCACATATTGGTAGCACATAAAATGCATCTTTTTGATGTCGAATCGTATTGGTTGTTGTTCTTGTTGTTGTTGTTGTTGCGTTTTTGCCAGCTCATGAATATGCAGTATATGGTGTTGCCGTTACGTTACGTTTTTCGTCCTTGTGCAGGAAACACACAAACACACATACACAAATACGTGACTTACTGGGTGGCACTGGGTGGCATAGGGAAAAAAGGGCCTCCAGCTGGCTTAGAGCGTAGCATGGCAGATAACAACAAAGCGAATGGTACCGTGTTCGCTCACAAATTATAATGCAATTTTAATCCTGTTCGCAGGATAAGAATAAAATTTAATGTTAATCCTGTTATCGACGAATACGCTGCGCTGTGCCACAAACACCCTGCAGTTTGTGCCAGTTTTTGCAATGGCAACGGCAATGGCAACATTTTCCCAATTCGAAATCATTATTCGACAATTATTATTATTATTATTTTTTGGAGCAACGTGTATATCGCATGTATATTTTCAATCGCTTGCAGAGTAGCATCCAGCTGATACTTAATGGCTGCCAGCGGCACAAATGCATTTCCGTTCTGTACTCTATTTGTCTCGCTCTAATAGTCAGTATCTCGCACTTCCTCACTCAAAGTCCCCTACTGTGACAGGCCCGCTCTAATCTAAATTCTACACTGATAAAATTATGGTAATTAAATGTACTAAAGATAATCTATTAATTTAAGCCATAAATTATTAATTCAAATTAAGTATTTATATTAGTCATGAAATTACAAATATAATACACAATATATGAAAATCGTAATTTTATGTAAAAAATATATATTATTTTGACAAAATATTTTTTTTTTTACAAAAACTAAATATTTAATTAAATATTTATTAAATAACGAGTTGGGAAAGTTAGGTCACGTGGGTAAGTTCGGTCACATGGGGCGAATTTTTATAGTCGGTACGGGCCCGACTATGGAATACCCTACACCTTTGGTGGGGATATTAACCCTCAGAATATTATACATATATCAGAAATTTACGTCTTATATCCCCATAAATTAAAAAAAAAATTAAAATAAAAAAAATAAAAAAATTTGAAAAATATAATTGGGCGGACCACGCCTATATTTAAAATTTTGAAAGGCTAATATTTCATAGATTTGATTTTAATAATTTACGGATCAAATTTCCACTATGAAAACCCGGGAAATAATGAAAAAAAAAAGTGGGCGGATCACGCCCATTTTTGGACCACATATTTTTAGGTGAATTCTAACAATACGTTTTAAATTTTATAACTATACCTTGAATACTTTTCGAGTTATTAGTTTCGAAAAAGTTATATAAAAGTGACTTGTATGGGAGGTGGGCGTGTCCGTTGACCGATTTTGCTCATTTTCAAACTCAGTTCCTACTTTTGGCTAAACTATATTGAGACGAAATTTCATCGCATTCTGATCAGTATTTCTCAAGTTATTCTGTATTCGGACAGCAAGACAGCAAGACAGCAAGACAGCAAGACAGCAAGACGGACAGACAGACAGACAGACAGACAGACAGACAGACAGACAGACAGACAGACAGACAGACAGACAGACGGACATGGCTAAACGCACTCGGGTAGTGATGCTGATCAAGAATATATATACTTTTCCATACCGGACACGCCTCCTAAGGGGCGTTACAATATATGCACAAAGTTAATATACCCTGTACCTCATAGGTGTAGGGTATAAAAAACTTGAAATATATTTTGTCATAAAGACGAATATACATCGTAAAGCCGTTATAGTTTATTAGCAATTTATACTTTAAATAGGATACATTTTTATGGTTAAAAGTTTACTTAAACATTTTAATAATAAAATGAACAATATTTGAATTAACAAATTTTGCGAAATTGCAGCAACTTTTATACCTACAACAGATTAATTTGTTATATTTACAAAGAGTTTAATTGTATCAACCAAAGCTTATTTTTATTTTTATCTAAATAGTATAAAAAGGTTCACTTAATTCACATATAATATGCAAAATTCACAAATAAAATGCAATATTAGTTTGTATTTAATTAAAGCATTAATTAATTTAACATATTGTTTTGCTAATGTTATTAAATGTTATTAAACAGATTCAATTGAAATAAATTAAATTAAGACAAGTGTGGAAAGTAACATGGGGGGACTTAAATTCGGTCGGGCCCGACTAAGCAATACCCTACACTTTGGTGGGGTTATTAAATTGGATATTAATGTGGGTTATTTAATTGTATTCACATATCAGAATTCTTTGTCTAATATCCTCATAATTACAATAATTGATATAAAAGTAAAAATGTAGAAAAATAAAAGTGAGCGGCTAATATTTTATAGATTTGTTTTCAATAATTTATGACTCAAATTTGCACTATAAAAATTGGAAAATAATGAAATAAAATTTGGGCGGATCACTCCTATTTTTGGAACACATATTTTTGGGTGAAATCTAATAATACGTTTTAAAATTTATAACTATTATTTATATATTACTATTCGATTTATTGGTTCCTAAGAAGATATATAAAAGTGATTTGTATGGGAGGTGAACGGTTCCATTAATCGATTTGGCTCAATTTTGAACTCAGAATCCATTTTTAACTAAAACAACTTGCGACAAAATTTTATCGCATTCGGAACAGTATTTCTAAAGTTTTCGTGTATTCGGACAGCAAAGCAGACGGACATGGCTAAACGGACTTGGGTAGTGATGCTGATCAACAATATATATATTTTTCCATACCGGCCACGCCTCCTAAGGGATGTTACAATATATGCACAAACTTAATATATCCTGTACCTTATAGATGTAGGGTATATTTAAATAAGACAAGTGGAAAATGTATAAACATAACAGATTTTTGTGATCGAAATTAATTCATTTGTTAATCTACACTTAAAAAATAACATCATACTCATTGGTCAATAGTCATTATTCATTCATTAAATGGCCCTTACAACCGTGGGTCGGTTTTGGCCGCTGAGATGAAGCCGCGCCAGTCGGATCTGCTTTGCGTGCGCTGACGCCAGTTAGAAATACCAAGCGTTGCCAGGTTGTCCTCAATTTGGTCTTTCCAACGCAGATTTGGACGCCCTCTTCTACGCTGTCCACCTTCGAGTTTCGATTCAAGCACCTTCTTGGCTGGAGTATTTTCATCCATTCGTTCGACATAGCCGCTGGATCTTGATGCGCTTGACTATGTCAATGTAGTCGAATAACTCATACAGCTCGTGGTTCATCCTGATTCGATACTCGTTAGCAAAGCAGATAGGGCCAAAGATTTTACGGAGAATCTTTCTCTCGAACGCTCACAGTACTCTCTCATCGGTGGAGGCCAGCGTCCATGTTTCTGCACCATAAAGTAGGACGGGCATGATGAGTGACTTGTAGAGCTTTATTTCTTTGCTTTTCAATTGCCTAATGACCCCAAAGTAGCACCTGTTGGCAAGAGTTATTCTCCGATGTCAAAAGAGTTGTGGGTGTCAAAATCAGCTTTTTGTCCAAGACGCACGGACTCTTTTTTTGCTTGTTGACACAAGTAACTTCGTCTTGTCTTCGTTCACCGCTAGTCGCATTCGACGCGACTCTTTCTCCAATCTGGAGAATGCTGCGCTGACTGCTCGTGTGCTCCTGCCAATGATATCAATATCGTCGGCATATGCGAGCAGCATGACACTTTTGTTGAGGATAGTGCCGCTTTGACGGAGTTCGGCAGCTCGAACTATTTTCTCCATCAATAAGTTAAAAAAGTCGCACGATAGGAAGTCACCCAGTCTGAAACCTCGTTCGGTATGAAATGGCTCGGAGAGGTCTTTTACTATTCTCACTGAGCAACGTATGTTGCTCAAGGTCATCCTGCAAAGCCTTATAAGTTTTGTAGGTATACCGAACTCAGACATTGCGGCGTATAATCATTCCCTTATCGGAGTGTCGAAGACATCTTTATAGTCGACTAATAGGTGGTAGGTGTCGATCTGTTTTTCTAGGGTCTTTTCCTGGATTAGGCGCAATGTGAAAATCTGGTCTATGGTGGACTTTCCAGGTCTGAAGCCGCACTGATAAGGTCCAATCAGTCTGTTGACGATGGGCTTCAGTCTTTCACATAATACGCTCGATAGAACCTTGTATGCGATATTGAGTAGGCTGATCTCACGGTAATTGGCGCAGATATTGGGATCCCCTTTCTTAATGATTGGGCAGAGTACACTGAGGATCCAGTCACTTGACATGCTTTCATCCGACCATATTCTGCTTACGAGCTCGTGCATGCTCTCTATTAGCTCTTCGCCTCCGGTCTTAAACAATTCAGCAGGCAGGCCATCAGCACCTGCGGCTTTGTTGTTTTTTAGCCGAGCGATGACTGTTCTGACCTCGTCATGGTCGGGTGGCGGAATCTCAACGTCGTCATCAAGTACTAGGGTTGCCGGGTTTACTTTTCTATCGGTGGAATTGCGGTCATCATCACCGGTCAGCAGTTTAGAGAAGTGATCCCTCCATATCTTCAGTGTGCTCTGGATATATGTCACTAGATTCCCGTTCTCATCTTTACAAGAAGAGGCTCCGGATTTTTAATAGTCAATAGTATTCTTATATATTTAATGGTAAGACAAAAATATCGTCGTTGTAGAACGAAAAGTCACCAAATAGATTTTCAAAATTCCAAATATTCATTTACAAAAAACTTTATATATCTGTCAATTATTAATCGATGATCTCAATTTTTTTACCACATAATAAGAAAATGTAAATCTATCAATTGGTATTTAATCTTTAAAAATGCATCAATTACTTTTTATAATAATTATCAGCAAACTCGAAATTTAAGTTTTTTATAAAAATAAAATATTTGTTAATCTACTAAAATATTTGCTAATCTACTAAAATATATGCTAATCTACTAAAATATTTGTTACTTTAATAAAATATTTGCTTATCTACTTAAATATTTTCTGAACTACTAAAAAATTTGCTAATCTACTAAAATATGAGTTAATTTACTAAAATATTTGCTAATCTACTAAAATATTTGCTAATCTACTAAAATATTTGTTAATTTAATAAAATATTTTCTTATCTATTAAAATATTTGCTAATGTACTAAAATATTTGCTAAACAACTCAAATATTTGCTAATCTATTAAAATATTTGCTAATCTACTAAAATATTTGTTAATCTACAAAAATAATTGCTAATCTACTAAAATATTTGTTAGTCTAATAAAATATTGGTAAATCTACAAAAATATTTCATAATATACTAAAATATTTGCTAATATAATAAAATATTTGCTAACCTACTTAAATATTAGCCAATTTATTCAAATATTTTTTAATTTCTTAATACATTTCTTAATATAAATAATTTTTCAAAAATTTTGTTTTAACAAAAATTTTAGTTGTATTAATGAAAAATATAATTGCTGTCGTTTACATTTTTTTAAAAATCCAACTCTATACATTATTTAATTATAATGTATTGATTTGGTTTTATTAAATATAATTATTTTTCTGTGCATCTTTTTGCCTATTTGGCTAATTTGAATAATGTGCTGCTTTTAGTGCCTTTTTGTTTGTTCGATCATAAATTTGTGTTTCGCATTAATGAAGCTCTACGCACGACCCAAATGTTTATTCGAAATAATTGCCAAATGGCAAATGGCAAATGAAAATTCATTCTTTTGTGCAACTAATTAAGATCGAACAACGAATGCACTTTAAACTCATTTGAGCTGCTCGACGCACGAACGCACGAACGCACGCATGTCAATTGCATATTATTTTGTGACACTATATATGCTAGCCCAATTTACTTTCATTATTTGTATTTTGTTTTTACTTTGTTCTTTTTTACACTCAATATAGTTCAAGCCATTTGCAGTGGTTTGTAAACAACAACAGCAAGAACAAGAACAACTTTGCAACATAGTCTTTAATGCAAGCCAGGCATCTCAGAATTGACCAGAGTTTATGGCATTTAAAATGTAAATAACTTTCTGCGGGCAAAACGTACCGCAGCGCCTCCCTACCACCGGCCGAGATGGCCATAAAGAAGTCCTTGGCAAAGAATAATTTAAATCGTTGTGTAAACAGCAAAAGCATTCATAAACTCGTAGCGAACTCAGAATGTGAGAAAGAGAGAGAGAGCAATGTAGAGTTAAAGCGAGAAAAATAAAAACACACAAAAAATGCCGCAAACACACAGAAATTAGCATAGCACAGTGGGGCAAAATTCTTTAAATTTTATAATAATTTTTCACATAAAATTCATTTTTAAAATAAAAATTAAATTTTTCACTAAAAATAGAATTTTGCACTAAAAATAGAACTTTGCACTAAAAAGTTTTTTTTTTTTTTCATCAAATACATTTTATCAAAATTGAACTTTTCACTAAAAATCTAATTTTTCATTAAAAATTAAATTTGTCACTTAAAATTCAATTTTTGCTTAATAATTCAAATTTCACTACTTAACAAAACGAGACAACATTTTTTGCCATAAATCAATTCTATATAATTCTACGTTGCTGATTTTGACTGCATACTCAGTTTTTTTTTTATATTAAGTAACGTTTTTAAGAAAATTGCTATCAATATTGTAAGCCCTTTTCAGCCACTTTTTAGAATTAAAAAAAAATACAGTCTCTTACATAACTAGATTTCCAAAAAAATGTAAACGCAATTTTTATTTTAATTATAAGACTAATTACAATATACCGATAAATATTACTATTCTGATTGGTTTTTAAGATATTTGAATCTAAATTCGAAAAATAATGATTTTTGTAGGCTATTTTTGGACGATTTTTTTAGCAATTTGGATCTAATGATAAATAAGAAAATTATTTACGGTTATATAGTATATAATTCAATCTAACGACGAAAATTACTAACATTTTTGTATCGCTCAAAAATTGTTTAAATTTAAAATCTTTGTATATTGTACATATAAATTACTGAAAAATATCCGTTTTTACCCGAATTTTTCTCAAAAACGCTACATAATAGAGAAAATTGAGTATTTACTAAGAATAAGCATACTTTAACCCAAGTAACCACTTTGTGGCAATTTAAGTGGTACCCACTCAATTGCCATTAAAGTGTTTGTTCCACAGCATGAGAAAAATGCTTATTTGACACCTAATTGCCAGTTAAAAAGCACCGGGGCGTGGCTTAGTTTCCACAAATTTGGATACATTAAAGTGTCGTTTCACCTATTTGGAACTTAAACTGTAATTTTAAATGTGGAACTTGTGTGGATTAAAAATAAAAATAATAAAGATCCCACTCAGTGCCATTAGCGTGAATGTTTGTTCTGTAATAAAACTGCACATAATGTCAAAAATATGCTATGGCATAATAATATAAATTTTTGTTATTTTTTTTAATTATACTATTCCGACTTTCCTTTTTTACAACCCAACAATCCATGGACATATGTAGTGGATATAAAAAATATTATTTATAAACATATTCCTATTAGGTTCTTCATTATATACATGCAACATATAAGGAACATAATACATTTTATAATCTGCCACTATTTTTCCACGTCATAACAACAAAGTTATCTCCGCCCATTATCGTATATGTTCCATTTTCGGAATGTATGACTTTTATTTAACAGCATTGTGACATATTATTGCATTATCTCACACATGTTCTTACCCACTGCTTTGGAACTAAATTTATGTTCCATTATCAGAATGTATGACACAACATGACGGAATGTATGACTTTTATATAACAGCATTGTGACATATTATTGCATTATCACACACATGTTCTTAGCCACCGCTTTGGAATTAAATTTATGTTCTATTATCGGAATGTATGGCACACCATTGTGACATATTATTGCGTATGTTCCATACATGTTCTTAGCCACCGCTTTGCAACTAAAAATTACTAATTTGCATCACTGGAGTTAGAGGTAACTTAAAAGCTACACTTTTGACACAAGGGTTTGTGGCAATTGTCGGGCCGTGGTTACTTGGGATATATGAAGTATTTGTATTTTCAGATAAGAGGCTTTAGTATTTTGATAGAAAATTGGTTATACAAAAAGAGTACCAAAATTAAGTGCTCAGGGAATATTTTAAAAAGTAGATCAATTAGAAATAAGTTAGTAATTTTGATAGTTAGTTTGAACTATGCTTTATATGACCATAAATCATTTTTTTGTAAATTATTAAATCATAAATGATAAAAAAAATCTAAAAAAAAAATAAAAAAATTCCGAGTTTAGATTTATTTGTCTTTAAAACCTATGAGAATATTTATTATTCATTATTATATTAAATTTAGCCTAGACAATTAAAAGAATAATTGCGTTATAGTTTTTTTGTTAAACTATTTTTCCACAGAACTATATTTTTTTATTCTAAGTAGTGGGTGAGAACGGCTTAAAAATACTTTTGCAATTTTCTCAATATTTTTACGTAATAGAAAAAAACTAATTATGCAGTCAAACTCAGCACCAGCATCCATGGCAAGAATCGTGTTGGATACACAGAAAAAAATAATTAACGTAAATATAGCAACCAACATTAATTGCATTCATTAATCAACCCAGCAATAAAATTCACTAATTTAATGAAAACATTTGCCAACCTTCGTTAATGTAGCAATACCGTTCGCTAATATGATTATTTGTACGTAGTATTGCACTAAAAATTCATGTTTTAGACAATTTTTAAATTTCTATTTGAAATTTAACATTAAGTTAGATCTCTATTACTAAAAATATTCCCATTGTAACAAATAAAATAATTCCTTATGCAACAACCCAGTCTCGAGCCAATTTAAGCACTCAGCCACACTGCACTTTTGTGTTTGTGTCTCTGGCACAGCAAACAATTAACAAAAAAGAGGATATAAAATATAAAACATAAAATATAAACATTTTCCAACTATCCAAACTACGTATTTTTGCAACGAAAATGAAAACGAAAACTATACTGAAGAAAAACTAATAAATTTTAAAGATTTTCAACGATTTAATCAATTTTAAACGATGTTGTTTTTGAATTTTACAAAATAAACATGTGCTCAATGTTATTAAAATAGCCATAGTATCAACTACTAACTACATTTCGGAATTAAAAATAACATAAGCTCTCTAACAAAATCAAAAAACAAATATAAATTTATATTAGAACAGAGGCTTTACCTTTGCCGAGCGACAGCAGGAGTGAAGAACAGTCGGACAGTTGTAAAAAGAGACAGATGAAGCGTCAGTTAGAAGGTCAGTGGGACAGTCAGACAAAAAGTCAGTTGGAGAGACAGCTAAAGAGTCAGTTACCAGCGCCAAAGAATCAAAATCCGTAGAACACATAATCAACCATTACCCTTGTCTGCTGCTGTTGGCGTTTAGAAATCCTTTCATCTTTCACTTAAAAAAATTAAATAAAAACCTAAATTGAACCTCTATTCATATCACAACCACATCTTCATCCACAATCACTGAGGCAAATGGTTTCAGTGAAATTAAATCAAAAATGTTCTCAAACCATGCTGGATGTGGCCTCGGGTGTGGAATTCAAAAATCCCATCATATGTCTCAAACATATCATCATAACACACATATATAGTATAAAACACACAACATATACGATTGCATTTTCATAAATAT
This sequence comes from Dryomyza anilis, assembly GCA_951804985.1. Lineage (NCBI taxonomy): Eukaryota > Metazoa > Arthropoda > Insecta > Diptera > Dryomyzidae > Dryomyza > Dryomyza anilis. Next base: position 96,258,099 of record OX638130.1, on the reverse strand, counting down.
ACATGTGGCTAGAATATATCTATGTGTTCTGGACATGGTTGATGGGGTAGGGGGCCCAGCGTTCGTCCATACTTTAGGGGATACGAAAACGGAAATGGCTGCTGGCATTTAGAACCATGCAAACGATACGTTCGTTCTACATACGAACGACATACGACAAAATGTCGTATGTCCTCTGTCGGATATGTTGAAAATATATAGAATCTCACTAATCCTTAAATGGATGTCATGTAATAATAATGCACAATATATAGGTCAACTATAATATTTTAACAAGGAAATAAAATGTGATCAACGACACATGATAAGGCATAGTCGACATAACTACCATATACAGTATAAACGGCAATGCAAACTCTATTTTATGACAAATTCAATTTATGAAAAATAATAAAAAATAAAATAAATTTTTATATGATATTATATTGAAATCTGTAACATTTCACAAAACAAAATATTTAATAATTTCAGTTTTAAAGGCAGAGTAAAATTTTTCAAAACCCAAAATAAAATATAAATTTCAATTTACGGGTGTGTTAAGTAATTAAAAAATAGAAACTTAGTTTATTTTAAAATCTGCAACACGTTTCTGTAAATCATTCGATAAAATTGTCGATATTTGTGACGTCAAAATTGTTCAAATGTCAACAAAATTATTCGACAAGAAATGAAAACTTAGATCGACAAAATTACAGACAAAAAATGGCTCTCCCAAACATAATTTTGCAGGATTTTTATGTAAACATAATATATAATTGCCTGATAAATCATTTGTAAACAGGGTTGTATTGAGACTTGAAGAATTTTATGTTTGGAATTTTATGTTTGTAATTTTATGTTTGGAATTTTATGTTTGGAATTTTATGTTTGGAATTTTATGTTTGGAATTTTATGTTTGGAATTTTATGTAAACATAATATATAATTGCCTGATGAATCATTTGTAAACAAGGTTGTATTGAGACTTGAACAGTTTTGTAATGAGCTCTGATTTATATTATGATATCACGGAAACATTTTGATATTGCCCCTTAAAATGGTATATGTTCTAATAGAAACATTATAATTACTACAACATTAATGAACAATTAAATTATATACTGCACTATTAAATGTTATTATTTGTTACTATTTGTACTTTTTCTACCACAATTAGTATATTTTTAAAATTTACAAATGACATCGTATTACCGATACGAATACGTTTTCTCAACAAACATCAAAAGACACGTTTGCAGAAAATGGCGGTCACCGAGTGTAAACTTCGTATACAACAAGAATATTGCAAGAATAATTTTATTTACATCTAAATTCATTTTTTTTTTGTTTCTTTTCAAACATCAGTATGTTTAAAAGAACCAATACATACTGCAAACGATGACAAAAGAGGCGTAGATGGAAAATTCTGCTCAACGAGTGCCAACTTCGTATACAAGAAGAATGTTGGAAGAATACATTTATTTAAATCCAATTTCTTTTTTTGTTTGTTTTTAAACATCAATATGTTCAAACGATGGCAAAAGATGGCTTAGGTAGTAAATGCTGTGCAACGTTGCCAACTTCGTCTCTCGATAACTAACCGAATGAAGACGATCTTTGCGAACATACGATATAGTTAGATCTGAATAGCATTTTCAGTTTGTTTTGAAACAAAGTTATGCTTGGTTTTCGCTATGTAATTTTGTGTAAGTTTCATGTTCGAAAATTTCATAAATTTGTTGTTTTTCAACATGGCAAAGATTTTAAAAAATGACAACATGTTGGCATATATAAAATGTTTACACATAGTAATACGTTATAACAATCTGAACAAAAATAAATTCAATTTCGATTATAATTTAATTACACTTCATTCGTAATAAATGTATGGTAATTTCGTATTCTTTTTTAATTACATTCAAAAATATTCAAACAAATCTTCTCTATCCGTGTACTGATATACACAGTTTTTGTGTTTCACATTTCGAGTTCATTAGTTTTTGGGAAGAAAAAAGCAACAACATTTTTAGATATCTATGATATTAGTTCTGCATTATCAAGAATAATTGCACTTATTTACATTTTGATAGCTAAGAAATAAATATCTGCATATCAAGAATAATACCACTTATTTACTTGTTTGATACATTATTTACTTGTTTGAAATTAATTTCTGCATATCAACTTAGTTATTTTTTTTACAACTAAGTTGATCTGTTTAAAATTGAGAATTTTTTTCTTTTAGCTGTATATTTCTTGGTTGTTTCTGGATTTTAGGAATTTTTTCCCTTCGTGTTGTATAGAATAATAATATACTACAGTTCTATAAGAACTTAGGCCGAGCTCTCTCACCATTTTGAGCTGTGCGTGTTATATTTGTACTCAAAGTGGTGGGACCTACAGTTTATTGCCGAATCCGAACGGCGGGTGAGAGCTTTTCATAGGCAATGTTTTTACTCTCGGAGGTTTGCCATTTACTGCCGAGAGGTAGCGCGGTATAGAAAAATGTTTCTATGAAAAGATGTTGTTAGCCCCTGTCCAGGCTTGAACCGGGGACCTTTCAGCTCGCAGTCCAACGCACTAACCATTGAGCTACCACGGCTACGTGTTGTATAGGCTATTGGTAAATTTCGGGAAAGGGTTCAATTAGAACCACAAAACGATCAAAACATATATGTCCAGAAAAAAGACTACAGAAAGTTTAACTAAATATAGTTTATGGTCATATAGTTCATGAATCTTGTGTCAACGAGCAATAAAGAGTTGTGCGTCTTGAACATAATGACAGCCCCAAGTTTAACATATAACGATAAAACACAAATTCACAACATTGAAATTTAAAAGTAGTTTGATTATTTTTTTTTTAATACTTAGTGAAGTGTTGAGTTAATTGATGGTTTGTAGAAATTTTACGCGTATTTGGTCTTTTTTGATCATAGAAAATAATGTTAATCTCAAAAATCGAATTTGAAATCCCCAACAAATACGCCAACTTTGGACTACGATGCTTCGTTTAGAAGATATGAAGGTTTAAAGAAAAACTTTATTTGTCAGCTGATTTCTTCAGAACCACTCGACCCACTTTAATGAATTTCGAGTGGATATATTTTATTTCTAAATTTGTATTTTTATACCCTACACTAAGAGTGAAAGGTTTGGTACGCCGTTTGTAACACCCTGAAAAAAACATCTCCGGTATGGAAAAGTATATATATTCTTGATCAGCATGAGTCGATTTAGCGATGTCGATTTAGCGATGTCGATTTAGCGATGTCCGTCTGTCTGTCTGCTGTCCGTCTGTCTGTCCGTTGAAATCACGATTACAGAAAAAGTTGAAGAGCTAGAGCAATGAAACTTTAGATTTAGATTACTTATATATCTAAGCTGTCTGAACAAGAAAATTGGCATAATCGGTCTATTGTGACCTGAGAACCGACCACTTATGTTCAAATACCTAAATCTACTAATCAATTTTACTGTATACGTCCTTAGGTAAACTTTTTTGGTCAAATATATATTGAAATTATGCTCAAATAAATGAAAAAAATGGTTTCCCACGAAATGATTTGTGGTTCCCAAAAAAAAAATCGAAATTCGGTACACCTACCCATTTGTAAATATGGGTATCAAATGAAAGAAATTTCTTCAGGGATGGAAAGTTTGTAGTTATTTTCAGGATTCGAATACCCTAGTGACCTATATACCACTTTGAATGGTAACCACACATATGTGTAGGGTCGGCTTAGACCGACCATAATTTTGATAATCCTAACTATCAAAATAACACCTACTTTAAAATTTCCCATGTGATCTAACCTTCCCAACTGGTTTTTATATAATTTATCTGCTATGTTATATTCAAATTAACCGAAGAACATTTCTACGTACCACAAAAATAAATTTTAATTTTTATATAAATATATTTTAAAAGATAAAATAAACCAAAATGAGGTCACAAAGCACCCATGCGCGCTTATGCGGGTTAAACAACATTCACATGGTTAACCTGCGATAGACACCTGCTAAACTTGTGAATATTTCTGAGTGCGAAAGGATACTTCAACTAGTAATTTCAAACATACAGACAAACAGACACATATCGTCTCCCTATATCCTATATATTTTATAACTATGCGGCAAACTTTTGCAAAAAGCAACTTTAGATAGGAGGAGAGAGAGAGTGAGAGACAGAGACAGAGAAAGCAATCCCGACTGTTGGCTCCCCGGCCTACGGGTAAAAAGTACCAACTGTACCTTCATGGAACACAAATCATTAGGGCGGAAAAAGGTTTGTTGTTCATTTGCCGTGAAAAAGGACAACAAGAAATAACAAAAAAAAAAAGAAATACAAAAACTAAAACGAGATTTGCTGCTACCCGACAAAGTTAAGCCCAAGAAACTAAAACTACAACGGAAAACGGAAAAGTGAAAAACTTTTTTTTTTTACTGCATTTTGTACTAGTTTAGAATAGTCCGGACAGCATAGCAAAGAGCGCAGTAGGAAGGAGCTGAAGAAGTTCTGTGAAAAATCGAGGAGTAGTAAACAAAAACACAATTTCACACTGCGTCACCTCGCAGGATAACTGCGAGTGTTTTTATCCAGTCGCAGCAGCAGGAGCAGCAGAAGGACGATGACGACGTTTAAATTTAATTGCGGAAAAATGTCAGCTGCAGCAACGCGAATTTCAATTCAATTGAAGCCGCACCACACCGCACAACGACGACAAAATAACGAGTGCAAAACTGTTTAAAAGGCAACCGCACAATTGTAAAGGATGCTAGGCTTTGGGTCAAAAACAGATTTCATTAAATGCAAAAATTAAATAAATAGTTTTTTTTTTGTTTTGTTGTTGTTCATTATTATTATTTCAATGTCATAAAAAGGTTTTAATTTTAATTAATTTTATTTGGTTTTAATTTGTTTTTGCATTTTTATATTTTTATGCATTAAATTGTTTTACTTGTAATTATATATTTTAATTTTTTTTATAAATATGTTCATATATTCAGTATAACGTAACCTGATTATTCATTTCAGTTTCAAAGAAAAAAATATCGACGTAAATATAGCAACCGATATTAATTGCATTCATTAATCAATCCAGCAATGAAATTCATAAATTTAATGAAAACATTCTTTTTTATATAAGCAGTTGCTTTCGCTAATATGAATATTTGTACGTCAATGCAGCCAATAATTTAGTCGTCGCAGTTTTAGCAAACAGAATTGCTGAATTAACGAAGAATAGCAAATGTTTTCATTAAATTAGTGAATTTTATAGCTGGATTTATTAATGAATGCAATTAATGTCGGTTGCTATATTTACATCGATTATTTTTTTCTGTGTAGGAAATCGAGGTTTATATTTTTGAAAATGCCGAGGAAATTCATGTTTTTATCAAAAAGGCTAGTTATTAGCAAAAAACTGAGTAAGCAATAAGGACAAGCATACTGTAAATATACTGTAAATTTATTATATAACAGAGTACCAAAATTAACACAGGGCATATTTTAAAAGTTGATCAATTAGAAAAAAAAATTTTGATATTAAGTGTGTTCTATGCTCGGGAAAGTAGCGACGCACAGTGGTGCAGCCAGTACCTAAAGTTGACGAAAACCTCAAAAGTCAAATTGACCTCAGAACCTACATTTCTTTTTTATTGTATAGTAAATTAAATTGCCTACAATGTGGCATCACATACTGGAGTAAATTCACTTTTTTATTTATTTGCAAATTATTTTTCATTTACAATGATCATAACAAAAACGTTCAGGGCACGCTCCGGAAAAACTGATTATATTGTTACTTAATACACATATTATATTTTTCAAAATAGTAATGAAAATATTGCTTTTTTTTGGCTATTCACAGCAACCGACCATCAATACTAATATTAACAATTTCAACAATTTTTGGTTATATGGAAGGTTACACGCCAACTTGTCCAATCAAGATGAAATTTGGACAATTTAAATTAAATCAACGAAAAATTGTATAAGGACTGCGTCGAATAAAATTTTCCGCTACAAAAATGAAAAAATCTAGAAATCTAGTAATCGAATTTTTTTATTTTATTTTGCAAATTATTTTTAGATTAAAAAAAAAATATAAAAAACCAGAAATTAATATTTTTTAATAAAAACATATTAATTCACAGCTGCTGAAGACCACTTTCTTTTAAAGTCTTGAAGGTCTTTGGCCACTTTTTTTGTTGTCTTCATCTCCCTTTTTACTAAAGCCCAGTATCTCTCAACCGGCCTGAGTTCTGGACAGTTTGGTGGATTGGCTTCTCTAGGCACCAAAATCACTGCATTTTGTTGGATCCACTCTAAGGCCGTTTTGCTGTAGTGACATGAAGCGAGGTCAGGCCAAAAAAATGTGGACACTTCATGTTGGCGTAAAAATGGAAGCAATCTCTTTTGCAAGCATTCCTTCACATATATTTCGCTATTAATTGTACCCGATGTCACGAATGAGCTGCTCCTTTTTCCATAACTGCAAATTGCCTGCCAAACAAGGAATTTCTTTAGGAATTTTGTAGTTTTTTTTTTGATATGAATTTTTCAGCGACATTTCCTTGAGAATCGGCTGTATAAAATTCCTGCCCAGGTAGCTGAGAAAAGTCCGCTAAAACATAAGTTTGTCGTCCATTATGCAGCAATCGAATTTTTAAAAAAATCTTGGTTCAGCTTTTTAGCTCGTTGTTTTGCGGTTTCATTCTTGACGGCATTTCTATCCGGAACTTTTTGGACCTTGTACGTCTTCAGCCCAGCTTCTTTTTTAGTCCTGCGCACGAAAGATTCTGAGCAATCCGCATTTCTCGCCAATTTCCTTCCGGATATGCTTGGATCTTTCTTTAAAATATTCACAACCTTCTTCGACTTTTCACGATCATGTGGGCCTTTTTTTACCAGAACCTTTCTTCCGATCAATACTCAGGTCTTCCTTAAAGCGGTTGATAACGCGAGAAATGGTCTTAGGGTTAGCCCCTACCTCCTTGGCAATTTTTTTAAAAGACCAACTAGGTTGTTTTTGAAAAATTTTAATTATATTTTCTCGCACTTTCACTTCGTTTGCCATTTTCGCGTTAAATAAATTTTGTATTGACTATAACTGACACAAATTATTTTCTGCCATTTAATTCAGAGCTACTATGATCAAATTTTTATACCCTACACTAAGAGTGAAAGGGTATATTCAGTTTGGTACGCCGTTTGTAACACCCAGAAGGAAGCATCTCCGGTATGGAAAAGTATATATATTCTTGATCAGCATGACCTCCTGAGTCGATTTAGCGATGCCCGTCTGTCTGTCTGTTGAAATCCCTACTACTTTTAAAATTGAAGAGCTAGATAAATGAAACTTATAACTTAGATTACTAATATACCTACGCTGTATGTGCGAAGATCGGTCCATTGTGACCTATGATCCGACCACTTATGTTCAAATACCTCATATAAAATGTATATATAAAGATCAATTTTTATGTATACGTGCTTAGGTAAACTTTTTTGGTCAAATATATATATTGACATTATGCTCAAATAAATGATAATAATGTTTTCCGGCGAAAAGACTTGTGGTTCACAAAAAAAAATCGAAATTCGGTACACCTACCCATTTGTAAATATGAGTATCAAATGAATGGAAATTCTTCAGCGATTGAACGTTTGTAGTTATGTTCAGGATTCGTATACCCTGGTGACCTATATACAACTTTAAATGGTAACCACACATATGTGTAGGGTATTTATAGTCGGCTAAGACAGACTATAATTTTGATAATCCTAACTATCATAATTACACCTACTTTAAAATTTCCCAAAAACATTCTACTATAAAGTTGCATCACTGTAGTTCCCGTAATTACCAACATATATTAATTTAATCATTTCAGTTGTATGGGAGGTACCACGCCTACTTTTAAAAATCTACCACTTTGCGTCGGACGCTTAAGGTTAGTGCGTGGGACTGCGAACCGAAAGGTCCCATGAAGAGATAAGCCGAACCGGAACCCATATTCCAATAGGTTTTAGTTCAAAAATACGATTTTGATACTATTCTCTTAAATCCATAAGTAAAACAGTAAACAGGTTTTTAAGAAAAGGTTAAAATACCACGAAATTGTTATTTTCTGAAGCTGGAAGTAAGGACTTTTTTAAATTGGGGTAGAAACTATAATGGGCGCGTGCCTGATTTTGGAGGCACGGACACGCACGGGCACGACAGCAACTAGCACGCACGGAGTTTTGCAAGCACGAACTCAGATTTTAGTGCGTGACACAAAAAAAGTACGGCACTCGCCCATCTCTACTCCCATGTTCAAGCCTGGACTTGGGCTAACAAAATCTTTTAATAGAAATCATTTTTCTACACCGCGCTATCTCTCAGTAGTAAATGGCAAATCTACGAGAGTAAAACATTGCCTATGAAAAGCTCTCACCCGTCGTTCGGATTCGGCATTAAACTGTAGGTCCCACCAGTTTGAGTACAAATATAACACGCACGGCTCAAAATGGTGAGCGAGCTCGGCCTAAGTTCTTATAGGACTGTAGCGCCAAACTATGGTCTGAATAATCATAAATACAAAAAATAACAACAAAAAAAAGTATAAAAAAAAATAAAAATTTACCGTTTTTAAATCCAATCTTCTTCATCGTATTCTCGTATTCTTCATCGTATCGTATTGGAATATTAGCATTCATTAAAATATTAAAATTAATCTTGAGAATTAAAAAAATTTGCATTTAAGGTTTTTTGAAAAACGAATCTTTAATGGTAGCCGCGGTAGCTCAGTGGTTAGTGCGTTGGACTGCGAGCCGAAAGATCCCCGGTTCAAGCCTGGACTGGGGCTAACAACATCTTTTCATAGAAACATTTTTCTATACCGCGCTACTTCTCGGCAGTAAATGGCAAACCTCCACTTTATACCAGGTTTTTTGTTGAAGACATTGAAAAATATGAAATATTTTATACAAAAACCGAAATCAAAACCGAAACCGTAACATGGAACCGGTATACCGAAACCGTTTCGTTATAAAAACCGAAACCGTTATTCGTTTAGGTTTCAATCCTTGATATAGACTTGATGTATGGAATGTTTATGGCAAAATTCGTGTTGAGTAGTGTTATTAATCACCGCAATTCACCGCTATATCTTTCTACAGTATTATTTATATTTTCCAATACCTATTGTTCAAATTGTTGGTGTCTTTTTTTTTATATATTTTATTTTTTATTTTTATAATAATTCAACATGTTCCAACTTCAGAGCGAAATTGTATATAAAATTACAATTTTCAATAAAACCAAACAAAAAAACATTCATATTGCATTTGGTAGACCTAGAGTCCGACAAATTAGTTTTTGCATTACAAAAAAAATACAAAATAAACGTATTTCAATCAATTTAAATGCGTAAAAGTTTTGTGGTACGTATACAATTCGATTTTCGTTGTTAAATATTTGAATTTCGATTGATAGTGAATTTCAGACCAAGCGAATTTTATACATTTCTTTTTAATATTTCTATTGTACGAATTTTATTATTTTTCTTTAATTTTTATTATTATTTTTTATTTAATATTATTTTAAAAAATTCTATTGATTTTATATATTTATTGTAGCATATGCTGTAATTTACTTGTATGTATCTTTAATTTATTTTTCTCTCAGTTTTTAAAATATAATTTCAGTTTCAATAACATTTCACTAGGATAACAAACAATAGAGTGCAATTTTAAGAATTGTCACTTGACAAAAGTCTTACTTTCCACAAATACCTACTGCAACAACATTGCAAAGGCATTGGGCTTTAAGTGCTTAAGGAGTCCCATTTCAATAAGCATATGTATTCTCCTAATTTGAGTACACACACTAGCTACCTTGGCAAATCCTACTTGATTTTCCTGTCCTCTTCACCTACCTCACACCCTCCCACTCCACGCTCTCAGGCACCCTTTTCGGAGGCTGCAGTGACAACCACCCAACGTCCACCCACCGCCCTCGGCGCCCATTGTCAATTGTTCCATCGATTTTTGTCTGTCTTATGAGAAAGAGCGAGTGAGAGACGTACAAAGTTCGTGGAGACATAAGTTTTTTTGGAGAGGGAGAATATACACAGTTTGCGCTCTGTTGCAGTTGAGACAGCCAACTACTCTTTTTGCAGCGTCTGCTCAATGTCAACTTTTATTTATTTATTTTTTTGTTAACTTTTCAAAGGAACAAAAGCCACTTCATCCTTTGGATACATGACGTAGCAATTGAAATTGTTCTCTGGTTTTTGGAGATTGAAAGTTGCTTTTGCAGCAGACTCATTGCAAATTATGCTCAGAGCGAATTTGCAATGAGTAGCAGGTGCAACATGCAAAATGTTCGCTTCATACTACTGAGTATTCTGTAGATACAGATACTGTTACTGCACAAAAAGAGGGGAAATTCGCACTTGCAGCTATTTTTCTCTCCTTCTTCTCAAAAGGGGAAAAGCTGCATGTGTTACAGATGTTGGAGAGCCTGTTTGGATTTGTAGTTGGGGATTTGATTTAGTTTAACTCCTTAACATCAGTTGGAGTTGTCTTTGCAGGTCGTTGCCACTGGGTTGAAGTTGCGGCGACTGATGTTGTGTGTGGCGCGGCGCACTTATTGTTCGTGCTTCATTCTGTATTCAACAGATACAACAGAATCTTAGCGACAAAGGAAAAACAACACTTTTCATTGGCTTTTTGGGTAGAAATTTGCTGGAACATGTGATTGTATACAGGGTGTTGTGCGCGCAGTATATTAGGTTTTGTTGATTTTATAATTTTAATTTTACTTCTATGATGGCTCATGTTTAAGAAGAACATATTAAAAGGATCTAAAAGTAAAGAAATTACGCATTTTAAATAGGGTTCCAGTCTTACTAGACACTTGTAACAGAAGTTAATGTTTTTAGCAAAAGATATACGAGATTTAAATATCAAAATTACGGGTGCCTAGCCATTCCTCTCCAACAAATGCTTCATGTTGCACAACAACACCCACGTTTTTTGTTTGTTTTATTCCCGCGATAAACTCAGTCGCGGGTTTCTATGTTGTGTTGTTGGATTTGCATTTGATTGTTATTGTACTCGTAATAGGAACGAAGTCACACGTGTTTGTCAGTGCGTTCGATTTACCGCTACACACGTAATCGAAGAAAGCAACGACAAAACACATGCATAGTTCGGATCAATGAAAAGTCATTCCGTAGCTCTGCGAATTATCAAGATGTTTCAAATATCTAAAGAATCACACTTATTCAAAGGATAATGTATGAAGTAGTATCGTGTCTAAGTATAAAACAAACGAATGTTTTATAAAAGGATCTTCAATAACTGATATTGAATACAAAATTAAAACAATAGCTGTGTAATTTAAATTTGAGCCGGGACAAACTTTGTACTCAAACCAAAAACAAATTTGATTTATCTAGCTCAAATTGTTTTTGTTTTGCGTATAAAATTTGTTCCAGCTCAAATTGAAATTATGAAAAAAACACAGCTATTATTTAAGGTCTAAGTATCAAAAGGATTTAAGTAATTAAATTATGTGATTATCAACAGAGTTTAAGTATTAAAAAGGTCTTTGTTTGAAAATGGTACAGAGTAAGTAACAAAAGAGTCAAATTATCAAAAATATATTTATAATATAATAGTTTGGCACTACAGTCCTATAAGGACTTAGGCCGAGCTCTCTCACCATTTTGAGCTGTACGTGTTATATTTGTACTCATAGTGGTGGGACCTACAGTTTATTGCCGAATCCGAACGGCGGTTGAGAGCTTTTCATAGGCAATGTTTTACTCTCGTAGGTTTGCCATTTACTGCCGAGAGGTAGCGCGGTATAGAAAAATGTTTCTATGAAACGATATTGTTAGCCTCTGTCCAGGGTTGAACCGGGGACCTTTCGGCTCGCAGTCCAACGCACTCACCACTGAGCTACCGCGGCTACAAAACGGTCTAAGTATCATATTGTTTTAAGTCTTCTTCAGATCCTTGAATGCCTAGTGGGACATATGACATCAATTAATAATGGTTTCAAAATAGTAATACTATCCCAAAGGTACTCAGTATCAAAAGGATTACAGTATCTATATTATAAAAAAGGTGAAAACATCAATAGTTTAAAAAGGGTGTTAGTAACAAACACTGTTAATGTAAAGTATCCAAAGGGGTCTAAGTAATGCAGTTTTTACTAATTCAGCGAATTTTCGAGCAAACAAAATTTAACTTCAATTAAATTTAAAATTTTATATTTCATTTATAACGGAATTTAACAATTTCCGATTACCGAATAGTGATCGCATGAAAACCCGAATAATCAATATACATACATTCTCTGAAATATATTACATATCCAAATGATTCAGGGTATCAAAATGGCAAAAGTAGCTAAAGTGTATTAGAATCTAAGTGATCATACTAAATCATAAATATCATAATGAACCAAAACATACAATAAATACTAATTTTAAATACAATATTTAAGTATGTCCTTATTACTTTTTAATACAACACACCAATTTCAATTTCAAGCAAATCAAAAAAGAAAACCAATAAAGTGATATTATATTTTTCGAATATAATATCACTAAAATCAAAAAATCACCCCATAATTTTGGGTTTTATTGCAAATACAACAAAATAATTTCCAAGTACATACAGCAAAGAACACAGACGCTGGTCACGCGCGATTCCATGTCGTCGTCTCTTATTTATGTGCAGGATCATGGATCAGCTATGTTCGGCAAAGAGCACAAAAGTTACCAAACGGTAGCCGCATTCTCCGAAATTGCGTGTGCATTTCGTTCGTGATGCGAAACAAATTTTTCGGGTTTTACGATTTTCTCTTTTGTACTTTTTCGGTTTTAATTTTATTATTTTTTTTTTTTTCGTTTTGCGTGTTTCGACAATTGTTTTCTGTTCATGTCCGAACTGATTAAAATTAATCCACTTTTAGTAAAGGTGAATGCAAGAGATCATGTATTTTTTTTTTATTTCGCGAGGTTCGCATTTTTTACAAATTTTGCAAGATTATTTTAAAAAATTCACTTAGTTGCAAATGGAACGAGTATCTTTTTAAGGGCCATTTAAAGTCGGAAGCTTCTATGTATATTGTAGAAGCTTTATTTAGTGGAAAAATATATAGAAAAAATATAACGTAGATAAATTTTAAAAACTTTGTGTTTATTAGACAACGTTTAAAGAATTAATAAATTAAATTAGTAAAATAAATGATATTGTTAAGAAAAAATAAATTGTTTCTATATAAAGGCAATGCTACTAAGTCAATAAGTGAAAAAGAGAAGAAAGATAACTCTGCGCACTCAAGGGAAGAGATAGAAAGATCATGCGCAGTGGGGGAGTGATGGAGAAAGACATAAGTGATCAGTGCAATAAAACATCTGAGTACGAAAGAGATGGAAACTGCATTGATTCTCAACCAATTTAGAAGTTTCTGGAAACTTCTAAAATCTCGGTCTGCGTCCTTTCTGAGGTGTAACACTGCAGTAGTGATTTGAGAGCATACCAATATCTACTTATACATTTCATGAACGAACTATGTTAAGTTAAATTTTACACATACTTGCTATATTGTTAGAATTTAATGTTAAATATATTACGTAAATTGAATAAATAAAATGTATTGCATGTATTAAAATCAAAACTTCTTGTTGAGCAAAAACAACCAGAAGTAGTTTGTGGCAAAATAATAATTCGCAGAATTGTTGACCCGTCTTACTTTACTCCGAACTTTGCATGTGTTTTGTTATTGTTTTATTCGATCACTTGTGTAGCGTTAAAACGAACAAACATCTTGTGCTAAGTTTACTACATTCTTACAACAAACATTTGCGACTCTAACAACACAGCAACGAAATACGCGATCGAGTTTTTCACGGAAATAAAACAATCAATATTCGTGGGTGTGTTGTAACAAAGAATGTTTTTATTGGGGTGTTCTTCGATCAATTGTGTAGCGTTAAATCGAACACAATAACAAACACACGCCCTCTGCTAAGTTCACTTCATTCCTACAGCAAATATTTGAGGATCTAACAACAAAGAAAAGAAATACGCGATCGAGTTTTTCGCGGAAATAAAACAATCAAAATTCAAGGGTGTTGATGTATCTAAAGATGTTTTTATTGCAGTTTTCTTCGTTTTAATCGAATACAATAACAAGCACACGCCTCCTACTAAATGCACTTCATTCCTACAACAAAAATTTGCGAATCGAACAACACATCAACCAAATATGCGACCGAGTTTTTCGCGGAAATAAAACAAATAAAATTCGGGGGTATGGTTGTACCAAAGAAAGTATTCGTGGGTGTTGTTGTACCAAAGGATATTTTTATTAGGATGTTCTTCGATCAATTGTGTAGCGTTAAATCGAATACAATAACAAACACACGCCTTCTGCTAAATTCACTTCATTCCTACAGCAAACATTTGCGAATCTAAAAACACATCAACGAATTACGCGATTGGGTTGTTCGCGGAAATCAAACAATCAAAATTCGTATGTGTTGTACCAAAGGATGTTTATTTGGGGTTTTCTTCGATCACTTGTGTAGCGTTAAAACAAAAACAATAACAAACACATGCCTCCTGCTAAGTTCACTTCATTCCTACAACAAACATTTGCGAATGTAACAACACATCAACCAAATACGCGATCCAGTTTTTCGCGGAAATAAAACAATCAAAATTCATGGGTATTTGTTGTAACAAAGGAAGTTTTCATTGTGGTTTTCTTCGATCACTTGTGTAGCGTTTAATCGAATACAATAACAAGCACACGCCTGCTACTAAGTTCACTGCATTCCTACAGCAAACATTTGCGAACCTAGCAACACATCAACCAAATACGCGATAGAGTTTTTCGCGGAAATAAAACAATCAAAAATCTGGGATGTTGTTGCACCCAAGGAAGTATTTGTTGGGAGCGGGATTACATCACTGCGCCAGTCAATAAATTCAAGTGAAATTTAAAAATTTTAATAATACATAAATAAATTTCATAAAATCGAATTTATTTAAAAATCTTCAAATATAATTTGTATTTTTATCAAACAAATTTTAATATTCAGCACGTTGTCACAAAGATAGCTTTTAAAGTGCTTTAAAAATATGAAGTAATTTAGTTATTTTTTTTACGTTTATATTTTATTAGTTACTAAAAGTGTTTCACTTTGTGAACACCCTCAACCTGCATAACATGCGCTCATAAATATTAACAAACACCACACACAAACAGCAAGTCAGAGAGAATCCAAATGAAGACCGCTGAAGGAATTTTAAATCCTTGAAATTCTTTTGCAACATTCAGCCAGCCAGTCGGCCAAACTTTTCGCCGTTCATGGTTTATTCATGAGGTGCAACATTTGCTGCAACAAAAATGCATCCACAACAGTTGGAAAAAGTTTTGGTTTTGAGTTTTTTTTGTTTGCGTTTTGGCACAGCTAATGCGTCAATAGTTGCCACAAATTCGGCGAAAGTCAACTTTTTTCGTTTGCCGTATATGAATATTGAAATTAAGTTGAAAATAATGGTAATAAAATACATCCCACGAGCAAATATAAAAAAAAGAAACCATTAAAACGAAAACGAAAAATCTCGCCTTCTTTACGATGCTAAATCCTTGTTGGTCCTTAATGGCCGTGTCACCAAAGCATGCTACAAAAACGTATGCAATAAACTTTTGCTTATGACCACCAATAAATTCACCATATTACATAGCCTGAGTTTGCAAATTCACATTTTAACCCAGTACAAATTCATTTAAATTATATAGCGAATAACATAATATATTAAAAAGAAAGAAATATAGCTTGAAAATAAAAGCAAATGTATTTAAAATATGTCCAAAGGCAAATCTATTTGTTTTTTACTACATTGATGTTGTTTTTTTACCGCATTTCTGTACACAATGTTATTATAGTTGTGTTAAAAATAACTGTTTATGTATTTATTTAAATGTCCACAAATATGTGGAAACATTACTACATTCTGTATTTATTTAATATATGCATTTATTTTGTTTGCATTCTCTATTTATTTAAAAGCCAAACAAATTTTATTTTCTTAAAAAAAACGAACTTTTAAAAATGAGTATAACAAATATATTTTTCTAATGATGAAGATGGTGCATACATTATAATTTTCTATTGGTTTGTATTGGACTAAATGTGCATTTGATTCAAAATTACTTAGCAGCTAATGTTCGCTGAATATAACGAGCTGAGTTTTTTTCTAAAGAAAGAGGT
The DNA here is from genome assembly GCA_951804985.1 of Dryomyza anilis. Taxonomy (NCBI): domain Eukaryota; kingdom Metazoa; phylum Arthropoda; class Insecta; order Diptera; family Dryomyzidae; genus Dryomyza; species Dryomyza anilis. The sequence continues at coordinate 96,241,828 of OX638130.1, read as the reverse complement.
ATGTTTTGAAAATAAATACAGATGTATTTAGAATACGTCCTAAAGCAAATGTATTTGTTTTTTACTACATTGATGTAGTTTTTGTTTGCCACATTTCTGTATACAATTTTACTATATTTGTGTTAAAAATAACTGTTTATGTATTTTTATAAATGTGCAGAAATATGTAGAAACATTACTACATTCTGTATTTATTTAATATATACATTTATTTTGCCTGCATGCTCTATTTATTTAAATGCCAAGAAAAATATATATTCTTTAAAAAAGAATTGTACATACTTTCAAAAATGTGCATAAATTAGAATTTTCTATTGGGTTGCATTGTAGAAAATGTGCATTTGATTCAGAATTACTTAGCGGCTAATGTTCGCTGAATATAACGAGCTGAGTTGAACAAATTTTAGTTAGTCTTAAATTTATACGCAAAACTTTATAAAGTTTTCCCAAAGCCTGAAGGTTACAGAAAAATAAAATATTAAAAAAATTATGCTTTGGGTGGTTTGTGATGTAAGCTAACATGTGGAAGATTTAAGTGAAGTTGCCAACTTTGAAGATCGTCTCTGAGGTTCTACAGCAAATGCGTTTTATAATTAGCTCTGTTTATATCGTCACTGACATTGCAAAGGAGCGAATGTACATTTTTAAAAATGTTGGGAAATCAAATTATAAAATTTGAATTGCTTTAAAATGTTTTGCAAATAATAAAAATTAAAAAAATGTTTTAAAATAATGAAGCCAATTAATACAAACAATAAATGCTTTTACACCATTTATTTTATCTTGTATCAATAAAAAGTTATCGCTTGCAAATACCAAATTCGAAAAATTGAAAATCATCCCAAAAGATCGAATCTTTTCGTTTCATGTTTGCATTCTTTTATTAATAATTTTTTATTATTAATTAAATAACTTTTCGTGTATTTTAAATATTTATGTTAACAATAAACTATTTCTATGTGTTTTTAATTGTACTATTAGTTTTATAGGTGTATCTTATTGATTCTATAGGATAGGATTATTAAAAACGAAGTTCATAATATCAAAAGTATTGTCGCTATAGTTGTGTCATTTTCTTTTAATAGAATAAACTACAGCATCATTATGTTAAATGATGCAAACTATTGATTTTGTATGTATTTCATATTGTTTCTATAGGATGAAAATATTAAATATATCCTATATAGGATAAAAATAATTGTCTTCAGAGTTTTGTCATTTTGTTTTTATAGGATACACTATACCACCAATATGTTGTATATAACAAACTATTGTTTTTGTTTGTATTTCCTATTGATTTTATATGATCAAATTATTAAATATGAACTTCATTCGATGAACATTATTGTCGTTATAGTTTTGCCATTTTATTTTAAAAGGATGCATAAATAGGATGAATAGAGTTACATAATTTTATTAAGTACTAATATATGTTTTTAAATTTATTTATTTCCAGATTGACTTCGTTGTATCCATATTGTTGTACGCAATCAAAAATTAGCGAAGGAAGGCAGCACAAAACTTCAAGTCAAGGACGTTTGCAAGTACACACTTGGGATAATTTTTATTTCCATTATAGGAAACTTTGTAAAAATGACGAACACTGTAAGTTTGTATCCTAACGTTTTACCACCATCTTAAATGGATTTCTCATAACTAATCCTGCTAATGAGTTATACCCGTAGAAGAAGTGTGAAGAATATCATCATGTCTTTGGAAAATATATTCGTCTCCATAGAATTAAATTCCCCAACACGTACCATATGTCTAACACAACGAATATTATTCTCAACTCATAGTTTTGATCCTGTACTATTTTGAATATTATTATATTACAACCAATGACAAGAAAAAATATCTTTTCTGCATTAGACACGAAGTGCTACACAAAAATATGGTTTTCAAAATAGGCAAAAGAAAATTAAAACATTACAAAAAAATAAATTAGCAAAAAAAAAAAAAGGTTGATTCAAAATGGTAAAAAATTCTAAAATTGTTATGGATTTTTGTCCGGGGCCATTCCTAGTAGAAATTTTGGTAGGGCCATGGTCATGAAGTGATCATGTCATTATTTGAGATGATCGGTATATGACGAGGCCCATAATGTCCTTGTAAGGCAGTGTCCTGATCATGTACTGACCTCAGGTCATGATCTTGTACTGATCGTGCAATTCCCCATTTTATTATTTACCCGACAATTGCCTTGTCAGAGCATAATAGGGTTTCTCTTATTAAATCTCGATCATTGTCTGATGTCGTTTCGTTATGAGGAACAAATAATGTAGCTATGATCGGGAACATTGACTATTTAGATAATGCAAACCCTGGTATGGTAAGCATGATAAGGGCATGCAAAGGCATTGATCATATTTTCTCTAATAGGACTTACCCAACGAAAACCCGCTCATTTCCCGATGGCGCATCAGGCAAATTTCTACTAGGGATGTACCTTCTTTGAATGATATGGTTTAAAAGTTAAAAATCTAAATTAAACAAGTCAAAATGTTTATACAAATGTACACAAATTATTTTCACAAAGTAAAATATTTTGTATTTACAATTTTTTATTTGTTAAGTTTCGATTTTATTTTACCATAAAATCAAAATTTATATTCATTCAAATTTACAGTTCACTTCGGCCAATATAAAGTACAATTCACAGGCAGATTTTTGTGTTATATGAGGCATTTTAACACAAGTAGACGGGTCACAATCGACCGATCATGCATATTTTCAATTCCAGACTACGTAAAGGGTTTTTTAACAGGGACGCTACAAAAGTAGAGCGACAGGGACAGCAAACGACGCCATATTTCTTGCCGCTCTTTTGACATTACTGTTCAATAAGGTTTGCCATTTCATGATGGAAAGATAAACGAATTCGAATTTCGGTAGTAAATTTTAATAATTTCGATTCGTTGTTGGCTTTCCATCATGAAATGGCAAACCTTACTGAAGAGAAATGTCAAAAGAGCTTTTGTAGCGCTCTTATTGACAAACCCTTTAGATGTCATTTATCTAGCTCTTTTAGATTTCCTGTTAATGTGAGTTCAACAGACAGTCTTTCTGAGTGTTACAAACGGTGTACCAAACTTAATATACTCTAAGACACTTGTAGGGCATAAAAATACTTAAGAGCAAATCAATGTGAAAATAAAAATGACCTATATCGCAAAAATTAGAGCAAATTTAAAACACTGATGCCATTTTTACTCCACCAAAATTATTTTAATGATATATTTCGAAGAAGACTTAATTCCAAATGTATGTAAGGTCCAATATTTCTTATTAGTAGGTCAACACTTCAGAAACAGTACGTGTTCAGGAATTTTATTGTTTTGAGAGACGAATATTTTCTCCCAAGATTTCGAGATTTAATATGAGAAATCTATTAAAAATGGAGGTAAAACTTTAAGATACAAACTTACAATATTCAGTGGAGGCTACATAGCTGCTTAGACGTCAGAAAAGCACAACGAACCATCCCGCTATAAAGTAACGAAATATATTGGATATCCTTTAAATCCTTTCGGACTCCATAGCGCCTAAACCAGACGTGAAGGAATATAATTTTTTTTCATTTTTAATGCATGGTCAGTGCAGTAAATCTAGTATTATCAATTAATCACGAAATTTCGTTTCATTTAATATTTTTATATAGAGGAACATGGGAACATCCCTAGTTGAAATTTGCCTGATGCGCCATCGGGAAATGATCGGGTTTTCGTTGGGTAAGTCCTATTAGAGAAAATATGATCATTGCCTTTGCATGCCCTTATCATGCTTACCATACCAGGGTTTGCATTATCTAAATAGTCAATGTTCCCGATCATAGCTACATTATTTGTTCCTCATAACGAAATTAGCATCAGACAATGATCAAGATTTAATGAGAGAAACCCTATTATGCTCGGGCTCTGACAAGGCAATTGTCGGGTAAATAATAAAATGGAGAACTGCCCGATCAGTACATGATCATGGCCTGAGGTCAGTACATGATCAGGACACTGCGTTACAAGGACATTATGGGCCTCGTCATATCCCGATCATCTCAAATAATGACATGATAACTTCATGACCATGGCCCTACCAAAATTTCTACTAGGGATGTTAATATAACTAGAGTATTAATGTTAATTTAATACGGTTTATCATATAAATTTAACATCGTGATACTATTAAATTAACAGTACAAAAAGGAAAAACAAATCGATAAATCATGTCAAATTAACATTTTTCAATTTTAATTTAACAAGATATCAAGTTATTCGAACAAGTTATCAAATGTAAATCTAACATTATACAACTGTTACATTAAAAATAAAGCATGGTGAATCAAACCGATAATTCATGTTCAGTTAACAGTTCATACTTTGAATAATTAACCTTATGAAATCATGTTAAATTTCTGTATCTTTTTAAAAATTAACACTATGAATCTGTTTGAACAAAAGAAACAAAATGAAATCTGTTTAATTTCTGTTTAAATTTACATGATTTTTTCCCTGAGTGTATGTTCCCATATAAATGTCAGAGTTATTATTTTTACTATTGATTTTATGTTGCAATATATTTAAAAAAAAATAGTCTGAATAATATAATTAATTATTTTATCATATTTATATAATAGTATAAGTCAGTTTATTTTAATGTGACAAACTATTCTTTTAATGGGACATTTCACATTAATTTGTAACAGTAAAAACTATTGAAATCAATAGTGAGACGCCACATTAATAGTTCCCACACTATAATATTAATAGGACAAATCGCATTGACTAATTTTAATAGTAAACCAGTTGGGAAGGTTAGATCACATGGGAAATTTTAAAGTAGGTATAATTATGATAGTTAGTATTATCAAAATTATAGTCGGTCTAAGCCGACTATAGATACCCTACACATATGTGTGGTTACCATTCAAAGTGATATATAGGTCACCAGGGTATACGAATCCTGAAAATAACTACAAACATTCCATCTCTGAAGAATTTCCATTCATTTGATACCCATATTTACAAATGGATAGGTGTACCGAATTTCGATTTTTTTTTTGTGAACCACAAGTCTTTTCGCCGGAAAACATTATTATCATGTATTTGAGCATGATATCAATATATATTTGACCAAAAAAGTTTACCTAAGCACGTATACATAAAAATTGATCTTTATATGTACATTTTATATGAGGTATTTGAACATAAGTGGTCGGATCATAGGTCACAATGGACCGATCTCGCCAATTTTTTCGCACATACAGCGTAGGTATATTAGTAATCTAAGTTATAAGTTTCATTTATCTATTTTAAAAGTAGTAGGGATTTCAACAGACAGACAGACGGACAGACGGACAGACAGACAGACAGACAGACAGACAGACAGACATCGCCAGACAGGAGGTCATGCTGATCAAGAATATATATACTTTTCCATACCGGAGATGCTTCCTTCTGAGTGTTACAAACGGCGTACCAAACTGAATATACCCTTTCACTCTTAGTGTAGGGTATAAAAATCGTTGAATCTATAGGAATTCCTATGAATTTTATAGTTTTTTTTTCTGAGTGCATATTCGTCCCGTTGGCATGATAGTGACGATATAAACTAATCATAAAAATTAAGAATTGGTTCATGAATACGATGAATTTGTTTCAAAATGTTTCGTTAATTGCGATTGGAGTAAGATAATATAAATTAATATAAATCTTTTGTAATAAATTATTAGTAATTTGATATTATTCAATATGCAGATCATTGAAAAGTAATATTCAAAAATGATCTACATATGAAAAAACATAATCACTTTTATAGAAAAATCACAAAACATTAACATGCAAAATCTCGATATAAATGAATTTTAATACATAGAGGCTTTGCTTAGCTTTGTCGTAAAATCATTTTATGTTGACGTAATAAAACTTATACGACTGTTTTGGCAATTTGACTCTTATCATTTTCCCTATGATCTCTGTTGAACGTATAATAATCTTTTTACGCATTAAACTCAACGTAAAATTAACTAGAGAGTATATATTTCTGGTCTATTAATATAGAATATTGTCAGAATTTTAATATATTTACAAAATTGTGATAAAACTTATAAATTAAGAATTAAATACAACACTGTAATACGTATTTTTTTAAAACATATCTTTTAAATAATCATTGTCTACATTTAGTTCAAGTTGTCATTGAAAACAATTAAAACCACATTAGTACCCAACGTTTAGTAATCATTATAAAGACTTTAGTTGTTTCTGCGAAAATTCAATCAACAAGAAAAAAAGAAAAGGTCTTCGAAAAATTTACCCAAAAATACCTCAAGAAATACAAACAAAACTAATTACTTTGGAATTTCACTTGGCATTTTTAAAAGTGCATCGAAACATCAATGAAAACCCAAAGAAAAAGCAATAAAACAATAAAACATAATGAGAACCGATACATGGCGGCTGCCCCAAAATAATAACTATGCCGAAAGCAATTTTGTAGCCGCACCAAATAAAGAAATCAATCTGGGGTAGAACTAAAAAAAAATGAAAAGAGCAAAAATAAAATAAAAACAATTTGTAACTCTGCGAATGTTTGGAATTGAAAAATAATTGCAAGAACTTCAATTAAAGCGCCGTGTACTACTCTACTCGTGGCTTTGATTTTAAATATGTCTGTTGTTCGAAACTTGTTCGTTTATTCGCATAGTAGGTACCTATATTGATGTTGTCCGCCTGTCTGTCTGTCTGCCTGTCTTTCCGTTTCATCTCGTTGATGATGACGTTGATAATAATAATAGCGTGGAACAACAGCTGCCTGGACCACACATCAATGATATTTATGAAGATTTTGGTACCAGTACCACATGTACTTCCTACAATCAACTCAAGTATTTGCAATATTGTTTTGTGTCATTACAATGTAACGTTTTAAACTGGTCCTATTATGTGCAAACGACAGTCATTGTGTCAAATTATGTTATTAATTAAATTGAAACATATGATACTTAAGACAATTTTCGACATCAGCTGGTTCTGTTTCTTATACTTGCTAAATGCATCGCAATTAAATAGTTAAATGTCGTCTAAAATGTGAAACTAAATACAATATTTCATTTGCAGCAGAAAACATTTAGGAAATTAGTTTAGAAAAAACAAATAAGAAATTCATAAAAGTACTCAAACAGTTAGCAGTTTTTCAGTAACAAAAAAAATATTTGTCCTTAGCTGATTTGTAAACATTATTTTAAAGTAATAAAGGTTTCAAATGAAAAAATCACACTACTCAACAAAACTGCACCCAGAAAAAAATACTATATAAATAATAGTTTTTTACTATTAAAAATATTCAATAGGATAAATTATTATTTTAATCGGAAAATACCATTAAATACCAGAAAATACCATGACATTGCCATTGAGTTTATATGAACATTTTTATTTTTTGTATACTATTAAATCAATAATTGTCCTATTGACCAATTTTAATGGGATTTTAGGGAATTTTTTTCTGGGTGTATACTATGGACATCATTGTTTTTTATAATTTATACACACAGAAAAATCCTCTTTTGGCATGAGGTTAATCGAAGCAACGTTTCATTGTTGCAACCGAAATGCATTTGTTGTCATTAAAATGAACGTACTTCATTTCTCTATAACCGAAATGTTAGTCCACGAAACTGCACATTCGGTTGTCGTAACCACATGATTACATTTTTCATTTTGCAAAAATTGACCTTCGTGTATTTGTTACGGCAACTGAGTAAAATATTGTGTCAACAAAACAAATAAAAACGGCAAACTCAGCAGTAGCACCTAACTATTATGGATAGAAAATAATAGAAAAACTTTAATTAGGTAAAATAATTTTGCTACAACCTCATGTTTGCTGAATTGGAGGTTGTAACAACCACATGTTTGCTGATTAGAATGAACGTAACTTATTTTACTATAAGCGAAATGTTAGTCCGCGCAACTGCTCGTTCGGTTGTCGTAATCTCACACACAAAATAAGGATTGTGTACGAATTATTTGCAGCAAACAATCGAATGTTTGTACTGAGTAACTATTGTTTTTACTGAAAACATATCATATAATTTGCCATAAATAATAACTGGTTTCTGCAAACATTTCAAATTATTAGTATTTGTAAGATATAGACATTTATTTGTCGTAAACACTTTAATTGTTCTCATGAAACACTTCATAAGTGTTCAATTAATTACTTATTCCTCCTAAACACATTCTTTACTTCTGGTAAATACTACATTTATTTGTCATAAACGGTGTATTTTAATTATCGTTTGGAATAAACACTCAAATAATAATTCATTGAAGTATTTGCACGAATATTACCGAAAGCAATCATTGGTAGTGCTATGCCTAACCTCGTTTGTTTTACAAATCTTTAGTTTCATTTTATTTTGAGTCATTTTAATAAATGTTGTTCATGAGAAAATGAAAATACATTGGAATAATATTACAAATTGTTTTATATAATTTGTTATTGATGTACATATATTTCTCGACAGAACTCACATTCGACTCAGAAAAAATAGCAGTTTTTGTGTAATAATCATTGGAGATCATGGAGTTTGAAGATGTTAATCAGAAAATTGGATTACTATTTGTTTTCGATTATTTAAAGTTTAATAATAATAAATTTCACTCCATGGCTTAATGAGTAACCACAAAATGTGTTTAATGCATACATGTGTTTGTGTGGAATGTGGATTCTGTTTGGAAGCATATTTATGGGAAACACTTTTGTGTAATCAAGAGTGTTTGCAGCAAAAGAGTATACATTTTTTTATTGTTTGATACAACTAGTACATGTTTTTTGGAGTTTAAGCATTTGCTACAAATCATTTAAATTGGTTGTGGCAAGTAATATTCCAAACCCTTCAAGTATTTGTTTGCATTATTGTTTGCACCAAAACAAGATATTTTTTTGTGTGCATGATTGCATTTTTTATTATGCCATTTCTTAAAATAAAATTTGAATTGAAAGTTTTGACAGCCTCATGCTACTTGAACTACTTGAAGATTGCAACATCCCCATTATTGCTGATGAGGAGGTTACCACAGCCTCATGCTTACTGACTAGGATGTTGCCACAACCGAATTAAGAGGTTGTTGCAAATACTTTATCAGTGGAATAATTCTGTAGCGTAATTTAGTTGGTTAATGCAAGAAATTTCTCGAAAATTCATTTGAAACTATATTTATATTGTGATTATCCAGTACGATAATACGTAGACCTTCGATTTCAACAGATTACATAATACACCCGAATATAATTTCCATTCACAATCGTTTTACTTGACGTTTTTTTCCCATAGATAATGTAGGCACTATCAGCACAATTTTTAGAAATAAAATATATGTTTGTTTTTTAATATCATATATAGTAATTAAGACAATGAGCTAATAGTAGATTAAATACAATGACTCTATAATAAAACATACATAATATGCACACGCGAATCTACTCAAAAATGTATTTCCTAGATTATAAAAACTTTTTTTTAATTAAATGTTGATAACCGCTGTGAAAAATGGACAAATGCTAATAACAGTCATCAAATAATAAATGCTGTTGCTCTGTTTAGTAAATGAGTTACCTATGGGAATAATTTTAACTCAGTAGTCCATATGACTAAAATGTAGTATGTATAATTAATAATAATTGAAATATAATTGATGGTGGTGCTTTGTATAAACGATACAATACATAGACAACATAATGAGAAAAATATATCCTATGGATATACTATACAACATTTAAATATAGTGCATACTTTGAATTTTCCTATTATGTTACGTTCAAAAAAATTGCATTCGAAATTTACGCTTTTTAGATTCAAAGATCTTGAAACCTAATTGATATACGGAGAATTTATAGTTAAATTTTTCAATTAAGAGACAAACTTTTTTAGAAATCTATTTTTGTAAAGTGTCCAGCAGGAAATGACTTCATTAACGACAAGGGATGATATCGGTCATCGACCGTTCTCACCTGACATTGGGGAATCATTAAGGAATAATTGAGGACATTTTCCACTGGGCAACGTTATTGGCTCAGTGTATAGTAAGCTGGACCGCGAGCTGAGGTACAGGGTTCAAAACACACGACCGTTAACATTAAGCATATAAATGTTTTAATCTAATGATAAATAATAAAATGATTTATGAATATGCCGAGCATAGTTCAAACTAGAGATGGGCGCGTGCCGTGCTTTTTTCGTGTCACGCCCGATAATCTGAGTTCGTGCGTGCAAATCTCCGTGCGTGCTAGTTGCTGACGTGCCTGTGCGTGTTCCTGCCTCCAAAATCAGGCATTGATTTTTTTTATAGTTTCTACCCCAATTTAAAAAAACCCTTGGTATTTTAAACTTTTCTTAAAAATCTGTTGTTTTAGTTTTACTTATGGATTTAACAGAATAAAACTTAATTTTTGAATTATTTATTACATATTCGGGTTCCAAGATTTTTAAAATTGTGGTTCCGGTTTCAACCAACAAATTAAATGGGTTTCGAGTCCGGTTCCATACATTTTTAATAACGGTTCCGATTCCGGTTCTTTGCGTTCCCTGACAGGAACTATAATATCTGTTCCGGTTCTGGTTCCGATATATAGCGGTACCGATTCCAACAAGAAAAAATATATATGTTCCGATTCCAGTTCCGGCTCAACACATTTTTAATAACAATTTTGGTTTCAAAAATCTAAACGGTTCTGGTATTATTTTTCAAGTTTCGTTTGCATTTTCAAGTTTTTCCGTGCTTTTTTCGTGTTTTGTCGTGTTTCTTCGTGTCTTTTAAAATCCCGTGTTTTATCGTGCTTCTCGTGCGTGCCTGTAAATTTACTCGTCGGGCTCGTGCTCGTGCGTGTCACCTATCGGCGTGCCCGTGCGTGTCCGTGCCATCAAAAACAGGCACGCGCCCATCTCTAGTTCAAACTAACGATGAAAATTAATAGTGTTATTTTATTGGTTTTCATTTTTAAAATATTAACACAATGTTCGTCAAAAACTGTTAAAATTTGAAATGCTTGTATATTTTACATACGAATTACTGGTAAATAACCTTTTTTATGAAAATTCATTGTATAAAAGAGTACCAATATTATGTTCAAAGGGCATTTTTAAATAAATGCATAAATTAGAAAAAAGTTAGAAATGTTGTTAGTTAGTTTGGACTATGCTCGAGATAAACATAAATGTTTTTTTTTATCATTAAATCGTAGATGATAAAATAAAAATGTCTAAAAATAACATATTCCGAGTTCAGATTCAATTATCTTAAAAACGTAATGAAATATTAGCATTCATCAGTATATTAAAATTAGTCTAGACAATTAAAACAAAAATTGCATTTAAGTTTTTTTGTTAAACTATTTTTCCACAGAACTAATTTTTTTTATTCTAAGTAGTGGGTGAGAACGGCTTAAAAATATTATTGCAATTTTCTTAAAAAAAAAAACGTTATGTAATAGAATAAAACTGAATATGAAATCAAAATCAGCACCAGCGAGTCATATAGAATTGATGTATGGAATGTCCATGGATAAAAACGTGTTAAGTAGTATTATTAACTCGAATGGTCATATTTTAAAAAGTAGAAGAGATGGAGAAAAGTAAAGTATTTTGATCATGACTTTAGACTATGTTTTGGATAGCCATAAATAGTTTTCTGGTTTATCATAAGAGTCTAAATGCTAAAAAAAAAAATTCAAACATTATCCAAAAATAGTAAAAAAAAAAAACAGTTAAATTTTAACTCTAAAACATGTACTACGTGTGTCGCATAATTTCTATATGTAAAATTTATGGTTTATATAATCGTGGAGCTTCTCATCACAATGACAAGCATTTTTATATTTAAGTTTTTTTTTTATTATTTGTTTTTTTTTTCATTCATTAACATTTTGTCGCCCCCTTTGATTAGATACCACACGGAATTGTTAAAAGTTTTTTGCAAATCATAGCAAAACAAACAATAATACTACTAATTAATCTTGATAATGAAGAGTTCGCTCATTTCATCGTTCGTTTGTTCTAGTATAATTTGTTTTTAATTTTTAAATATTGTTTTAGACACATAGAGTATGAGAGACACTTGATGTGTTATAATTCACCAAAACAGTTAAACGATTAGACGAAATACAGTAGCGTTTAAAAATTCTGTAACATCTGAAGTGTGGTCGTCGTGTCTTTTTCTTATTTGACAGAGCCTATGTTAATCATGTTTAACAGTGAGGCAAAAAGTAACTCTAGCTGCTTAAATTCTGATAAAAATTGCGATATTTCACAATGTATCTGTTGTTTGTGATGTTATTTGGTAGGAAAGTTCGCTGGTTCGACTCACCGCGATGGCAAGAACAAAAAATAGAAATCATCTACTATATATTTGTGAATGTACCACTGGGAGTGGCACCGTCCATAGAAGGTACATTTTCCATATGATGTATGTCAACAGTTATTATAGTGATATCAAGATATTTCACACCAGGGTATCAACCACCCCAAAATTTTTAAACTCACCAGACCAAAATTCACCACATCAAAATTCACCACAACGAAACTCATCTGACCAAAATTCACCACACTAAAACTTACCACACTAAAATTCTCCACACTAAAACTCACCAAACTAAAATTCACCACACCAAAATTTACCACACCAAAATTCACCACACCAAAATTCACCACACCAAAATTCACCACACTAAAACTCACCACACTAAAATTCACCACACTAAAACTCACCACACTAAAATTCACCACACCAAAATTTACCACACCAAAATTCACCACACCAAAATTCACCACACCAAAATTCACCACACTAAAACTCACCACACCAAAATTCACCACAGCAAAATTCATCATACTAAAATTCACCACACTAAAACTCACCACACTAAAATTAATAATAATAATAGTTTGGCGCTACAGTCCTGTATAGAACTTCGGCCGAGCTCTCTCACTATTTTGAGCTGTGCGTGTACTCAAAGTGGTACTCAAAGTGGTGGGACCTACAGTTTATTGCAGAATCCGAACGGCGTGTGAGAGCTTTTCATAGGCAATGTTGTACTCTCGTAGGTTTGCCATTTACTGACGAGAGGTAGCGCGGTATAGAAAATTGTTTCTATGAAAAGATGTTGTTAGCCCCAGTCTAGGCTTGAACCGGGGACCTTTCGGCTCGCAGTCCAACGCACTAACCACTGAGCTACCGCGGCTACTAAAATTCACCACACCAAAATTCACCACACAAAAACTTCTACTGGGAAAAACTCTACGGGGAAAAATTCTACCCACGTATAACTAATATTTTGTTTTATACTCTACTCTACTACACACCATATCTCTTCTAATCGTTGTGAGATATAAATAATAAAAAATTTCTTTATATTAATAAAATCACTCCATACTCTTGCATTCAGAAAATCTTGGCACGAAAATAATACAAATTTTGATTGTTTTAAACAATTCCTCTCCATTGTTTCACATATAAATTATTTTCTGTACTCAACATGGAATTTTGTTTGTTTAAAGTTAGTGATCGTCGAAACAAAGAGTCATTATATTTTGTATAATGGTTGTTAAAATTTTTCACCATACTGTGAACTATAATTTTGTGCTATCTATACCTACAGAAATGTGACAAGCGGGAAATTAGTCGCATAGACTATTCGAAATTAAATATTTTGTACGAATATGTGTTAAATATGACGTCATAGAGAGGTTTCGTTCTCACAACGATTAGAAGAGATATGGTGTGTAGTAGAGTAGAGTATAAAACAAAATATTAGTTATACGTGGGTCAGTTCTTGTTTAGTTTCATATTTAACGCTTGACAGTGTGGAAGTTACAAAGACGTTGTTGTCTTTTGATTAATTAAATTTTATATTTTGCTTATTTCGTAAAAATGGTTTTAATAAAAAATGAAAATAAAATTTTTGTACCCGAATATTTGAATGGTGAATTCTTTGCGAATACACTGGAAGAGGGTCTGCGTGAATCGCAGGTGCAAATACACGAAATCAATTTCGAATGGGGTAGTAATCCTGGTGATAATTATTGTTCGAGCATTTATCGTGTTTTGGTGACATACGAAAGAGTAGCCGCCGGTATTACACAGTCCGAACGTGAACAATTGTCATTGATTGTGAAAACAATTCCGGTCTCACCGGAAACACAATTTCTCGAGGATGTTGGTGTATTTATGAAGGAGAAAACAAGTTATTTTGATGTTTTGCCACGTCTGGAAATACTTGCCAATGGTGAAAAGTTTGGTGCAAAGTATATATTACAAAAAATTGTAAATAAATGTTATTTAAATTAATGATATTTTCTTCGCTTTGCAAGATGTTACTACACACAAAAGGAACCGGTGAAAACTATTGTTTTTAATGATCTTAAAGTTGATGGTTATACAGTGGCTTCACGTCAAAATGGTCTGAACTGGGATCATTCGTGTTTGATTCTGCAGAAATTGGCTAAATTTCATGCCACTTCAATGGTGTTGGCTAAGAAGGTACCAACTGATAACAGTCACAGTAATTATATAATGTGGGGTTGTGATAAGCAATAATTAGAATTATGTTAAATTGTGTCCGGTTTCGATCGTGTTGGGGTTTTATTTTTTTTTACATCGTTATTTTTAATTGCGTGTCTTTATTTATGGTTCATCACGTTATTAATTGACATGATCTTGAGTAAATAGCAGATGGGTGCTACGTCATTCGCATTACTATTTATCTATATTGCCCACATTCTTGGGAAATACATTTATCGAAAAAAACAAAAACGTAATAGAGATGCGTTTCTTAGAATCAACATTTTATTTATATACACCATAAGTCATGTTTTAATGAATATTAGTGAAAATTTAAATTTTTTTGTGAAATTTAATTTATTATTTTAAAATTTAAATTTTTAAGTGAACATTTTTTTAAGGAAAATAAAAAAAAAAACAATTCAATCAAAAACTCAATACATCAGAAGTAATAGTTAAAATTTGAGTGAATATTTAATTTTGATTGCATACTCAGATTTTTACTATTAAGTAACGTTTTTAAGAAAATTGCTATCGATATTTTAGGCTCTTTTTAGCCACTTTTTAGAATTAAAATAATATAGTCCCTTACACTTCTGGATTTCCAAAAAACTGTAAATGCAATTTTTCTTTCAATTGTCCAGACTAATTCCAATATACCGCCAAATACTATTATTTCTATAGGTTTTTAAGATATTTGAATTTAAACTAGAGAAAATTGTTTTGATAAACTATTTTTGGACGATTTTTTATCATTTTGGATCTAATGATAAATAAAAAAAATATTTGTGGTTATCTAGAGCATAGTACAAACCGTCTATCAAAATTACTAACTTTTTTCTAATTGATTAATTATTAAATCTTAAATGATAAACAAATTTCTAAAAAAAAACAAATTATTCGAGTTCAGATTTAATTATCTTCTTAAATAAATTTTGAAATATTAGCATTGATTAGGATATTAAAATTAGCCTAGACAACTAAAAGCAAAATTACATTTAAGTTTTGTTGTTAAACTATTTTTCCACAGAACTATATTTCTACTAGTGGGTGAGGACGGCTTAAAAATACCTTTGCGAATTTTTCAAAAACGTTACGTAATAGGAAAAAACTGAGTATGAACTCACCACCATCGAATTATTTAGAATTCATGTATTGGACGCCCATGGCAAAAATTAAATTAAAATATCAAATATTTTTCGACAATTTTCTTTTCGCAAAATTATTTTAAAATTTATTCATGGAAAATAATAAACAAAATATAAAACAAAAATTTTAGAAAACTTAGAACACAAATAAATTCACTTAGAATGTTGCATACTTCTGGGAGAAAAAATATCAAACTGAAATATTCTGTGAGCATAACTTTCAAACTGTTATAGTCAAACTGTAACATTCAAACTGTAACATTCAAACTGTAACATTCAAACTGTAACATTCAAACTGTAACATTCAAACTGTAACATTCAAACTGTAACATTCAAACTGTAACATTCAAACTATACCATTTAAACTGTAACATTCAAACTGTAACATTTAAACAAATGCTCGTAATATAATACTCAGCTAAAAAAACAAACGCAAAACTCGTTCGGTTCAAACAATATTATTTACCCGCAAAAGAATCTACAAATTTTTTGATTTTTGCGAAACGCATTCTTTTTTTACGTACGATAGAGTAAATTTCTACTAGAGTAATCGAATACTTTCATTTCTAATACTATTAAAAATTACCCAATATTCTTTTCGTATTAATTACTAAGTGTACCCAATTGTAACAAGAGCCATTTATAGTATTATTCAATATTTTTTATTATTTTTTTAATAGTCTCATTTTTTACTAATTATACAAATTTTTAAAAATATGAATATAGGATCCCGCCATCGCCAAACACTTTACCAAAGGTATGCTCTCACCCGAAACAGTGCTCATGAGCGAAACATTTACACAAATGTTCGGCTCCTCGCTGGGTCAATTGGTGGGACTAACAGGCAAATGGGATGGTTATGAGAAAATCACCGCAAAACTACAATATTATTTCGACAATTTCAAGGATATCTTCTCAAAGGTGGCATTGCCCAAGCAGGGCGATAAATTCACAGTACTCAATCACGGTGACTTGTGGACGAACAATTTTATGTTTGCCTACAATGATGATAAACCAACTAGTGCCATATTTGTGAGTATACATATTTTTATTAACAAGAAATCACTGAATATAACAATGATTTAAAAGTATTGATGTGCGCGAGACGAGAATCACGATCGATCAATTGAGATTCGGAATTGAGAGATTTCAATCATTATCGATTCTCGAAGTTATCAAAGATCTCATTCGAGCGCACCACTTTTCAAAAGAAATATCACTTAATAGAAAACTCTCTCTCTTTATTTTTTTAGGTTGATTTCCAACTCAGTTTCTATGGCAGTCCTGGCTGCGACATCAACTTCTTCCTCAACACCAGCGTTCAGCTCGATGTTCTGCGCAGCAGACGTGACGAATTAATTGTCGCTTACTACGATAGTTTTGTAGAAACACTACAGTATTTGCGTTTTGAAGCAATTCCCACATTAGATGATCTCAAGTCTGAATTGCGTCTGCGTGAGCTGTATGGACTCTTTGCACTGTTCGGTTTCTTGCCCATGGTTACCATGCCAAAGGATTTATCGGAGGACAGTTCCATCGAAACGATGGCAAATGAAGAATTTAAACGTGCCAAATTCGAGAAAGTATTTGCTAATGAAAATCTGCAGGCACATTTCAGATATAATTTGCAACGTTTGGATGGTTTGGGTTTCTTTGAAGAGATTTAAATATAATCGGAAGGATGATGATGATGATGATTTTTTTTTTATTTAATTTCAATGTTTAGACTAATTTTTATAGAACAAAGATTATTTTTTATAATAATATATGAAATATATTGAAAAAAGTTGAAGTTTGTTTAAATTAAAACAATGAATATGATATATATCAATTATATATAATTCCCGCGTGCTGATTTTGAATAAATACTCAATTTTACGTAGCGATTTTAAGAAAATTGCTTTTGAAATTTCAGTCCTTTTTCAGTAATTTTTTAGAATACTAAAAAATACAGCTCTGTTGGAAATTAGTTTTATAAAAAATCTTAAAAGAAAGTTGGCTTTTAATTGTCAAGATTAATTTTGATATACTAAAATATGCTAATGTTCCTATACGTTTAAAAAAAAAAATTGGAACTAAACTCTAAAAATTAAAATTTTTTTTAGATCGTTTTTGAATTATTTTTTTAGCATTTAGGATCAAATGATATGCAAAAAAATTATTTATGGTAATCTAGAACATAGTCCAAAGTAACGCACAAAATTACTAACTTTTTTCCGTCTATTCTAATTTTTTCATTCTAAAGCACTTAAAAAAAACGTTGACGTAAACTTTTAAAACATATATATACTGGAAACCGTTGATTTTCTCGGACTGTGTCATTAAATAGGTTTAAAACAAATAGATCATCCATATGTAAGAAGCATAGTCCATTAATTCATCGATTAAGTTCAATTAAAATCAATTCATCACAATGTGATTTTTTCTCTCGCCTACTATACATGATGTTTCCACATAGATATAAATAGAAGTGCATTCGCAGTGGGGTCTGTCAGTTCATTCGGTACATGATGGATTGTCATTCAAATGACGATGCCACAATGGATTTATACAACAAAGAGTTCTTCAAAGGCGCTCTAGAATGTGGTTTGCATATAACAGATCCGAAAATTGTTAGTTTTAAACTAGAAAAGACCATAGCAAATGGTGAAAACTATTG
This sequence comes from Dryomyza anilis, assembly GCA_951804985.1. NCBI lineage: Eukaryota > Metazoa > Arthropoda > Insecta > Diptera > Dryomyzidae > Dryomyza > Dryomyza anilis. The sequence goes on along the minus strand of OX638130.1, from coordinate 96,223,466 downwards.
TAGTAATATATATCGTGCATTGATTTGTTATAAAAGTTCGGAACAACTCGAAGAGATTGCGTTGATAGTAAAAAGTATGCCTTTGGAAAAACAAGGTATGCTGCGAAAGCTCAATGTATTTGGCAAGGAAAATTTATTTTATCAGGTTATAAAACCAAAACTGGAAACGTTAATGTGGCAAGTTGAGGAGGAGGAGGCAGTAGTACCATGGATATTGGGTGCAAAGTAAAATTGTATTTTTTATAAATTCTTAGTAGATTTTAAATATTTTTGATATTTACATTTAAAAGATATATCTTTTGCATCACGCAACCAGAACAAACTATTATTTTGGAAGATCTATGTAAACATGGATTTCAAATGGAGAGCCGACAATTGGGACTGGACGAAGCACATGCCATGCAAGTTTTGAAAAAACTGGCGCAGTATCATGCTTTAACGATGGTAATGGCTCTCAAGGTAAGACTATCTTATTGCTAGTAGAAATGATTACTTACAGATCATGTTTTTCATTGCTTCGACTAATAAAATTTGGTAATATTCGACTTTTATATCTAAATTTCATTAAAGGATCCTCAAACAATTGTCAATAATTTCCAATACGGTTTAATCAATGAACAATCCATCAAAACACCTGCCTTTAAAACTTTATTCGGCGCACAACTTTTGAAATTGGCTACCATAGCCGCCGACTGGCCCGGTTATGCGGAAATAGCACAAAAACTTCACAAATATCATGAGAATTTTAGCGAAAAAATAGCTAAATCAATTTATCCTATGCAGGGTGCCATAAATGTACTAAATCATGGTGATATCTGGACCAATAATATATTATTTAGATCAGATTATGATAATTCACAGCAATTAGATGTGCGTTTTGTAAGTATTTGATGTGAAAATTAAAAATATGTAAACTATATAAATGTTTTTCATCTATTATTTTCCAGATAGATTTCCAATTGGGTTTTTATGGTAGTCCCGGTTTTGATCTAATCTACTTCTTTAATACAAGCGTTCAACTAAAGGTTTTAGAAAATCGTCGAGAAGCACTCATTGAGAATTACTATAGAGTTTTGTGTGCGACTCTAGATAAATTGCGAATTTTTGGTTTGGAACCACCTACACTTGATGCCATACAACGCGAGATAAGAGCACGTGAGGCGTATGGTTTCTTTGTGGCATTTGGTCTATTTCCTTTAATGTCTATGGCGCCATTGGATTGTGAGGGCAATAGTTTGGATAATTTTCACAATACTGATTTTGCTGCTAAGAAAATAGATCTAATGTTTCGGAATAATTTGCGCACACTGGAAATGTTGAAATATATATTGCGAAGTACGGATGCATTGGGGATACTTGACTAGCTGGAGAATATATATTTTTTTAAATATAAAAATTATACATTATAATAACAATATGCATTTAAAATAAACAAAAAAAAATATTTATATACCTTTCTTAGTAAATGTGCTCTATTAGGTTGCAATTCGACTATATCATAAAATTAGTAGTAGGTACACATCAATTATATTTATAAGTCTTGATATTGTAATTAAAAGAGTACATTATAAAATTAATGGTACAACAACATAATTTATTAACAGTTTGAATATTATTTAACTAATGGTACGGATCCTATTGACCAATATTAATAGTGTAAATAATTTTTTTCTATTAAAATACTACTAATTGGTCATGTTTTTTTCTGGGTGTATTAAACTGATATATCATACATAGACCACACACAGAAAAAATAATCGTGTAAATAAGGCAACCGATATTAATTGCATGCATTCATCAGTACAGCAATGAAAATCAGTAATACAGTAAAAACCTATTCGTCGCAGTTTTAGCAATTATATTTGCTGTATTGACGTACAAATATTCATATCAGCAAACGCAATATCTGATTTGAGGAATAATAGCAAATGTTTTCATTAAAATACTGACTTTTATTGCTGGTCTGATTAATGCATTCAATTAATATCGGTTGGTATATTTACGTCGATTATTTTTTTCTGTGCAGGTAGCTTATTAATTGTTTTTTAGATTATTTGACAAGTTTTGATTAAAGAAATATATTTTTTTTTTGTCCTACACTCAGGGAAAAAATCATGTAAATTTAAACAGAAATTAAACCGATTTCATGTTGTTTTTTTTCAAACAGATTCAAAGTATTAATTTTTAACAAGGTACAGAAATTGAGCATGATTTCCAAATGTTAATTATTAACAGTATAAATTGTTAACTGTACGCGAAATATCTGTTTGATGCACCATGTTAGATTTACTTTGGATAACTCGTTAGAATAACTCGACGTCTTGTTAAATTATAATTTTAAAATAATAATTTGACTTGAATAAAGGGATTATTCATGTCAAATTGTCATTTTAAAATATTAATTTAGCAAGACATTGAGTTATTCTAACAAGTAACCTGTTTGTAAAAAATATCTTTTTTTTTTATTTTTATTTATTCATTTTTATTTTATTATAAATATTTTATTTTATATTTATTTATTTTTCTGCTTACTACTTAATTTACATTGTTAGTCGATGTTTGAACTACGTTCACACAACTAATAGAGCTGTATAATAGGGAATATTGCAATTTTATGATGCTTTTGGAGTAGAGCGAAAAAGTTTTTTCAAAATAAATTGTACTATATTTTTGAAATTTCACGTCCCTTGCAAGAACAGAAGATATTATCCTATGATGGTGAAATTTTGAACCGAAGTTACTTACGTATAGAGGCAACATTTCCGTTCTACCCCCAAAAGCACTGTATATAATGTACTGTATATAATGAAAAGGACGTGTTAAACACAGATAAGAGAGAAGAATATCAAAGTCATGGCATACGCACAATGTACCGAAAAATGACCCGACGAACCGAATAGGCAAGCACGTGTTGCGATGAACCAATGTTAAATAAGATTGGTACAACAGTACCTGTAATACTGTGTAGTGAATTTAAAACTGTATGTGGCTGTAAAACTGTGTAGTCCCTCTCGAACTGTCGGTTGGTGTATATGCTATCTATGTATATATTTTTTGGCATATACACAAAACCAGAACAATATATCGTATTAATTTTACACTTGTACGCGTAAATTTAACACTGTGATCATGCTGATTTCACCCCGTGTTATTTCAACAATATGAATCATTTAATAAATATCTTTTTATTTTCAAAATTGTTTTTTTTTTTCTGTAGAAAATTTGTCATGTGTTTTTAACACGAGCCGTGTTACACGAAGCAATGTTACACTAAACAAGGCAATGAAAAACTGGCTAATGGATGGCAAAGGGATGATCCTTGATATCCCATAAGATAATTGTCTTACAAAGAGATCGTGGATCCAATTTTCAACCAGGTTTCTTGTGAAACCCAGATTATCGGAAGAGTTTATAAGCAAGGTTCCTTTCTATATAATACAATATACAAAATATTTGATCAACAAAATTAAATACTGTATCCACAACATAGAAAACCATTTAGATCGTTTGAGATTTTCTAGATTAGCTAGGATCTATGGTGGGATTAACGTTGTGATATTGGTGAGTTAACTGATAGAAGAAAAAAAAATAATATCTTGAACAATGTACTTACACCTCTTTTGAATAAACAAAATTAATTAAAAGAAATAACCAGTTGGGAAGGTTAGATCACATGGGAAATATTAAAGTTGGGACATTTTATAGTAGGTGTTATTATAATAGTTAGGATTATCAAAATTATAGTCGGTCTAGTATATAGGTCACCAGGGTATACGAATCCCAAAAATAACTACAAACTTTCAATCGCTGAAGAATTTCCATTCATTTGATACCCATATTTACATATGGGTAGGTGCACCGAATTTCGATTTTTTTTTTTTTGGGACACACAAGTCATTTCGCGGAAGAACATTATTTCATGTATTTGTGCATGAAGTCATATATATTTGACCAAAAGAAGTTTACCTGAACACGTATACAGTAAAATTCACCAGTAGATGTATTTTATATGATAAATTTGAACATAAGTGGTCGGTTCATAGGTTCACAGGACTGATCATGCCCATTTTCACTGACAGACAGCGTAGATATATAAGTAATCTAAATTAGGATTTAGCTCTTCTAGTTTTTCTGTAATCGTAATTTCAACAGACAGACAGACAGACGGGCAGACAGACGGACAGATGGACAGACTGACAGACAGGCGGACAGACGGACATCGCTAAATCGACTCAGAACGCTGATCAAGAATATATATACTTTTCCATACCGGAGATGCTTCCTTCTGGGTATTACAAACGGCGTACCAAACTGAATATACCCTTTCACTCTTAGTGTAGGGTATAAAAAAAACTAAAACGTAACTGTTTTTGTAGAAAACAATGGCGCATAATCATAGACAATTTAAAGTCGACTTTAAAAATAAATTCGACTTTTTCGACAAATTTTGTATAGAATAAAAAGTCAAAAAGCTGATTTTAAATTTAAAGTTTACTTTAAATTCTCTATGATTATGCGCCAATGCTTTTATTTTTGGGATACAACAAATTTGATTTTTTTTAATTTATCAACACCGTTCTTAATTCGTAATTTCGCTGCTGTGTACAAATATATTACTCATGTTGAAATATTAATCTGATAAAAATATTTATTATTTTTTGATAAGAATTTTGTTTAAAATTATCTGTGGTAAACAAAAAAAAATGCCTTACCTTCTTTTGTTGAGGCAAGTTTAATTTTTAAAGATACATTGAATTTTAAATAATTTTTAGCGCTACAAAGTATTTTTTTTTTTATAATTCGCAGATGCTGCTTTGGAAGGCATACTCAGTTTATTCCGATTACATATCGTTTTTATGAAAATTTCAATCGAAATAATAGGTGGTATTTTGAGACTCTGTTTAGAAAAATACAGTGCTTCAAACAACTTGTTTTCCACAAAACTTTAAATGCAATTTTGTTTCTAATTGTTTAGACTAATTTCAATATACCAATGAATGCTAATATTTCAATATTTTTTAAAGATATTTGTAACTAAACGCGAAATGATATTTTGATTTTTTGAGACTATTTTTGAACAATTTTTTTTAGCTTTTACTATCTAATAGTAAAAAAGAAAATAATTTATAGTTATTTAGTACATAGTCCAAAGGAACGATCAAAATAACTAACTTTTTTTCATCAGTGCTATTTTTTTTATATATTACCGTGAAATATAATTAATTTTAATTGATGATTATTCAACTTTTTGAAAGACCAAAAACTGGAAATTTAAATTCTAAGACAAGTATTTTAATTTAACATGAATTAATTAATATATTTAATTTTAGTACAAACATTTTAATTTAAACATTTAACTTAAATGATTCATTAAATTTTTATTTAAGGCTTTTCTTAAAAAATAACAATTTCCAAATGCAAAAAAAATGCCTTAAAAAATATATTACACAAAATGTTGCACATAAATAAAAATACTTATTAGACATACTTAATTATACCAAACTAAAGCACTAATAAAATTATAAGTTCCCTGGTTAAATTGTTTATTTATAATAAAATCTCAGCTTAATTTGATCATTGCACAGTTTTCGGAAGTTTATAACGCAAGGTATGTTAGTGATTAAAATAATTTCATATATTATAAAATATAATTTAATACTTAACCTCGTCTCAGTCACAACAGAGTCACAATTAAGTAGTACATTTTGTAGACAAGCAGATGCCGACTGCTGCTGTCAATCAGTATTATTAAACAATTAAATAGTATAGAAATTAAAAAGGCATGTTTTAAAAAGTGAGGTAAGTAATTTAAAAATAATATAACAGAAAACTATAACAAGTCTTAATGAACATTGAGAGACTACTATAAAAAAAAAACTATAGTATAAAACCATTAAGGTTATGGGAAATGGAGAATATTGAAGTAGGCACCTATTTTAAGTTGTCCGGAGATCACTAACGATTACAAAACCTGAAAACAATTAAAAACTTCTACGGCAGAATTTGGTGTACCAAGTTTCTAATTTTTCTACCATTTCATGACAAGATTTACTAAAAAAAAATAATCATACACCCAGAAAAAAAACTATATAAATAATAGTTTTTTACTATTAAAAATAGTCAATAGGATAAATTATTATTTTAATCGGGAAATACCATTAAATACTAGAAAATACCATGACATTGCCGTTGAGTTTATATGAAAAGATTTATTTTTTGTATACTATTAAATCAATAATTGTCCTATTGACCAATTTTAATGGGATTTGAGAGAATTTTTTTCTGGGTGTAGACATTAAACAAAAAAAAACTATAAATAATTCGAGTTAAAATACCACATGGTCCTTAGTTAAAAAACTTGATATTACGGAATTAGGTTCAAGAAATGGAGGTGGTACCCTTCTGTTATACATATATATGAAAGTGGTCGACCGATCACAATCATTTTCAATACCAAATATCGTAGGTATACAAGTAATCTAAGTACTGATTTTTATTGATCTAGTGAATCTCGTTTTAATGTGAACGAGATTTGAACAAACAGACAGAAAGACTTTCTTAAATCGACTCATCGACTGGCGCTGATCAAAAATGTACATATATACTTTCTCATGTCTCTGTGTTACAAACGAATGTACAAATTGACTATACCCTTTCACTTTTAGTGTAGGCTTTAAAAATATTAAAAACGTTTAAAGCCCTAAATTATAACATTTAAAACGTACATAGATTTTAGTAGGGTGCTTTTCCAAATTGCGTGTCTACGTATTTAACAATGAAAAAAGATCATTGTTTACAAATGCCAGTATCATCTGAAACGTGCATTAATTAAAACGTCTGTCTATCGTCTAAATTTGAAGTTTTACAAGTATTTAAGCTACTTAAAATCTAAAAATCAGTTTACTCTTAAGTAATACTCTAAAGTCAAGGCAAGGTTTAAGCAGCAAACGAACACCATGGAATACAGCAAGGACATTGTAAATGTTCCGTCGTACTTGACAAAAGATTTCTTCGAGGAGATTCTGGAAAATGGTTTACGCACGACAAATGTAACGATTGAAAAAATGCAAATGGAAATGGGTAGTTGTACGGGTGAAAATTACTGTAGTCAAATATATCGCGTACGCATATCCTATAAGGAAACTCACAACGAAGACAAGAAGCTTAAGCATTTTGGCGTTATTATAAAAAGTATGCCACAATCGGAGATAACAACATTTTTACTGGATCTACAAGTATTTCTGAAGGAAAAAATCTTCTATCAAAATGTGCTGCCGAAAATGGAGCTGTTCTTGGAGGGTGAGCAAAAATTTGGCGCAAGGTAAGTGGACCAAAAACAAAAATAGTATATTTCAGCTAATGTTCAGTGATGAAAAATTCATTATATTTATGAACCAATTTATTGTTTTGACAAATTGTTAATTAAAACAATGAATAGTTCTTCAGTGTTATAAATTTGAAAAAAATTATAAAAATGCGCCTCGTTAAAATAGTTTTATTTTGAAAAAAAATACATTTTTATTTAAATCTACAGACTCTACCACTCCCTAAAACATCCCATTAAAACGCTGGCCTTTGAGGATCTCAGCACAATCGGATATCAATTGGCATCACGCGAATTGGGCTTAGACGAGGCGCATAGTTGTCTGGTCTTGAAAAAACTGGGACAATTTCATGCAATTTCAATGGTTTTAGCCAAAAAGGTAAATCGAAAATTGCACACAAAATCCATGAAATATAAACTGAGCGAGCATTTTTATTTATTTTCAAAGGAACCCAAAATAATGGATTGTTTCGACACTGGCATGTTGGCTCGCACAATGCTCGATCGTGATGGCGGTTTATTTTTGAAATACCTTGCTGGTAATGCGGAGGCACTTGTAGCGCTCGTCAATACCTGGCCTGGTTACGAGGATATAACGAATCGTATACGTCGTTACAATAGTGATTTACGTGAAAATCTCTGGCGCTGCCAGGCACCCATTGTGGGCGAATTAAAAGTTCTAAATCATGGTGATCTCTGGGTAAACAATATACTTTTCAAGTATGGAGAAAATAAAAAATTACGCGATGTTGTGTTTGTTGATTTTCAAATGAGCATCTGGAGTAGTCCCGGACTTGACTTAAATTATTTTTTTCACACCAGTCTGCAGCTTGATGTGTTGCAGCATAAACGTGATGTTCTTATTGGCGTTTATCACGATTCACTGCAGCGTACATTGCGTCATTTACAGTATCAGGCAGCTATACCGACGTTGCAAGATATATTGGCGGAAGTGAATCGACGTGAACTATTTGGCTTTTATGCCAGCTATGGTATTTTTCCGATTGTAACCGCCGATAAGAAACAGTCGCAGGATACCAGTTTTGATAATATGCAGGATGAGGAATTTGCACGCAAGAAGGTACAACAAATGTTTGCGACAAAACGATTGGGTGAAACTCTAAAGTACACATTGAAAAGATTTGACAAATTGAAGATTTGGGATGAATGAATAGTGATGCAGAAGCGATCGAATAGTAGTGTAACAGAGACTCTTAGGAAAGGGATTATTTAACATAGACTTAAAACAAAACAAAAACAGCAAACAATACTTTTGGAATCATGATATCAATTTAGAAATCTAATCTACAGAACCTGAATATTGTAGATCTCTAAATTTGAAAGAAACCAAGAAACCAGGCGTAAATTAAGAAAGGCTTTGGAGTTAAAGATTGTGTTAAACAATGGAATGCGTTTGAAGCTTTAGACACGTTCGATCATTGCTAAAAAGAGGATTTCAATTCCAAGCTCAACACAGTGTATCATATAATTACAACCTGGAAGATGAGAAGGAGAAACATTACTTTTGAAATCATGAAATCGATTACGCCTGAAGTTTTCCCGACCTCTTTAGACTTGGAGAATTACGAAATACCAGCACTTTAGGTGTTTGCGTTAAGGGATGTTAAAGATTGTGTAAAACAGTTGAATGCGAATGAAACTTTAGACACGCTCAAACATTGGTAAAAAGAGGATTGCAATTCCAAGCTCAACACAGTGTATCATATAATTATAATCTGAATGATCTGAAGTAGAAACAGTACTTTTGAAATCATGAAATCGATATCAAAATTCCAGATATCTAAATTCCAGAACCCGAAATATCAAAGAAACCAAGGACACATACAATGTTTGAAATCATACAACCAATAAAAAAATGATTTCCAGGAAGCACCTGATGTGGTCCCGACCTCTTCAGACTTGGAGAATTAAGAAATACCAGCAAGTTAGGGTTTTGAGTTAAGGGATGTTAAAGATTGTGTAACATCCCGCGATTTAAACTTTAGACAGGTTCGATCATTGATAAAAAACGTTTGCAATTTCAAGCTCAACAACGTGAAACATAATAAAAATAACCTGGAAGATCTGAAGAAGAATTACTTTGGAAATCATGAAATCGATTACGATATCTAAATTCCAAAACACAAACATTGTAGTTCCCTAAAAATAGTAGACACCAAAAGCACACAAAATGTTTGAAATCATACAACCAATAACGAAATATTTTCCGGTATGCGCCTAACTATTTCTCAACCTCTCTAGACTGGAAGAATTACGAAATACCAGCACCTGAGCGTTTGGAGTTAAGGACAGTTAAAGATTGTCTAAAACACGTGAATGCGATTGAAACTTTGGACACGTTTGATCTTTTAAAAAAGGATTGCAATTCCAAGCTCAACACCGTGAAACATAATAAAAATAACATGGACGATCAGAAGAAGAATGAAGGAGAAGCATTACTTTGGAAACCATGAAATCCAGAACACGAACATTGTAATTCCCTAAATATAAAAAAAACAAAGACACAGAAAATGTTTGAAATTATTCAACCAATAACGAACCTCTCCAACCTCTTTAGACTTGGAGAATTACGAAATACCAGCACGTTAGGTTTTGGAGTTAAGAGATGTTAAAGATTGTCTAAAACACGTGAATACGATTGAAACTTTGGACACGTTCGATCATTGATAAAAAGAGGATTTTAATCCGAAACTCAACACCGTGAAGATCTGAAGGAGAAAGAAAGAGAAACAATAGAAGAAATCAATTCCTATATCTAAACTCCAGAACACGAACATTGCAGTTTCCTAAATATATAAGAAACCAAGGGCACAAGAAACGTTTAAAATCCAGAAACCAATAGTCATCATTTCCGGGAAGCACCCTATGTTTTTCCGACCTCTTTAGACATGGAAAATTAATAAATATCAGCACTTTAAGGGTTAGAGTTACAGAGTACCGAAATGTTAAAGATTGTGTAAAACATGTGAATCCAATTGAAACTTTAAACATCTGCAATTGATATAAAAGAATATTCCAATTCCTCTTGAAAAATTGTACCGTGAATCATAATAAAATAACATGGAAGATCTGAAGAAGAATGAAGGAGAAACATTACTTTGGAGATCAATAAATCGATTACGATATCTAAATTTCAGAATACGAATATTGTAGTTCCCTAAATATATGAGGAACCAAAGGCACAAGAAACGTTTTAAATTCAGAAACAAATAAAGACATAATTTCCGGGAAGCAACTGATGCTTTCCCGACCTCTTTAGACTTGGAAAATTAATAAATACCAGCGCTTTAAGATTTAGATTTACAGAATATCGAAATATTAAAGATTGTGTAAAACTTGTGATTCCAGTTGAAACTTAAAACATCTACAATTGATATAAAAAAGAATTCCAATTCCAACCGCAACAACATGTATCATAGATTTAGAACCTGGAAGATCTGGAGAATAATCTGAATTAGCAAAAAAAAACGTACGATCTGAATAACTTAGCAAAAAAAAACCCTAAATCGAAATCGAAAAATACTTAAATAAGCCCAAAGGATTTTTAAAATCATTGTGTGGAAGAGTTAAACACTGCTATTCGAAATGAAAACCTCGAAATCGTAAAACACTTAAATAAGCCCATTCCTAAAAGAGTGTCTTCTATTAAGAAGCTATTAAGAAACACTATTAAATTAACACTTACTTTATTAGTTATTATAGTAGTAAAAAAAAAGTATTTATATTCTATACATATTAACAATATTTGCACTTGGGCGAAATAATACATTATTTTAATAAACAAAAATAATAATATAAACTTTAAGCGATGTACAGCTCAGAGATAAGAACCCCAGCCGATATACATCGATGCCAAATTATCAATACTAGTAGCTTCGGAAATCAAAAAGTTCACCTGGCCCTCCGTTGAAAGCGGTATGCTATTCGCCAATGTTCTATTAACCTATAGCAATAAAAATTAATCAAATAGTTACAAATTATAATAATTATTAAGATATATCATTATTTAGTTGAATAAAAAGTACTTACATAACCTTGCAACCGTTCCTCTATTCTTCGTACATCGTTCATAGCTTTGGGATCTGTCAATTCGGCACCGGTAGACTTTTTGCTGTTCTGTGTGCGCAGCACAACCAAATCGTATGCAAATGGTCGCAGCACCGACATCAATGTCTTTGTTTCTTTCTTCAGTAGACGTAGCGTTATCTCGCAACACTTGCGATACATACCCTCAACACCCAACGGACCCATGGCATGTACCATATTGCGTGTCAGTCGAAATGGCACCAATTCTGGGTATGCGAAATTCTCACCCTGATTGAAGAGACAATTGAAATCAACATGTACCGCATCGCCATTTGTCTCATCGAAGAGCACATTTTCACCATGACGATCGCCAAGACCCAGTATATAGCCCACCATGGACATGACGGCAATAGTCTTAACATAAGAGCTACGTGCCTCATACCAACTGTGTGGCGTGGGAAAACGTTGTCGAAACCATTCGTAAAACACGGGCGGATGTTTGGCGAGCAGTGTGCCGGTGAACATTTGACGTTTCGTCTCAATGGTTTCTGTTTTCGGCAATGCGTACTTGCGCAGCATACGATCATCGATGCCTTGACCACGCACGCGATATATCGTGGTGCAGATATTACGGAAGGAATTGAGATTTGGCAGCCATTCGACGAGACCGCACTCTTCGTTGAATGGTATCGCCGCATAGGTACGTATGTGTAGACGACGATGACGCGCCTAAAGACATAGTTAGTATTTGTGCTGAGACTTAAACAACGTTAATTTACCTGCGAATCCTGATGCAAATAGCGCTTCACGAGACCATTGAACTCCATTAGGCGAAAGTCTTTGCGCAGATCATCCTTGGGCTTGACCATAATGTCATAGTGTCTGCCATCGCTACATTCAATGGTGATCTTTTTGGGTTTGGCCGCAGAACGCAGCACCACCACATCCTCGCGTATTCCAGTAATATAGATTTCTTTATAGGGAAATGCATTGCTTGGCAGTGAAGCGCTGCTGTTTTGCGAATTATGTTCGCCGCTCAGATTCAGCTTATACGTTGACATGGAAGCTGTAGAGATCGGCAATGAAACCTGCATATATTTCTCGAACGGCAGCAAGATGTGCGAAAAGTTCGGGTCCTTAAAAAGCAACGGTAACTGTTTGACCAGAGTACTCAGCTCATAGGTACGATCGATGGGTACATCTTTGTTCGTCAATTCAATAAGACGTTCGGCAAGCATATTAAAATCTGAGAGTAACTTCTGAAACTGTGGACGTGCCAAACGTGCATCGGTAAAAATCTGTCGACAACGTTTTACGCGATTCGTGTAGGAGGATTTAAAGATGGGCAACAACATCCAGAGCGACTGATGCGGATAGAATTCAATAAGTTTGATAACTATGGTGCGCAACACACTGAAAACATCATTGGAGGGATGACAGATACGACTCAGCAGTTGTGAGAATGCTGTGTAGAATAACGATGTGGGCAACACCGAAGCACAATTTATAATAAGCTCGTTCATGCGCTTGGCAAGATCTTGAAATTGTGGTAATTTAGGCATTAACGCTGGTTCACTGCCCTCCGCTATGGACGCACAACGTGAGGTATAATCCAGCCAGATGCTGAGTAGACGCGGCATCGATTGATGCACATTTTCAAAGCCATATTTCAGCGATTTAGCATAGTTTACCATAATGTCAAAGAGTAGCTTGTGCCCATTTTCGCCATCCTTTTGTTCTTTTGTAAAGGACTCGCGTATCTTCTCAATGTAATGTGCCAAATGTACAAAAGATTTCTCCGAATAGCGATTACCCTGTATAGCCTCGCGAAAATAACGCAAATTGAGATCAGAGCAAATATTCAGTGATTCCGCATTATAGGTGGCCTGCAAAAATTTAGCCTCCGCATAGAGCGCACGATCGGAAGCGTTTAGCTGACGTATATCTTTGCTGCATAGTCGCTCAATGCGTTCGATATTCTCCTCGAGCAATTTAAAGCAATGCGACTGATCACCTTTGTTCCATAATAGTTTTGCCTTCTCCAAGAAGAGCATTTTCGGTGCATATTCCTCAGCTTTCATGATAGAGAGATGCGCTTGCTGTAGGCTGCCGGCATCACGATTCAACTGTACGCTGCGTATCCAAAGTTTGCCAATCTCATTATTTATCAACTCCGAGACTTCGTTAACCGATGCAGCAGACTTAAAGCTCGCGGTGAGCGAGCGTTTGGTCTCAATTAGTAAATTTCGTCTAAAACAAAGTAAAGGCTCTACAACTCTTACAGTAGGCTGTAAAACACAAAGCCTCGCATCCCAATCGGCAAAGAATTTTGAGACTTTAGCAAGACAGGCATCCTTTTGAGTGTTGAGATTCTCTTCAATGTTATGTAGCAATAACTTGCATTTCTCCACCTCACGCAACAGATGTAGCTTGAGCACCTCATCGTATGAATGTGAATATGAATTATAGACAACGCCCGAAAAGGTGCGCATACTCGTAAGTATATTGCTGCGTATAACATCCAGTTGTGCGCTAAATTGTATATGTGAAAAATTTGGCTCGCTAAATGGCTGTCGAAAGAGTAGAAATGCTTCGGCGCATTGTATATTCCAATTGGTCGTTTTGCGACGTACCACCGGATCTTCCATGATATCCTGCAGATCGTCATAGCGACAGAGACGCCAGAGCAGCTCAGCTTTGCATTCCTTAAAGAAATCGTCTGTATAGTGATCGGTGAGTTTTTGCCAGAGTCCATCGGCGACTAGTAGCGCCGTTTCGGGTACGTCCATGCGTAGATAACAGTTAATCATGCCCTTGATGTGATCCTGTTGTATGTTTTCATCACCGGACATCAATTGTTCATAGTGTGTGATGGTTTCCTATAGGGTTTTTTTAGTTTTTTGGTGATTTTTATATGAGTTAGAAGTGTTTTTAATTATTTCGTTCGTTAGACGTTTAGGAAATGTTTTCGCAGAAAGATCTTGAGACTGTACACAATATAAAGTATCGAAATATCAAGTTTTTGTACATTTTTCTATTATGTACAATCATCGAAAAACTGCCGCAGCGTTATAAGTACTGGAATTTGGATAGTTAATGAGGCCACCAAAAAGTTATATATATAACTTTTACAGTGTTCGTAGTTTATCTCCCGAGTATTACAGAAGAAGACTATTTTCGTTTATCAATGGAGAGATTGTTATTAATTCGAAACAGCATCTCGTATGGTTCAAAATTTAAACAAAAATGGTACGAAAGATTAAGACAAAAGTACGCAACATAAGAGATCAACACAAAAAAAATAGAGAGTAGAAAAAAAAACAAATAAAATAAACAAAAATTAAAAAAAAAAAAAGGAAAAACCACAAAAATACAAAAAAATGAGCGGAAAAGTTATAAAAAAGCATAAAATACAAACAATAAACATGAACAACCAAAAAAAAACTAATAACGAAAAATATACAAAAACAAAGGAAAAGAACTGAAAAAATATAAAAAAGACAGGTGGCTAAATTTCGTGAAACACAAAAAAACAGCAAAACATTAGCAATATAATGGTATTTAAAATATTATTGAGAACAACATATAATCAAAAAGCGGTACATACAAATTATAAAACAGTACAAAAAAATAAAAAAGAGTGTAATATATAAGAGTACGGGTACAATTGTTCTAAATAAAAAAAATCCAAACAAGAGAGTAGCACAAATAAATGAAAAAACCATGGTAATAATCCCAAATAAAAAAAAAGGATCAAAAATGTCATGAAAAGCATCGAATTCAAGAAGCCAATACAAAAAATAAAACATAAAAGTAATAAAGGAAGATAAAGAAAAAAGTATACGAAGAGAACTGACAATGATAGCAAAGGAAGCGTGGAGCAAATTTTGAGCAATGCAAAAATTTTAGCAATAGAGAAACTTAAAAAAAATGGTATGTAAAATACGGATAAGAACAAAATATAACAAAACAAAAAAAATATAACAAAAAGCAGTACCAAAAATAAAAAGGTATGATGTAATGTTGAAGAATAATACGTAAAGGAGAACATTTTAAGAACTCGCAATAAATAAATTTAATAAATGGTATATGAAATATGAGTGTGAGCAATAAAAACAAAAAATTAAAAAAAAAAGTACGATCTGAGTCTAATGTTTTATAACTTACCACAGCAAAACACAATACTACGAAAACATTCTCGATTTACACACTAAATGTATTAAGTATCCCAGGAATTTATTCTGTCTTAAATATAATAATAACGAGATAATAACTTAAAACGAAATGAGCAGGAATTCGTCACAAAACATTTAGGTCCAGTTTTTTCAGTTACATTTTAAAACTAAACTTAGTTTAAGCTATGTCATTTGATGAGTTTTTCAGTTTTAGCTTAAACTAAGTTTAAACGTTATACATTTTTTAAATGTCTATAATTCCTAATCACAATGTTGAAATGTCGTTAAATTTTACAGATATAAAGGCAATCAGTAGTCAGTTAATATGAACTTTAAGCTATGTCTTTTGATGCCAGTTTTACGGTGTAAGGTTAAACTAAGTTTAAACATTTCACATTTTTTAAATGTCTATAATTCCTAATCCTAATGTTGAAATGTCGTTGTATTTTTTAGCCATAAAGACAATTAGTAGTCAGTTAATGTGAAGTTTATGCTATGTCTTTTGATGCCAGTTTTAAGGTGTAAGGTTAAACTAAGTTTAAATATTTCACATTTTTTAAATGGGTATAATTCCTAATCACAAAGTTGAAATGTCGTTAAATTTTACAGATAAAAGGCAATCAGTAGTCAGTTAATGTGAACTTTAAGCTATGTCTTTTGATGCCAGTTTTACGGTGTAAGGTTAAACTAAGTTTAAACATTTCACATTTTTTAAATGTCTGTAATTCCTAATCACAATGTTGAAATATCGTTTAATTTTATAGCCATAAAGACAATTAGTAGTCAGTTAATGTCATATTTGAAATATTTGTGATATGTTCGATAGACGATATGTCGTCTAGTTTAACTTAGTTTAGTACGAAAATACGACTGGAAAACTAAACCTTGGTCACTGCACGATTTCCAACTATAATTGAGAAAATTCCAAATGAAATTGAGATTTTCCAGTTTAAATTGTGAAAATTTCTAATGAAATTGAGATTTTAAAATTGAAAAGAGAAAATTTCAAATTAAATTGGAATTTTATAATTGAAAATAAGAAAATGTCTCAATTTCTAATGGAAAAATCTCAATTTCATTTGGAATTTTCTAAATTACCAATTAAAAATCTAAATTTATTTTGGAATTTTCTTAATTTCCAATTAAAAATCTCAATTTCATTTGGAATTTTCTCAATTTCCAATTAAAAATCTCAATTTCATTTGGAATTTTCTCAATTTCCAATTAAAAATCCCAATTTCATTTGAAATTTTCTTAATTTAAACTGGAAAAACTCAATTTCATTTGGAATTTTCCCGATTTCAAATGGAAAGCACTCAATATGAATTAGAAATGGTGTAGTCAACATATTTCTCAAAATCCGTAGCCGGTATTGGGATGATTTTTTTGTTATTTTTTACCATATTGAGAAATATCAGAAATAAGATAGTGGGAATGAAGGATATCACTAGGTTGAATTGATATCAACTCATGAACATGACATAATATTCCTCAAATTTGAATTTTTTAAGTGACATTTTTCCGAAATGTGGACAAATTAATGGACTTTTGATATTTATCTATTTTTTTACATACTATGGTTATAAATTTGTGTAAATATAGGCTTTAAATAATGCGCTAAGTTATAAAAAACATTTAAAAAGATCTCAGATCTAGATCTATTAGAACAGTTATAAATTGTTGGAAAAACGAAAAAATCTAATAAAAACAAAAGAAAATAAATAATTAAAAAAAAGCTTCCATAATTCAGACGAAAATTAACAACATTTTTGTAAAATGCAAAAAAAAAAAATGTGCTTTGCTACAGCATTTTAAATTTTGTTATTAAAATAAAATGCACTCACCTGCGGTTTATCGACAATAGTATTCACAAGTATCTCCTCCGTTAGACTCAAATTAGTTTTGCGCATAAACACAGCACCCTCCACCGAATCGGCATCCATGAGCTGTCCGTGTATCTCAATCAGAAATGACATTTGATCCTGCAAACGTTGCGCGGCATCTTCCTCAATGTATGCCTCCAAATACATGAGCGCACGTGCAAATTCGCCCGCATGATAGTTAGCCTTTGCAATTAGCAAACGATCAAAACGTGCCAGAAAACGTTCGATGCGTGTAAAATGTGCCGATGGTTCACCCAGTTTACCATTAACAATACTTGAACGTTGCCATTCTCGTAGCCAACGATTTAAAAAATCTATTTGTTCGGAACAAAGTTTCGTACAGGTCACTGTAATATTTTCGAGCGCATTAAATTTACGCGCAGCCTCTGTGCGTTTATTATCGGAATCTTGTAAACGATCTGCAGAATATTTAGTCGATTTAAACTCTTTCAGTCCACATGTCTCATAGGCGGGTGGTTGCGCCACAAGTCCACGACTACTAAACTGTAGCACAGCCTCGAATTCCTGCCACATCAGTTGCAACTGTGCCTCGCTACAATCCTGTAGCGCATGCACCACAATATAGGGAAAGAGCAATGCCAAAGTATTGCTATCACGTTTTATGCTCGGCTTGTAGGAACTCAACAAATGCTTTGTATCATCGGCCTGCACAAAGTCGATGAGCCGTGAAGCCCATGCAAATGCCCAATCCTCATAGGAACGACACAGTGTGCTATTGAAAATCGGATGCTCTTTGCATTTGCTCTCGCGACAAGAGCCCGTATAACAGGAGGACAGTAGCGGCTCCATGATTTGGCGCATACGTTCGGGTATTGCATGCCAAACGTTCATCTTTTGTTTTTCACGCGGCGACACACCGCTCATGAGCAATGTCTCCTGTATGGCCAGTGAAAAATTATCAACATATTTCGAATCTTTTTGAAACTGATAGGCGCGACAGAGTTCCGTCAGCGCCATCACCGCAAACTCATCCGTGTGTATGCTGAGAGAAATCTCATTTGTTTGTATATGCGATGTATGCGAGCTCATATAACTCGGGTCTATGGCACCTAATTCGCCTAGACATTTTGCAGAGGCCAGCTGCAAATTACGATCCTCATGACGACTGCCAGCGACCAATATATCGACCACCTGCTGCATTATTGGATCGATATTGATTTCAGTGAGTATTTTGCGATTGATGGCTTCACGATTTTCCGCTATATAATCGGACATATAGACCAGCCCATAAATGCGCACTTGAACATTTTCATTTGTAATTTGGTCATAGAGAAATTGCAACTTATCGAGCAGCACCGATTTGTTGTCACTCGTCTTTAGAATGTCCATTTGACGCGCAACATATTGACGTATTTCGGGCGCAACCGTCGGTATGTTTTCAACAAAATATAGATCCGGTATATAAGCGCCAAGTAGGCTATCATTTTGTAGAATTAGAAATTTATAAATTGCATTTACTTCGGCCGCACGTTCTGCAAGTAGCGGTTGCAAACAAGCGACAATGCGACTAAGCGATGGACCAATTTCTTCAATATTTACAATATGCAAAAAAATCTTCCAAATCTTAAGGCAAATGCTTTGCAATTGTCTGTCGTTTAGTGTGAGCACAAATGTTAGCATTGCAATGATTTTAAAACGATATTGAGTAACATGTTGCGCACCCACAAAACGTATAATTTGTCCAAGACTATAGAGCGCCTCCTGCTTGAGGGGTTTCTCAAAATTGGCATTGGCCAGGCAGGCCTCAAAGTAGATGAGCACGCCGAGAAAGCGTTCACCAATGAAGGCAGCAAAATCTGTTGACGAGGAACTTGCGCCGCCGACGGGTAACGTCACTTTGTTGGATGTACTTGGTGTAGCGCCATTGCGACGCGCAGCCATTGCAGCCTCATTGAGCAGCAGACATTTAAAGGCTTGCATGACAAATTTAGGATTTCGATTAAAGTAAATAATAAATTCGCAGACGGTTTGCTAAAGTCATTAAATTATAAAAAGAACTGAATAATAGATAAGTTGCAACAAAACATCAATGAGTTACCTTCACATCTGTATTCATCAGCCGCTCCAGCGAATAGGCAGTGCACTTGACAATAATATCTATGCATTGATTGCCGATGCTGGGCTCCTCCGTTAGATAGATGTGCGCATAGATGCGCAGAAAAGAGGCGGTAAAAATTTGGGCGATTGGCTTGCGCGTCACCTTTGAAATGCCTACAATGAGGCCCTTGCATAGCGGCTGCTTAACGCAGTACGGCAGAATCATGGTGGTTAGTAGGCGGTAGTATTTGCAAATGAATTCTTGGGCGCATGAAAAGCCCAACATTTTGGCAAACTGAAAAATAAACAATAAATTAATCATAAATAATAAATTAATCCTGTCCTGATTTTGACTGTATACTTCTTTTTTAAATTTAAAAATAATCAAATAATTAAATAATCAAATAATAAAAAATTAAAATAATCAAATAATCAAATAATCAAATAATCAAATAATCAAATAATCAAATAATCAAATAATCAAATAATCAAATAATCAAATAATCAAATAATCAAATAATCAAATAATCAAATAATTAAATAATTAAATAATCAAATAATCAAATAATCAAATAATCAAATAATCAAATAATCAAATAATCAAATAATCAAATAATCAAATAATCAAATAATCAAATAATCAAGTAATCAAGTAATCAAATAATCAAAAAATCAAATAATCAAATAATCAAATAATCAAATAATCAAATAATCAAATAATCAAATAATCAAATAATCAAATAATCAAATAATCAAATAATCAAATAATCAAATAATCAAATAATCAAATAATCAAATAATCAAATAATCAAATAATCAAATAATCAAATAATCAAATAATCAAATAATCAAATAATCAAATAATCAAATAATCAAATAATCAAATAATCAAATAATCAAATAATCAAATAATCAAATAATCAAATAATCAAATAATCAAATAATCAAATAATCAAATAATCAAATAATCAAATAATCAAATAATCAAATAATCAAATAATCAAATAATCAAATAATCAAATAATTAAATAATCAAATAATCAAATAATCAAATAATCAAATAATCAAATAATCAAATAATCAAATAATCAAATAATCAAATAATCAAATAATCAAATAATCAAATAATCAAATAATCAAATAATCAAATAATCAAATAATCAAATAATCAAATAATCAAATAATCAAATAATCAAATAATCAAATAATCAAATAATCAAATAATCAAATAATCAAATAATCAAATAATCAAATAATCAAATAATCAAATAATCAAATAATCAAATAATCAAATAATCAAATAATCAAATAATCAAATAATCAAATAATCAAATAATCAAATAATCAAATAATCAAATAATCAAATAATCAAATAATCAAATAATCAAATAATCAAATAATCAAATAATCAAATAATCAAATAATCAAATAATCAAATAATCAAATAATCAAATAATCAAATAATCATATAATCATATAATCAAATAATCAAATAATCAAGTAATCAAGTAATCAAATAATCAAATAATCTAATAATATAATAATCAGATAATCAGATAATCAAATAATCAAATAATCAAATAATCAAATAATCAAATAATCAAATAATCAAATAATCAAATAATCAAATAATCAAATAATCAAATAATCAAATAATCAAATAATCAAATAATCAAATAATCAAATAATCAAAAAATCAAATAATCAAATAATCAAATAATCAAATAATCAAATAATCAAATAATCAAATAATCAAATAATCAAATAATCAAATAATCAAATAATAAAATAATCAAATAATAAAATAATCAAATAATCAAATAATCAAATAATCAAATAATCAAATAACCAAATAACCAAATAATCAAATAATCAAATAATAAAATAATCAAATAATCAAATAATCAAATAATCAAATAATCAAATAATCAAATAATCAAATAATCAAATAATCAAATAATCAAATAATCAAATAATCAAATAATCAAATAATCAAATAATCAAATAATCAAATAATCAAATAATCAAATAATCAAATAATCAAATAATCAAATAATCAAATAATCAAATAATCAAATAATCAAATAATCAAATAATCAAATAATCAAATAATCAAATAATCAAATAATCCAATAATCAAATAATCAAATAATGAATTAATCAAATAATCAGATAATCAAATAATCAAATATTCAAATATTCAAATAACCAAATAATCAAAAAATCAAATAATCAAATAATCAAATTATCAAATATTCAAATAATCAATTAATCTAATAATAAAATAATCAAATAATCTAATAATCAAATAATCAAATAATTAAATAATCAAAATAATCAACTAAAACCAAAGCAACTATTCAAGAAATTGTATAAATTTCATTCGTAATTCTTACCACTTTTAGCGATCGTGTCAGTCGCACGCCGCGACACAAATACACATAGATCGCCAGTTTGACAATCAAATTGAGCGCATCTCGCTTATACCAATGCCACAGCTGAGTCGGCTTCACACGCTGCCGATAGCACATTTCAGTGGCACACAGAACCGCCTCGTGCGCCACCAACGAGTCCGGATGCACCAGATAAAAGAAGGTTATTTTAAAAAAGTGAAATAGCCACTGCTGCGACATCACATACTCGCTATGCGTGCAACAATCGAGCAGCTGCAAGATGCGCAACTGTTCCGAGACGTTGCGACTGCGCAGCGACTGGTGCGCTTGCTTTAGAATAAAGCGCGACATTTGTACAAAAAACGGATTGACAGCATCGTGTTCCTCATCATCAATGGCAACAGCATCCGCGGGTGCCAACTGTTGCATATAACCGCGCAGCATGACAATGCTAAGATTTGTTGCGTTGTCACTGCTTGTAATGCTGTCCAATGCATCGGCTGCAATGCTATTGAGATCATAATGTTTGAGTACAAACAAAAACTGTGCATCGTTGAGCGGCACTGGAGGCAGACAACGTTTAACAATGTGCAGCAGAGCGGCACAATTTTCGCCAGTGTCTGCAGCAACATCTGCTGCAACTTCTTCAGTATCTTCTATAATGCCTGCTGGCGCACGCAGCACACAGGCGATATTATTGCGCATAAAATCACCAATTGCGTGTGCACTTTGTGCACATTTTGTGCATACTGCCATCACTTTAAATGGCTGCTGAAATTGTCGTCCAACTACTTGATCCAAATTACATTTGAGAAATACATAGTAATGTTGCGGCTGTGTGCTGCAACAGATCACTTGCAACACAGCTGCAGACAGTGCCGCATCACGCGCAATATATTTTAAAAATTGCTGTCTGTCTAGCGTCTCGTGCGCTATGAAAACTTCTAAATGCTCGAGAAAAGCTTGACGCATTTCCTGAAAATGCGCAGCAGGTGCAGTAGCAGCCGACGATGTTTGAAATAATTTACGCGCCAAGTTGCTGACAATTTCACGTAGTTTGTTGCAGGCGCGCGTCTCGTCGGGTAACTTTATGCTGCCTAATGTGCGCAATGCTTCGTAATACAATTCACGTTCGTAGTTCTTTGGCTGTAGTGCTGTCAAGAGCGGTTGCTCGACAATCGACAAAAGCTGTAGCAAATGCGCCGGCGTCAGCAGCAGCAAATGTTTTATTGTCTGCACTTGCAGCAGCGCTTTTACAAGTTGCAATTGACGCAAAAGCTGCGCTGCATTATTTTTGCAATTTTTAAGAAATAATGCTAGCTGCTTGTTGAGCAGCGCAGCTTTTTCTTCCAACGTAGCGCCTTCAAATAAATGTAAAACATAGACAGATGAAGAATTTAAAGCTGCCAGTTTTTTATTATTTCGATTTGTTTCGTTGTCTTCTATAACATTTAGCTGCAGTTGACTGCAGCGCGCATGTTCTACATACGCCAACAACTGCAGTAATTCTTCCAGACAGTTGGCAGAGTTTTCATCGAGTTGTGGCTGCGCTAAAAGTTCTGGCAATAGTTGCCGCAGCTGTTTTTCAGTTAATGGTAACTGCTGTTTTGTAGTTGCCAGCGCCACGGCTACAGCGCGCAGCAAAAATGGCATAATATGTGCTAACTGCAAAAGTTCTAAGCATTGCACATCATTTAAAGCGACACCATTACAATCGCATTGTTGCAGACGCACAAGAAAAATAGTTAAAGACTGCTGCAGCGGCAAAATCATGTGCACACCTTCATCAACTACATCATTGGCCAATTGAAGCGCTGTACCAAGCGCAGCTACATGTTGCTGCATATCGAAGGCATGTCGTAGCAACTGCGTGCGTTGACCAGAAGCGCGCACATAACGCTCATGTTCGTGCAACAGCTCCGTAGAGATTTCCACAAACGATTCCAATTGTGCAGCATCAATGCAATGTGCCGGCAACCAAATGGGCATCGATTGCCAGAGTGCGCACAGAGCCTGCAACGTTAGGACATAGTAGTAATCGAGTAGTACGTCGAGCTCGTAGGCAGCCTTAAAGAGCGCATGGCAATAGGTTAATGCCTGCAACTTCACGGGTAGCGCACACTCTTTGAACGACTGTAAAGCGCAGCCGAGAGAATTGACAAAAAGTTCCGGATATTCCTCGTAACCAATGCTGAGCGCATGCTGAAGAATGCTGAGAAAGCGTAAGAGCAGCGTGTCTATATTCTGCGGCTGCACATTTATCGGTGGAAATGCCACTTGCGCATCTATATCTTGAAGACAGCAGTCGCTGCTATGAAATGCGTTGATTGACAGAGAATCGCATTGATCCGCGAGCACTTCGGCATCATCAATGGCCAGTTGGTGTATGCAGAGGATGTAGCAGTCAACAAGACGTTTAAAGAGGATGGAGCGTTTGACAAAACATGAGGAGAGAATGCGTTGCTGTAGCGTAACATTGGCGCAATGTGTGCTGTGAATAAAAAATGGTGTTTTTGTATAAAAAATGTTGAAATTTAACAAATATAAATTTGAACTGTAGTATTCTCAATGAAATACAAAAGAAATCAGTAAGATGATTTAAATTGGCAAAAGGTTAAAGCCCAACATATTTAGAAAACACGATAATTATTATTTTTAAACACGAGAACTTTGCGCAATATTCAAAAACTGTATATGAGATTTTGAAAAGAACCTTGAAGTCGTTTACCACAATTTTCGCATAATTTGTGAAAAGTTTTTTTTGTTTTTTTCAAGTTTTAGTGTTCCTGGAGGCAGTGGTATAAGTGATATGGTTAGATTTAGCTATTTTCTATTTGAAAAATGTTTCGTCCGCAAATACCCACAAACTACATCTCTTTTTATTAAAATTTATTATTTTCATTTTCATTTATGAGTAAAAAACATGGTTAATTTTCAACAAAGTGGAATACAAAAACTCTTATTGACTAAATTGCTTTTAATAAATTTTCGGTATCAAAAATTAAATAAAAAAAAGTTGTTTCGCTCGTAATATGAAAAAATATAGAAATATTAAAGTGTTTCTAATTTTATGGCTAGATACTGTACTTATGAAAAACAACGATTACTCAATTCAAATACCTTAATTGAAGTTTTGATTTAAAAATAACTTCAATTCTACTAAATCCTCACCTTTCAGTTAGTGGTTCATTTAAATAGTTGGAAAACTTATTGATCAGCCATATGAGAAACGTATCCTGAAAACGATTGTTGAGCTGCCGCAACGAATAGGGTCTTATGAGACTTGGCTCCTTGCAAAGTATGTCGTCCACAAAAACAAAAACTTCATTTAAATCTGTCTCGTTGCGATTTACCAGATTGTAGAGCAGCTTCCACATGTCCTTGCGACGACCGGACATGTTTTAGATGTTTTGTTTTATAACACAACCAGTAACAAAAACATCAAATTAAATGCTGGTAAACAAAAGTGAAATGATTTATTTTTGTTATTATTGCCGGCAGAGTTGTCGACAGTGCTGCCACTTATTAGTATTTATAGCGTAGCACATGTGTTTCTGAGTGCAAACTCATATGCGCACTACACACTGCCCAATTAAAAGCATGACATGTTCAAGTTAAATTTTTTACTGTCAATTTTATTAAAAATTTGATATATTAAATATTAAAGTTTGGACCAAACTAAATATGAAAATCGATTTATTACGGACTTTAACAATTACACGTTACCGAATGGAAATCGGTTGCACAAATGAACTGTTTTGATATGAATCGCACATTTAAAAATGGTAAATTTACAGATTCTGCATTTTTTTGTATATAAACACATTTAAGTGTGAAAAAATGACGTTTAACACACACATATATGTGTGTGACAAGATAATTAGCTGACGCGTATTCTCTAGTCCGCGCCATTTTAGAAGACTCTAAAATCAAGAAAAGAAAACTTGCATATTGTAAATATACAAGGGGAGTATTGTGCAACTGTAAAAAACATGAATTTAGTTGGTGCATAAAAGTGTGAATTTAAATTGCATGCAATAGAAATGACATCACCCATGGTGTACATTTCATGTTTGCAGACATTCGTCCAACATTCGCTTTGATTTGTAGTATTCAATTTTTTTTCACATTTGCTGAATCCGCCCTTTGACGATGACTTTAAAGTTTTCCAGTAATATTTAAACTTCAAAAACTTAATGAATTTCCCATTTTGTTGTTGTTGTTTTAACACGCGTTATGTGCATAAATACAGGGTTTTGTATGCATTTTTTACACTCATAAAAATCAATGTTGATACTATAGATGTGTATAAGAGTAAATTGAATGTGTAAATTTAATTTGTATACATCCGTTGGAATTTAGTACATTAATATGAGAAAACTGGTTTCCTACATTTATTATAGTACTTTTTTCATAGAGTGCATATAGTGCTGAGAATGTCAATAAGAAAATATAAGAAATACCAAAATTAATTGTCATTTTAAACATTATTTGCGTAAACAAATGCTGAATCTTTTAAACAATTTTTAAAAAAAGTAAATGGTGAATGAATTTCGAAAGATGGCATAACCTGTATTTACTTCAACATAGTTTTAAATCAAAATAGTCGTTGTCTGCCTTCATATTCATGATTTATTTCAAGAAATTTTCACGTGCGTTAAACAAATACTCGCTATTTTGTATTTTCCTTGACCTACTTTAAATTTAAGTCAAATATATGTCATTTCCTACATTTCTTACTTTCTCAGTTGGCTTACCACAAAATCGTACCATGTGCAATGTATAAAAGTATACTTATATATACACATATCGTCGTTGTAGAACGAAAAGTCACCAACTAAATTTTCAAAATGCCAAATATTCATTTACAAAAATCTTTATAAATCTGTCAATTTTTAATCGATGATCTCAATTAAGAAAATGTAAATTTATTAGTTGATTTTTCAACTTTAATAATGCATCAATTACTTTTTATAATATTAATCAATAAACTCGAAAATTAAATTTTTCATAAAAATGTATTTGGTGACTTTTCGTTCCACAACGAAGATATATGTGTTCCACAAAATATGCAATCATCTGGCTACCACGTACAAGGCATATAAAATATAAAATCTGGCAACACTGTATGTCTTCACATCCTGATTCTTATTCAAATATGTGACAAACTTCATCATTGTTACGAATATTTATATATTTATCAATTACTTTATCTGCTAAGCATTCAAGTATTGAAGTTGCACACAAAATAACGTTAATTTAATGTTTTATTCATGTTCAAGGCTAAGGAGGTGCTCCGGCAGTGCAGCCTTGAACAGAAAAAAGTTGGCCGACATTTTTTTTTTTTTTTGCTTCTTAGAAATTTATTCAATGTGCATTAACATTACTAATTGCTATATAAAGAATACAATAACTCACCTGTTCCCAATAACAAACAATAGAACAATAGAAGCACATTTTTAAAAATAAACTCATAAAAACCGAATGAATTAAAATATAAAAACTTAATGAAATTTTTACTGCAGAATAATTTTAACACTTTCAACATGACCGGAAACGAAAACGACTGTCAACAGCAACAAATAATATTACACATGCAGATGGCGTCACAAGATATTTTAGACGTGTTTCAAACCTTCGATTTTTCGAAGATCCAATTTGAAAGCGAAATTGGTGAAAATTGTTGATAGACCAGTTTAATCGACTGAAATCGAACAGAGCTAGAATTTCAGTGCATCTGTTCTTCCACCAAAGTGCCAGAAGGTCTTTGGTGTCAAGGATCAAACAATGAACAAGTCCATCGTCCGTGCTCCTTTATTATACATGTTCGGTATGTTTAACTGCCTCCTTCAGCAAACATTTTATCTTTAAATAATATTAAATAAAACGACACATTTTGTTGCTTATGCAAAAATGTGGCATTGCAAATTTGAGTTTATTTTTGCTAAAGAAACATTTAATTTTGATACTTACCAACCCGCAGCATCTTATTTTTTAGCTATATGCATTTAAAAACTGTATAAACTCGATTAAATTTCACTATTAAAAAATAAGTTTTTCTGGAAAGGAAACAAGGAAACGAATAACGGTTAAAACACTAGAGTTGACAATAAAGTTCACACATACCATCGAAACGTCACGTTCATAGAAGCCACCTTTTGGGATAAATCCCAAAAACGGGATTTCTCAATCGCAATGGGAATTGGGATTTCCCATGGGATATTCAATTGATTTGGGATTTTTTTTCCCAATATAAAAAAATCATTTAATTGCAATTTCATATGATTTTTTAGTATCTAATTATATATAATTATATATAATTATATATATAAATATTGTTTATAATAAATAAAATTAATTATTATGGATATATTAAAAAAAGTAACCGTTTTAGATCCAAAAAATATAATAAATAATAGCATTATACCATTAGTTCGTTTAGTTCCGCACATAATTAGCAATGAAAATATTAACAAAATTCATTTAGAATTTAAGAAAATTAAACACAAAGAAAACAATGATTTAAAATTTACAAAATTTTGGCCAGCCATTTTAAATTCAAAAAATGAAAATGATAATTTTCTGTATCCTGAAATGCGAAAACTAATTTCATTTATTTCATGTTTGCCGCACTCTTCTGCAAAAGTGGAAAGGATATTTTCTCAATTTAGCTTGAATAAAAATAAAACAAGAAATAGACTTTCAACTGAAATGTTATCGTCAATAATGCATGCGAAACGACTGACAGAGTCAAAAAATTGTTTTGATGCAGTGTTTAATAAAACACATTTTGAATTATTTACAAATGAAATGTATGGGTTTAAAAATAATAACACTGATGATAAATGAAGATGATATTTTGTAAATATTCTTATATTTTTTTTATTTAATTATAATATCGTTAAATGTATTTTTATATATAATCTAACGATTTAACTTAGGTGACAAAGTTTTATAATATTTTAATTTGGGATTTTTGGGATTTTGGGATTTTAGATAGTATTTCCCACTTCAATTGTCATTTTATTCCCATGGGATTTAAGGAGGTATTTTTGTTCTCACTCCGTGGGAAAATGGGATTTTTTTTGGGAATTGAAGGTGGCTTCCCTGGTCACGTTATTTGCAATCACAGACAGCTGGTGATACGCGTTTTTTTTAACAGAGTTGCCATGTAAGATATATTAATTTTCACAAAAAATTGTCATATGACATTTAAAATTATTTGTTTATTTTTTTAAATATTTTAAAATATCAAAATATCAACAAAAAAATACCAGTTTTTTTAAATGTTCAACAAATACTAAACAAAAACTACCAAAAAATACTCCAACAGTAATAATAGATGACCACACACGCAAATACCACAATTGATGAACTTCATTATCTAACAAATAATTATTGATAATAGATCAACAAGAACACAGTCAACTATCTTGAAATTAATTAAGCTAAAAATAAATAATTAAGATTATCTATATTATCTATCGTATTATTAAAATTGTTTATTCGCTGTGTTGAGATGATTAATACAATTTTGATTTATAAAATAATCCAAATACGATTAAGAATATACAAATGTGAACAGATAACACACTTAATATTTGATAAGAAAAAAAATTGATAATATTTTGTGGTATTTTATAATTTATTATAAATAAATATATTAGTATTTATCTATCAAGCTATTTACGCAAAATTATTATTCTACGAGGAGGTCTGCTACTATATATTGAACTACTTTCTCTAAATATCAACAATTATTAAACCCCAACGAAATGTTGAAGTTCGTGATTGTTTTAAGTGTGTTAGCAGCGGCGACAGCAGCAACAATACCAAATGCTGCTGTGAATGTGGTTTCTTCAGACCAACTTAAAGATTTATTAATTAAGTATCCGAATGCAAAGAAACTTAATGTTAGCTATAGCCCAGATATAAATAGTATTATTCAACCTCAAAGTGTAATATTCTACACCTTTGGAGAGCGACAAAATGGTAATTTAAAATAAATAAATACATACATATATAATATTTTTATTTAAAATACAATTTTTTGGTTAATTATTTCTTAGGGGATTCTCTTGCTTCCGGAGATTTTGGATACAATAGCTGGATGACAAAACGTGATGCTTCCATAACAGTAACCTATCCTTCTACAGGCCTTGGCAATGTAATAACATATTTTAAAATTATGGTCAGTCAAAGCACAAAAAATGGTGGTGCTTACTTAATTGCTGGTGGACCGGGTGACCGTTTTTTCACCGTAGTTATAGAAGCTATTAACACGTTTCATTTGAATTATGATCTGGTTGTTTATACTTTCTAAAGAAACAAATAATATACATATGTATTACAATTTTCATTTTTTTCAATTTTTAATTGTAGTTGTCACAAAAATGCACGTCTCTTCTAATTTACTTGTGCACAAATTAAATAAATAAATTTTTTTGCGTTAATAATTAAAATTTTTAGTTTTTGTAACATTATATCCAAAAATAAGTAATACCGACTGTTTCAAACGTTACACAACGTTAAATAGTTTTTTTTTCGTTGCACAGAAGATAATAATAGACATAAATATATCAACAGATATTAATTGCATGTCATTAATCAGTCCAGCAATGAAATTAAGTAATTTAATGAAAACATTTGCTATTCGTAGTTAAATCAGCAATTTCGGTTGGTGTATTTGCTATGTGTTGGTGTATATGAGTATATATAGCATACACACCACCCAAATTCACAAACTACAGTTTTAAAGGTACTACAGTTTTAAAGATACTACAGTTTTACAGATTCTTCACAGTTTTACAGCAACTACAACTTTACAGTCAATACACAGTTCTACTGGAACTATTGTACCGATATCATTTTACATTCGTTCGATGAACGCGTGCTTGCCTATTCGATTCGTAGGGTAATTTTTCGCACATCGTACGAATGTCTTTGATTTTGATATTCCTCTCTTATTTGTGTTTATCATTTCCGACTCTTTTGGTGACGTGTGAACGTGGTTCTAGCTTCGAACAAAAAGTAATAAGTAAAGAAATAAAAATAAAAAATATGTATAAAATAAAAAATACAAATATATAAATATAACAAATATATAATAAAATAAATAAACATATAAAAAAAATCATAATAGGGAATGTGTGTGTTAATTTCCTTTAATTTTTCTTCAATTAATTTATTAATCAAAATGAATTCGTATCCGACTGTAAGCGAATACCCACAGCAAATTAAGCAAATATACACAACCATCCGCGCATTGCGAAAACAGCTGTTGCCAGCAAATGCGATTGCTAATATGAAGATGTCTACGCTCATGCAATTAATAGTTTAGTCGGCACAGTTTCAGCAAAAATGTGATTGTATTGATGTACATTTTTGTTATATTTACGATTTTTTTTCATGATTTCGATAACAGTATCAAACCTGCACTGCATCTTTTTAAAACTCAACAATAAAATCATTTATGAACACTTAAAGCATTTTAATTTTATTTATTTTGCGTAGAGAATAACATTTTCAATATATATTCATTTAATTTGCATTTTTATATAGTTTTATAAAATGATGTAAAGATATTTGAGTATTATTTTATATCCCAAACAACAGCAACATTTTTTTTTTTTGTTAATTATTTTAATAAGAAGATATAATTTTTAATTAACACACACCATCTTAACTTAGTTTAAGAGATAATAATGACTGAATATAATATGGCAACAAGTAAATATGTCTGATTATTTTACATACCAATTAACAATTATTGTGATTCACATTTTTTCTAGTAGGGTAGTTCATTTTACATGATAGGTATATAGTTATTAAAAGTTGATTATAATTTGATATAAGAACATATTGTAGTTGATTAAGCTCTTATTAAAATTTATTATATTGGCTGGACTAATACTGACTGGTCTTAGAGCCATCCATTTTGGTGCAGCCGCATTACTGAAAAGATATAAACAAATATTATCTGCATTAACTATGTATATTAAACTCACCTATTAAACCGCTACATTTTTGAATTTTTTTTTTCAAAAATTGTCCGCTCAACTCGTGTGTTGAGTTGCGTTGTACAATTACGACTGAAACTGATGCTCGCAGCATTCATGACATTTATACCAATTTTTAAGGATATCATTTTATGCTTCACCACACTGAGCCAATATAGAAACGAGCAGCAATCAGTTAATTTAATTTGATTTATTTAGATTTAATTTTCTTATCGCAAATGTGCACCATGCGCACACATTTGCTGCCTCAACAAAACAGTCTCAGCGACATCGGGAGTTTTTTTTATTTATATTTCGCTTGTTACCCTTTTTTTCAGAATACAACAAGTATCCCTAATGTGCAATGAGTTGAATATTTTTATGAATGAAATTTTTGAATGTTCATATGTTGCCGGTAAAATTACTGACGTCAATGCGTAAATACGTCACTACTCGAGTGGGGTTTTGTAAATTTGCTATACATCAGAAGAAGGCGCAACATCAGACTACTTAAAAAGATTCCTTCTGGCCGCTTGCATACAAATAGATAAACAGTTCAAATCAACTATTGGAATATAGATTTAAAACTATTTTTGAGAATTTCATATTTGTAACTTTATAAAAAAGGAGCCATGTTCCAGCATACAAAACGAATTCGAAACGATATCGTTCGAACGAATATTATTATCGTTTTCGACTCCCCAGATTCATCCCATTAATGAATCGTTCATAATATTGATGAACGTTTATACCAGCGACCGAACCGCACAGACTGAGCTGTTTTGTCTCAAAAATTAATATGAATACCACAATGCAACTCATAACAATTATGAACGCTTTAATTGTGAGTTTCTTACAAAAAGTTCGATTCATGAGGTTGGAAGAATAAAAAAGTTAGTTGTACCAACTAACTTCATTCGATTAAATCGAATGGTTTACAAATATTCTGGCGGAACTGCAACTTTAGCCAATATACATGAAATATTAGTCTATACACACTCCTAATGGTTTTAAATCTGTACTAAATTGTTCTAAAAGAGTTCGAAATTGGTTGCAGTACAAACTCCAACTATTTTTATTTTGACAATAACAACCGACTAAGCAGTTGGGAGAACCGAATAAGTTGGTTGGGCAAAGAGTTGGTTGGCGCAACAAATCACTATTCTGTGTGTAGTTCATAAAAACAATGATTTTACCATATAAAATTGGAACAGTGTCTCAATTAACGTCAATATTTTGTTTGTGAACCTGACACCTGAATTGATCTATTGTGCACCGCTTCCTATACTATTTAAAGGGGTTCTGGTTGTTCTATAGGATGTCTGTCAAGCCTATCTCAGTTATGAATTTTATTATATGGTTAGGGTTCAATCTTCTGAGAATTTGATTATATGGTTAGGGTTTATTCTTATATAGCTCGGACTTGGTTGTGGATTTCCCAGTAATTTCATTCTTGTATTATTGTAATTTTTTATTTATCGGAGTTTACAGTTCTGTAACTTCAAAGAAATTTTTGATATAATTTAGCTTCGATAAAATTTCTAAAATCTTTATTTACTCTTTGGAAACAATCTCCATTAAAATATTTATTGTATTGTATAATTAAAAAATATATTTTGTGAATATTTGATTTTTAATTATGAAAATAATACTTCAAAAACTCTATTTCTTGACTTTTAATAAAATTGTTGGGAAATATGTGTACCCGCACATGCTTACTTCAAATAGATTTTAAAGAAATACTTACATTACATTGACGTCACAACAAATCGATACAGATGCACAGCGTTAAGAACCAATTTTAAACATTAATTCTGAAATGAAATCTATTTCCTACAGTAGGACACAATTTAAAGCATCCGCAGTTAATTCTGTGCGATGTTCTGATTATGTGCTTGTGAGAGCAAACGCAGAAAACGCATTGGTGCACATGTGCGATAAGAAAATTGAATCAGTCAAAGTGAAATTAAGTACCAACAGGACGTAGTTCCATGTATGAAAATGGTATAAAAGCGAAAGGACTCTAGCTAGGATCACAGTCCACTTTAGACGCCGCAATCGAATACAACCGCACAAGTTTCAGCTTTAGTAAAATATCGAAAATAATACTGATAAAGTAAAAAAAAATATATAAAGTTTATTTGAACAATTTAAACATATACGAAAGATTAATCCAAACCGCGAATTGTGTGACAATGGTATTTAATTATTGGCAGTTGAAAACAGCTGCCATCTATGT
Organism: Dryomyza anilis; assembly: GCA_951804985.1. Lineage (NCBI taxonomy): Eukaryota > Metazoa > Arthropoda > Insecta > Diptera > Dryomyzidae > Dryomyza > Dryomyza anilis. The sequence continues at coordinate 96,189,349 of OX638130.1, read as the reverse complement.
GCTACTAGGAACTACTCTTGCTCTAGTTGACTATCGTAATTGCGAACGTGATTCTACTTTGGGAGAATCGCGAATCAGAGATTCTCATGATCGCTCTTATGGTCGAGAATTGGTTTGCTCCAGTTTTGAAGAACAACGTGAAAAGCCCTATAATATATGTGCAGAAAGCTTCAATATCCCGACCGTAAGCCGATTGGAGCGCAACGAAGACTGGCCGACTAGTGTGCATGATCGCATAGATATTCGTTCTGACTTTGGACAAATATATGACCGTGCTAACGCACGCGAAGCGAATGAGCGCAAAGAAAATCGTCTCGTAATCCAAGATAACCGAGCAGAACGCAGAAAGACATTTGACGATAGTCGTGAAAACCAAAGAGAAACTCAACGCGAAAGGGATACTCGTAGGGATACTGAGTCGACTAGTCTACAGCGACAAAGATTTGATTCGGAAGATAGGCGAGATCTTAATGAAAACAGACGAAATACTGATGAACGCACATATCGCCGAGAAGAACAAATGATTAATAATGCAGAACAAAGAGAAAATCGTGACGTTCAACGAAATGAAGAGCAAGGAAATCGTCGTGACATTTCCAGACGCACTGTTAGAGAAGAACGTCAAGAGAACTCTCGTCGGACCGAAGGACGAGAAGATCGTCAAGGACAAAAAGAGCGTCAAGAAATCGCTCAACGAGAAAATCGCCGGGAAATCGATAATATAAATACTGACACAACTCGACGAATTGATGAAAGACGTGTTGAAGCAACTCAAGTAATTGTAAATCGAGAAGATCGACGAGAAAATAAAATTGTTAGTCGAGAAACTCGAGATCTTAACTCAAACAGACGAAATACTAATGATCGCATAGATCGCCGAGAAGACCGAATGATTAATAATGAAGAATCAAGAGAAAATCGTGACATTCAACGAAAAGAGAGGCGTCGTGAAATTTTCACAGACATTGATAGAGAAGAAAGGCAAGAGAATTCTCGCCGGATTGTAGACCGAGAAAATGGTGAACAAAAAGAGCGTCGAGAAATTGATCAACGAGAAGATCGCCAGGAAATCGATAACATAAGTACTGATAAAACTAGACGAATTGCCGAAAGACATGTTGAAGCAGCTCAAATAATTGTAAATCAAGAAGACCGTCGAGAAAATAAGGAATACAGTCGAGAAACTCGAGATCTTAATGAAAACAAACGAAATACTAATAAACGCACAGATCGCCGAGAACACCGAATGATTAATAATGCAGAACCAAGAGAAAATCGCGACGTTCAACGAAATGAAAGGAGAGATAATCGTCGTGAAATTTCCAGACACACTGTAAGAGTAGAACGTCAGGAGAACTCTCGTCGAACTGAAGAACGAGAAGATCGACGAGAAAATACACGAGAAAATGGTGAACAAAAAGATCGTCGAGAAATCGCTCAACGAGAACATCGCCGGGAAATCGATAATATAAATACTGATACAACTAGACGAATTGCCGAAAGACGTGTTGAAGCAGCTCAAATAATTGTAAACCAAGAAGACCGTCGAGAAAATAAGGAATATAATCGAGAAACTCGAGATCTTAATGAAAACCGACGAAATACTGATGAGCGCACAGATCGACGAGAAGAACGAATGATTAATAATGCAGAACAAAGAGAAAGTCGTGAAGCTCAACGAAAGGAAAGACGAGATGATCGTCGTGAAATTTCCAGACAGTCTGTTAGAGAAGTACGACAAGAGAACTCTCGTCGGACTGAAGAACGGGAAGATCGAGAATATGGTAAACAAAAAGAGCGTCGAGAAATCGTTCAACGAGAAGATCAGCGGGAAATCTCCAATATAAATAGTGATACTACTCGACGAATTGTTGAAAGACGAGTTGATCGAGAAACTCTCCAAGAAAATCGACCAGAATACACACAACGAGACCACACTCGACGTAACGAGGAATATAGTAGAGAATTGAGTCGCCAAGTACGAAATAATGACATAGATAGTCGGGAGACTTCTTTAGTAAACAATGAAAGTACGGACAGAGAAATAAATAATCAGCGGAATAATCACCGAGATGAACGAGAAGAACGCCAGGATGTTATCCGAAGAAATGTTGAGAACGTAAATGGGCGCGACGAACGTATTGAAACCATTCGACGAAATAATGAACAAGAAAATCGACGAAATGTTGAAAACCGACGAAATAGTCAACAAGATGACCTCCCAGTAGTAGAACGCCGTGAAAACCTTCGTCTAGATGTTGATGATCAACTTAAAGCCGATAGTCAAAATCGTCTACACCTAAATCGACGAAATGTTGCAGATCAAGTAGAACGTCGTGAAACCATTCGACGAAGTGTTGTGCGAGAAGATCGACTTGGAACCAATCGACAAAATAAAAAACAAGAGGAAAGTCGAGAAAGCGAACGTCGCAATATCGAGGTAAGACGAATTAATGGACAAGAAGAACCCAGAGAACTAGAACGTCGCGAAACCATTCGACGGAGTATTGTCCGAGAGATTCGACTTGAAACAAATCGACAAATTAAGGATAAACAAGAACGCAGAGACATTATTTCGGGACGTGTTGTGCAAGAGAATCAACTTGAAACCGATCGACAAAATAATGAGCAAAAAGAAATTCGGGAAGTGACACGACGAAATGTTGAGGATCTACGGAATACTGCACGAGAAGAACGCAGAGAAGTAAACCGACGAAATATTGAACTCCAAATAGAACGCCGTGAAACCATTCGACGACGGGTTGTGAGAGAGGATCGTCTTGAAACCGATGGAGATCATCGGCAAGTGACACTACACAATAGTGATGATATACGAAATAATGAACAAGAAGATCGCAGAGAAATAAACCGACGAAATATTGAACGCCGTGAATCTAGTCGACGAATTGTTGTACGAGATGTTCGACTTGAAACCGTTCGACGAAATGATAAGCATGAAGAAAGCCGAGGTGTCACACGACGAAATGTTGAGGATCGACGAAATAATGATCAAGAAGTCCAGCGGGAAGTAGAACTTCGTGAAAATCATGGTCTAGATAGTGTGCGATTTGAAACTGTTAGACATAATAATGAGCAGGAAAAACACCGAGAAGTAAACCGACGAAATATTGAAGGTCAAGCAGAACGCCGTGAAACGATTTTACGACGTACTGTGGGAGAAGACCGATTTGAAACATATCAACGAAATAATAAAGGAGAAGAGCGTCGGGAATTTGCACGAAGATATGTTGAGCATCGACGAAATAATGATAAAGAACAACTCAGTGAAACAATTCGAACAAGTGTTATGCGAGATGATCGACTTAAAACCGTTCTAGTAAATATAGAACGTGAAGATCGACGAGCAAATTATGAACGGCAAGATCGAAATATTAATGAACATGAAGAACGTCGAGTTAAAACAAATAAACAAAATAATGAAAGAGAAGAACGAGACATATCAAAGGAAAATAATAGCGATAGAATTCGAGTAGAAAGTAATAGAAATAACAATAATCAAATAAGCAATAATGAAGAGCAAGAATATCGCCGAGAAACTAATCGACGGAATAACAATCGTCAAACCATAATCATAGTTGATGGCAGTGTAGATCGCCATGGAACTTCTGAAGAAAAAGAACAACGTGAAACAATTAGAGTTCATCGTCAAAATAATGATCAAGAATATCGCCGTGAAACAAATGAACGAGTAGATCGACGTGAAAGTACTGAAGATCGACGACAAAGGAATGAGGGCCAAGATCATCGTGAAACCACACGACAATTAGATGATATAGATCGACGTGAAACTAGTCGTCAAAATGGAGAAAATCGTCGAGAAATTAGTATGGCCAATATGCCAGATCAACTGGAAATTAAGCAAATGCATTCGATTAATCGGAGCTATATAGCATTTGTACAAGGTGCTTTGTTGACATTTGTAATTATGAAATCGCTAACAGTTGACGGAAACAATGAAATTAAGTAGGTATAAATATTATATGCGCATGAATACTTACTATATTCTTCCTTTTTATTTTTCAGAAATGGTGTAAATCAAAAATTGATGAAGATTGTAAAAATGATTGTATTTTAAAATGATGATCCGCATATGATGACGAACCCACAAAGCAACAAAATAATATTAAACGAAATGTGTACCTAAAGCAAATTATAAAAATAATGTTACTTATTAATCATACTGTTATTGTATATATTTACTAAAACTATAAATTAACTATATATATAAATATATTTCATGCACAAATAAAGGAAACAGCAAAAAGTATTTCGGAACATGTGAAATTATTTAAGAAATGGACAATACATTTATTCAGAAATTCCCGAGTGGAAATTGGTTAAGGTTAGCCTTATTTCCATCCGTCCCTGATCAGAATACGATAAGGCATCCCTACAAAAGGCCACCTGAAATGATACTGATCAGGGTCGACTAGGGCAATCCTAATTTCAGATCCACGTAAGGCAATCTAATCCAACCTTCATAAAAAATACTGATATAAAGTCTACTTGATGAAAACTGATGTGACAGTTATGAAAACAACCTTATTGGATATCGCATTAATATAATATGATCAAGATATTAATAAAAACCTTTTATAATAAAATTGGGTAAATAAAATATTTCAATAAAATAAAATATTCTAACAAAAACTCAAAGGCAAATGCAAGAGATATAAAAATTCTCAACATTTTTATAAAATTTGAAATATTTTAAATATCTCAAAACGTTGACTTTTTGCCATTGCAAAAGTTATTGAGATACCTTTGTTCACAACTCTATTTTTTGTTTTAAAGGTCTCAAATTTGATAGCAGTTCAAGAAGAATTCAAATATACATCGAATTATATGAGAGTAAGATCAGGAAGCCTGATCAGGCAACCTGATCAGCATAGTAACTTCGAATAGCGTCAAGTTTTGAATCAGGCACTGATCAAAACCCTGATTTGAATTCAGGCTGCCTGATTATACAATGATCGCATCCTGAACTAAATTTCCACTCGGGTCGGCACGTTTTCATTTTGCAGTACCGATAACTGCACATGAGTGGAACGAATTGTTCTGCTAAAACTGATGGACTCGAAACAATTTATATTTTTAGGCTTCTGAATAACGTCTTGAACTCATTTGGAGAGCTCCGAAAACAGTTCTCAGACTTCAATAAGTTGCAAATTCACAGAAGTAAGCCTCAGACGCTCAATTGTCGCAAAAATATTTTTTATGCTTAAAAAATGACCTTTTTTAAGTGTGTTACATTCCCAGTATCCAAGTGTACATCATTCTTGTGATTTAATTTTTCTGTTAGAGAATCTTAGACATTTTTAATAGTTGTGCATAAAACTTCTAAAAACTAAAATAAAATCATTCAAAATTTTTGTTGTTTTTTTAACACAAAAATGGTTAAAAATTGGTCCAATTAAATCTGATTGTTGACTCAACAAGACATCAAATAATAGTATTATTGTAAAACGTAAAAATATTAGCGAAAATTTTGATTTTTAAGTATAAAATGTTTAATAATTTGAAGTAATAAAATTTACCAGCAATTTTAAACATTTATTTATTTTACACTGGATTGAGATGTACCCAGAAACCATAATACCTGATAATACCATATGAATAATACCTGATGTGTGGTGTTTTATACATATTTTAGATCTAAATAATTAGAGTGAGACTTTATATCTAACGCCTAAAACAAAAGAGTGCCAAAAAAAAATCACAATATGTTTTAGCATTTGATGATACATTACAATTTTCATTACAATGTAATTACTCTAAAAACAAAATTTTGAAAAAATGTTGGCGTAAAAATAATTTTGGTAGTTGGAGGCATAAAAACAATACCACTTAATTTCAAAATTATCGCTAAAAGTTATAATCACCATTAGAAGAGAATGAGCGTTCATCTTTAGGAGAGCTTTTAAACCCAGATGGGTTTCGACTCTAACTGCTAGGTTATAGAATTCAAGAAGTTTCAACTTTTACTCTTGGCGTAACCATCTCCGGGTTAAAAACGTTGCATAGCAACAAAAAAATGAGTATGATGTCAAAATCAGCAAATAATAATAATAGAAAGAATAAATAATCAAAATAATAGAATGCCTATTGAAATAAATGTATTAATTTGTGTAATTCATTATGAAAATATTTAGACACCATTACTATTTTATATAGGAAGATTTAGACATCTTTCAGAAACATTTCTCCAGTTTTTTCACAAATGTATGCTTCTTCATTATTGTTTTGAATATGACAAGTTTTCCATATAAAAGTCGACTATTATTTTAAGTTAGCCATTACTTTTGATTATTAGCAATGGTGTCAATGTTACTTTTAACCTTATTTTTTGTTAACCAATTGGGAAAAATTTGAACCTAAGCCGCAGTATTCAGAAATGATCCACTTTAAAAAGAAACGTGAAAGATAACTGTAATTAAAACTGTGAATAGTTTCGGTTTCATTCCCTTATATATCTTTATATTATTACTCATATTTGAATAACACTTAAAGGTCCACGAATAAGCTTATATATAAAGGTTTTGTATTAGGTAAAATAAATACTATCGTCAATAGAGCATTGTTCTTTCGTTTTATGAAAAATGCTAGTATATTATTGGAATAAACATATATGTCTGTCAAGTAAAAGTGTTCCATTAAATTTTTTCACTAATTATGAATTAATTACAAAAACCCCCAACAAGAAGTTGGAATACCTTTAATAAATTTTCTCGGTTCACTTCATTTTTTTGTATTTATTACGTTTTTATATTATATTATTCTTAAAGCGTTGAATGGATGCGCTCCTGTATTTCTTGCTTGGTTTTTGGTCCGACATTGGTGGCTATTGGCGCCACTTCCCTGTTTGGATCCTCGTGAGCATTTTTGGAATTGCTGCCGCTGCACGCACGAACCATTTTCACCATGTCATACTCTTGCAACTCGGACAATTTCAGCGGAATACTCTGTAGTTCTCTTTTCCGCATATTTTAAAATAATACCAATTTACAATTTTGTTAAATCAAATGCAAACAAATAAAAAAAACACAAAACAGCTGATAAACAATTCTCGAATGTGATTATAACAGTTTTCAGCTGTTGTGTTATACCAATTATAATACTACGATTACACTTACTATGTGCCAGGGTTGCTCTCAGATATACACAGAAAAAATAGTGTGTAAATATAACTAAAATGTTAATCAATCCAATTATTTTTTAATTGATACTTAGTTGATGTAACTTTTAGTAGCATTGAATTCCATATTCGTTATAATGAGAATATGTTAATTAGAGAAACTTTAATTAATTTTTTTGTCATATTGATATTAAAGTTGTTATATATATTATATTTTTTATTGGGAATTTTTAAATCATTAATTAATTAATTAGTAACATCAATTAAAAATTTCATTCGTTAGAAATTGGATCAATTAAATATTTTGTTAAATTAAACAAAATATTTGTCGAATAGAAACATATGAAAATAAAAATAATTTATAAAATAAATATTAAATAAGTATTTATACTGTTTGATATGCTTTAAAAAATTCTTTCAACCTAACGAATGTTTACCCGAAGTCAGTTTTCACAACTTCTACAGGTCACACATAAAATTTGATATTCGCTTTTTAATGATTGAATATGCAACAAAATGAGCATCATAAGCTGTTTGTTCAAATTCTTGATAGCAAAAATAAATTGAGCCATTTAATGCTTTTATAACATACACTAAATAATGCAATATCCTGTTTTAAAATAGCAACGTAGAAGAAAATAATGTTAGAAGAAGCTGAACAAAAAACAAAATGAAATCCAGAAAAAAACAGTGTTGCAATTTAAGAAAATTGATAAATCAAAAGTAACAAATAAAAGTAGTTAATACTATTAAAGATTTAGTTGTATTGAAATTATATTAAATTAATTTCTATTAATATTTTATTTAAAAATGTGTAAATACAAATAATTAATTAGTAAATACATTCATATTTTTAATTGGAATACGATTTTGTTTGCCACTAATATCAATTGTTATATATACGTACAATTTTTTTTCTGTGTACGTACAATATTTTTTCTGTGTACTGTTCAGTGAGGAATCAGTCTGCACTGGCTACACTGAACGTACTGCACTGAACTAATTCAAAAACTCCTACTGTTCAGTGAAGAATCAGTGCACACTGGCTACACCGAACGTACTGCACTGAACTAATAAAAAAACACCTAGTATGTGCTTTTGTTTTTTATGAAACGAATCAGCTGGGGGTGACCAAGCAGAAAGGAAGGTTTACAATTTAGTTATCCAATAAACCAAAACTGGGTCAAACAAAACGCCATGTTGCTTAAAAGCACTCTTCTTTCAGGTATTTATATTATTAGTCCTCTATGATAATCGCAAACCAAAGACAATTTTAGGGATTCTCACTAAGGTGAAGTTTTCCACTTCGTGCTCCCGCAATGCTGCACCAAAAACAGCCATACTCATGCTGAACATGGGTGGACCGCAGTCCACGGATCAAGTGCACGACTACCTGCTGCGCATCATGACCGATCGCGATATGATACAGTTGCCGGTACAGAGCAAGTTGGGTCCTTGGATAGCGCAACGTCGCACGCCCGAAGTGCAGAAGAAATACAAGGAGATCGGCGGTGGGTCGCCGATTCTCAAATGGACGGACTTGCAAGGCGATTTGATGTGCAAAGAGTTGGATAAAATATCGCCGCAGACAGCGCCGCACAAGCATTATGTTGGTTTCCGCTATGTAAATCCATTGACAGAGGATACGCTGGTGCAGATCGAAAAGTATGCAACGAGAAACAACGCAATGTACCCCAAATGTATTTTTAAACCTTTGACCTTTTAAGAGACAACCCAGAGCGCGTGGTGCTCTTTTCCCAGTACCCACAGTACAGTTGTGCGACTTCGGGATCTAGTTACAATTCTATCTTTACTCACTACCGTAAAAAGTAGGTTCCTCAAACGTTGTGATATAAACCTGTCGACAATTATTAAATTTATTGCAGCGCTTTGCCGAAGAATATGAAGTTGAGCATCATCGACCGGTGGGGCACGCACCCGCTACTTGTCAAGACATTCGCCGATCGTATACGCGATGAACTCAACAAGTTCGATATAAGCAAGCGCAACGACGTGGTCATACTCTTCACTGCACATTCCTTGCCGCTGAAGGCGGTTAATCGTGGCGATCCGTATCCTTCAGAAATTGGCGCAAGTGTGCACATGGTAATGCAAGAGTTGGGCAAAACAAACCCCTATTGTTTGGCGTGGCAGTCAAAAGTGGGTCCGCTTCCCTGGTTGGCACCTGCAACGGACGATGCGATTAAGGTACTTAACTGGCACAATTCTAGAATAAACTGAATTCGTTTGGTTGCTTTGGTAGGGATATGTAAAACAAGGACGTAAGAATTTTATTCTGGTGCCCATTGCATTTGTAAATGAACATATTGAGACTTTGCACGAATTGGACATCGAGTATTGCGATGAGTTGGCAAAAGAGGTAAATATATTTGTTGAATTAAAGAATATTGAAACGATTTATTCAATTCTCATAGGTCGGGGTCGAGGAAATGCGTCGTGCCGCGGCTCCCAATGATCATCCGTTATTTATAAATGCGCTGAGCTCAATTGTGGCAGAGCATCTGCAGGAAAAGAATTCCGTGAATGCTAAGTTCTTGATGCGTTGTCCTATGTGTGTAAATCCAAAATGTAGGGATAGCAAACGCTGGTATCAACAAGTATGCTCAAATTAAATGTTTTATTTTCCAGAATAAAACTTAAAAAAATATAACTTTGCTTTGTCTGTACTCGGGAAATTAATGACCATTAAGTATTGGTTTTATGGTTCATGTATGATAAGTTTTTTCATAATAATTTAAAAGTTTTCTACTGAAATTTATAATAATAATAGTTTGGCACTACAGTCCTGTATAGAACTTCGGCTGAGCTCTCTCACCATTTCAGCTGTGCGAGTTATATTTGTACTCAAATTGGTGGGACGAATCCGAACGGCGGGTGAGAGTTTTTCATAGGCAATGTTTTACTCTCGTAGGTTTGCCATTTACTGCCGAGAGGTAGCGTCGCATAGAAAAAATGTTTTCTATGAAAATGATGTAGGTAGTCGCTGGGGATCGAACCGCGAACCTTTCGGCACGTAGTCGAACGCCAGACGAGCTACCGACGCTACATTTTTAAAAATGCAGTACCATTAATTTAATAATTTCAATATTATTGAATTTAGCGGTATAAATACTATTGTTTTCATGTTTTTTCTACTATTTAAATAGTAAGCTTCTTGAATAGAAATTCGTGTATCATTCTGCGAAATTACACAAAATGGTTGCAGGATTTTTTTTTTGTAAATATATTTTTAAGGCTGCTCAAAATGGACGCATGCATTTTTTGTAATAACCAACATTATTAAACGCGACAATGGTAAGAACTCTAATGTATATTTAACATTTCTTATTTATTAAAAGAAATACATTATACATCAAATCTCTGTTATGTCAACGGACTGAAGAACAAGTAGAGACATGCAAACATGAAATGTGGTATATTTGGTAACGAGGTGTGCAAATGTTGGATTTTGTTTTAAATTTTAATTATTTAATTAGATATGTAAATTATCATTAGGACAAGTAATATTCCATTCGTTTTAATTTATTGTCAAAGCACTTTACAGCAACATAGAATAATGCAGAAAGCATTTGCACAAATCCACCCAAATATGCAGCACTAACACTGGAAATTAACTTACAATGAATAAATGAGTTTTTACATCTAGAATTATGGACAAATTGTCCAAAAATGCGGTTGTTAAAACTACATGAACAGTGAGTTTCACTTGAATAATAATTTTAAAAAATAAAAGTACACTCGTTTATCGTCATATGAGAAAAGTTAATACGTAATTTTCTTCGTAAATGACTTAATATATTTCAAACATATTCCTGTTTGAAAATATTATTTGGTGTGCTTATATATTTTGATAAACAAATTTAAGTTTTTTACTATTGTACTATTGTGCACCGCTGGAAGTCGAAGATTTGCATTCATAAATCTCTTAAATTCTTTTATTAATATTTACGAAAAACGATATGAATTATTAGCTAATGAACGGTCTTCCGTTCAGTTTTATTCATATATTTTTTTATTAAATAAATTTATTAAATTACTGAATGCTATCCATGTTAAGAGTTTTTATTTAATTTTTATTTTAATTTATTTGAAATCTAAATTACTATGGAGTCGTTTAACGACTCATCATAATTCTTAAGATATACGACAGTGGGAATTTAATGATGTTCGGCAGCTTCCTTGGCCTGGGATTCAGCCCATTTGGCCTTGTTGCCAGGAGAGTTAGCTGAAGATTAGAAAAAAAAAATGTTAATTTCTTTAAAATGATACAAGTGCAAAATATATACCCAATTTGGTGATCTTGTAGAAAACTGGCAAGCACAAACCGAATGCCACGAAGTAATATCTCCAGATCCACTGATTCTTGATGTAGTGTTTCAGAGGAAATTGGGCGATTTTGGCCGAGAATGTGTAAGGGTACTTCATGGGGTTGCCTGCGGGCTTCTCAGCGACAACTTTATCGGCCATTGTGTAGGAGTTAATTGTCGTTGGTTCTGCAAAGTTAAATTCATAATTATTATTAAAATTGTTTGAAAAATTTAGCCAAAATTAAGAATTATGTAATACTTGCAGGTTTTGCAAATTTTGCACGACATACGTACCTCGAGAAATCCAAAAAATTTTACACAAACGTCAAATGAGTGCTGTGAAGTTAGTAACGGTTGCCATAAGTGAAAACTTGTACACAGTTGCCAGATCCGTGTGATATTTCCCATTTCTGTTAATTTTTAACTGCTGTGGTTAAGATAATTCCCATGGACATTTTGAATGGCCATGTAATTTTTTTTACCACTTTTTTTTTGTTAGTTACAATTGAAGAACACACCAAATGTAAATTTTGTTATTGAAACATATCATTTGTGAAGTGAAAAATAAAATTCTGGGGTTTCGAGTGGTTTTTAATTTTCATGGGTTTTATATGGTAATTTTTAATAATTTCAGATTTAATAAAATTATGAGAAAAGAGTAGAAAAAGACTACTGAAAAAAAACGGGAGCGGATCCGCAAATATAGGAAAACCCGTAGGCTTCGTCGTGCCGGTGGAAACTCCAGTGATGGAGTTGGCGTCGGCGGTGTAATGCAGAATGCATTTGAAGCGCTCAACGCATAAGTCAAAATGATTGCGCAGCAGCAGCCACGTCAGCAGCAGCCGCAGCAGCTTGTTTTGAGGCCAGCAGAGCCAAATTTGGCCAGGGCCGCAGCCGCCGCAAACGATGATATATAATTAAATTTAGATTTATTAAAATTAGAAATTGATTAATATTAATATTTGACCTTTATTAAATTATTTGTTTTATTTTTAGATTAATTTATTTTACAAATTTGAATTGGATGGAGATACAGAACTTTGTAATTTCAAAAGACATCAATTGAAATTCAGAATTTACATTTGAAATTCAAAAGCCAATTGAAATTCATAAATTCCATTTGAAATTAAGAAATTTCCATTTGAATTTCTGAAAATGTCCATTTTAAATTCATAATTTCCATTTGAAATTCAGAAATTTCCATTTGAATTTCTGAGAATTTCCATTTTAAATTCTGAAATTTCCATTTCAAACATTTCCATTTGAAATTCAGAAAATTCAATTTGAAATTCTTAAAAATTCCAATTGAAATTCTGAAATTTTCCAATTGAAATTCAAAACCAGTTGGGAAGGTTAGATCACATGGGAAATTTTAAATTAAATTTAATTAAAATTAATTAGAATTAAATAATTTTTTATTATGATTATTATGATAGTTAGGATTATCAAAATAATAGTTGAAAGTTTGTAGTTTGTAATTTAAAGTTTGTAGTTATTGTCAGGATTCGTATACACTGGTGACCAATATACCACTATAAATGGTAACTCTGGTCGGAGTAGAATAACAACACTGTTCTGCACACTCTATTTGCCAGAGCATGAAACAATTATTCAAGTAGAAGTTTCGAGTTCTTGTTCTTCTTATGCGTCCCGTGCTTCTGTCAAACGCCTGAAGATACTGTCAAAAGACCCGTGCTTATGTCAAAATGTTCTATGGGATAAGAAATTTTGTAAGAGGCACTCTGGTATACTACTACCTCGTTATTATATCATGTGCCAGAGTAGCATAAGTGCGTACTTTCGTACTATTTTGAGTACGAAAGTACTAAATACTTAACAGTTCGTACTAAGTACTTTTTTTCCGATTTTCTCAAAATGCATCTCTGGCGCTGGTCTTGACAGCTATCTTTGTGCGAGAATGTAAATTGCGAGTTGTCGTCGTTTTTTTTCGCTGTCGCGCGATTTTCACGAGTTCGCACACTCTATTTGCTCACTTTTAATCGAATTAAAATTAATTTTTAGGAAATAATGAAAATCATATTTGATAAATAAACACTACTGTGTAACTAAAGCAATAAACAGAGAACAAAGTGCAGCAAAAAAATTGAATATAAAAAATTATAAAAAAACAAGATGTATAATAAGAAAAGTGAATAAATGCAAATTGAAAAAATTCAATAAAACAGTTGTCGCAACAATTGTTTAAAACAGCGCTAATTAAGTGATAAATTGAACACAAATACAAAACAACAAATTGTGTTGCACTTGGTCAAGTGTCTGTCTTCGCTCCCAACGCCGCCAATACCATCAACAACGGATTAATAATCGTTGCCGTTTTGCACGTAGCATCCGCCCGTATTTTGGTTCTCATCCAGTTTAGTATATAGCAGGGCATTCCACTCGATGCTGCGCGACTACGTAATCGCAGTGCGACGCTTCAACATTTAATAGCCACGAATTCCAACACAAGTGAAAGTTTATCTTGGCCAACGACTGACTGCGTCTCGACCAAACAACACCATCAGCAGCAGAGTAGCAACAACGCATTGTTACCATTTACTACCAGCTGCGCCGCATAATTTACGTCACTGCGCGCCGCTTTGGTCATCACATTCGATTCGTTCGTTCGCAAAGTGTGCGGAAACAAACGTCTTTTCGTTGTGCGTTTGTTTTTAATTTGACTACGTTATTAGTTTTGTGCCACAATTGGACTGGCTTTTTGGATTTCACTTGTCGCCGCTGCAGCCGTTGAGTCCACAACTTCCTCGCAGCAAACATGGGGCTGCTCATTTCAAAGCTATGGAGCATGTTCGGCAATGAAGGTAGGGTGTATTTCTGTGTAATTTTGATATTTGGTTCACTTCAGTAATACATTGATTCAATTACAATTAATCAGAGTGCAATGATTCATTAATTGCATGATGAATATGTTATATGAAGCAAAAATTGTGACTATTAACTTATTTTTATTTATTTAATACAGTCATTTTAAATGTTTTTTACTTGTTAACATAAAGTATTTTTGCGGACAACGCAAAAAAAAAAAAAAATACAAAATTTCAGTAACATGACTCGAAAACCTTAATTTGAAATTTTATGCTCTTGGATAGTTAAAATGAGGGATTGAAACTGAACTAAAATCGGTCTTATTTTTTATAACAAAACGGTTTCATGCACCCAGAAAAAAATACTATTTAAATAATATTTTTTTTTTACTATTAAATATAGTCAATAGGATAAATTATTATTTTAATCAGAAAATACCATTAAATACAAGAAAATACCATGACATTGCCATTGAGTTTATATGAAAAGAATTATTTTTTGTATACTATTACTATTTTTTGTCCTATTGACCAATTTTAATGGGATTTGAGGGAATTTTTTTCTGTGTGTGTTTACTATTGCGAGGCTGAACTTTACTTTATAGGCCCGGTCTAAATTCACAACAAAAAAATTGTCACAACCTTTTAAATGTCACATAATGCAGTAATCAGACCTAATAATTTAAAAAAAATTACCTCAAGGTCACGTGGTACCCCTTAAAAATTAAAAACATGTTTTTTTTTTATTTAAACTCAAATTTCTGGAAAAGGGGAGTGGAAAAATGAAAATAAAATTTATATGCAAAAAAAAAAAAAAATCTAGAAAAAAAATTAGACTACAAATATTTTTTTTTTTGAAAAATCGCGAATTTTTTCAAAAAAAAAATATGCCTACGACGTTTTTCTATATTGATTAACTGAGTATAAAATACAGCGCTTTTTATCACATTGTCCTTACTACAAAATTTTTTTTGGAGAAAAAATAGGTTTTTTTTTCAGTGTAAACAAAATTTTCAGGTCATACAAATTTACATGGTTACTGTATATTTAAAGGATTTTGAATTTTTTATTTCACCACTCTCCTTTTTCTAGAATTTAAGTTTAAAAAAACAGGTTTATGAATTTTAGGGGGTACCACGTGACCTTGAGGTCACTTTTTGTTTTTTTTTATTTTTTTATTTTTAAGGTCTGGTTTTTGCATCGTATGACAATTTTTTTTGGTTTGTCCCACTCACTTCGTAATAAAAGGTTTTTCAATAAGAGCGCTGCAAAAGTTTTTATCAAGGGTTTTTCAACAGGGACGCTACAAAAGTAGAGCGACGCCATATTTCGTGCCGCTCTTTTGACATTTCTCTTTAGTAAGGTTTGCCATTTCATGATTAAAAGATATACGAGCCAACAACGAATCGAAATTATTAAAATTTACTACCGAAATTCGAATTCGTATATCTTTTCTTATACAATTTTTAGATGTTTTTTTAGCATTTCGAATGTACAAAATATGCTAAAGATGAAAATAATTTATGTTTAAACAAACTCTTTCAAATATGCTCTATATAAAACAAAACGAATTCAATCGAATTTAATATTTTGTAAAACAATTTTATTTAAATCACATTCCTCCTTATAATTGATACTAATTTTCAACTAATCAATCACAAATTGTCAGTTATAAATATTATTAAAGTTTAAAATTGAGTTTTATCTCTACAAAGCTAATCCTTCTTACTACAGTAATCAGTTTTATTTAAAATAAAACGAACCAATTAACTATACACAATTTTTATTTGTATTTCTTCATCAAATGTTGATATTCATATTAAAAATTTCAATTTCAAAGATATCAATGCAAAGAAAAAACCATATAAAAGTCAACAATTACTTCGGTCCCAACATATTTTCCGGTTTGACCCATTCGGCAAACTGCTGCTCCGTAACATGACCCAGTTTAATGGCCGTCTCCTTGAGTGTGGAGTTGTTCTTGTGCGCAGTCTTGGCAATTTCAGCCGCCTTGTCATAGCCAATGTGCGGATTGAGCGCCGTCACTAACATCAACGACTCGTTCATAATCTTATCAATCTTCTCGATATTCGGCTTAATGCCACTGACACAATTGGCCGTAAATGTTCGACTGCCATCGGACATCAGACGTATCGAACGCAGCACATTTGACACCACCAACGGTTTGAAAACATTCAATTCGAAATGTCCATTAGAACCACCAATGGTCACCGCAACATGATTGCCCATTACTTGTGCTGCCAGCATTGTAATGGCCTCACATTGTGTGGGATTTACTTTGCCCGGCATTATCGAACTGCCCGGCTCGTTCTCGGGCAGACTCAGTTCACCGAGGCCACAACGTGGACCCGAACCCAAGAAACGTATGTCGTTGGCAATCTTCATGAAGCTCACCGCAATCGTATTCAGCACGCCGTGCACCTCGACCATTGCATCGCGCGACGCTAGTGCCTCGAATTTATTTGGCGCCGTTACAAACGGCAGACATGTGAGTTGTGCAATTTTTTCTGCACATTTCTCGGCAAATCCGATGCGCGTATTTAGTCCAGTACCGACAGCTGTGCCGCCCAGCGCCAGCTGATAGACACGCGGCAAACATGACTCAATGCGCTCCAAACCATATTCGATCTGCTGTGCATAGCCGCTAAACTCTTGACCCAGTGTCAGTGGCACCGCATCCATCGTGTGTGTGCGTCCGATTTTTATGATCTTTTTGAACTCTTCCGATTTGCCTTTGAGTGCCTCGTGGAAACACTGCAGCGCCGGCTTCAGGTTATTGTTCAACTCCATTGCGACCGAGATGTGTATCGCCGTCGGAAAGGTGTCATTCGAGCTCTGCGACATGTTGACATGATCGTTGGGATGTACTGGGGTCTTGGAGCCCAACTTTCCGCCCATCAATTGGATTGCACGATTACTTATTACCTCATTAATGTTCATGTTGCTTTGCGTGCCGGATCCTGTCTGCCAAATGACCAACGGAAAGTGATCGTCGTACAACTTTCCCGATATCACATCATCCGATGCCTTCGACATGGCTTCGCTGATCTTTGCATCCAGACCATACTCTTGGTTAACCTCGGCGGCTGCTTTCTTCAAGATGCCCATTGCTTGTATTACGGGTTTGGGCATGCGTTCGTTGGGACCGCCTATTGGAAAATTGATCAACGAACGCATAGTTTGAGCACCATATAATTTGTCGGCAGGTACCTTAAGCTCGCCGAAGGAGTCAGTCTCGATGCGTACATCCTTGGAGGCCATGTTGCGTATTAGGTTGATTTGGTTGTTTATGCGTGGACTTTTATTCAACTGCTGCAACGTTTGCCTAAGTGGTGCGCTGCGACTGCGTACGAATTGTAAAAACATATTTTTTTGAGTATTTTTTATTTTATTTAATTTTTTTTTGAGATATTTTCCAAAAAAAAAAGCGACTTGTACGTCAGCGATACAACGATTGACAAAACTGTAAAATATACTTTACATGAGCGGTGTGGTTGTTTTGTTTTTTAATTCTGTAAAATGTCGTATTAAAGTGAGTTATGCGTATCTAATTGTACTATTTTTGTATTACTTGACTTTTCTTCTTTTTTTAGAACTTATTCATCTTCTTATAGTCGACTTTTAATAGACATCACCTCGGATTTATTTTGAAATGTGTTTTCTGTTCTTTTCATTATTTTATACCATTGTTTTTTACATTTCCATTATACTCTTTATATACGTTGTTATTATTCACTTCTTTATTTTTTGTTCTTTCCTTATCCTATTTAATTCTATGCATATTTGCTAAATGTCTTCCTGGCGTTTAATTCTCCTTTTCTTTTATGTCCCTTTTCTTATTTTCGCCATCCCTTTTTGTTCACCTGATCTCACCTTGAATTTTATTCCCTTTTCTTTCATCTCTCTTATTTGCCCTTCCCTTCTTAATGTTCCTCCCTTTCCCTATTCTTCGCTTCAGAGAAGTGCTTCGATTTCGTTCTTTTTTTGCTATATTCTTTGCGTTTACTTTATCTTTCCTTTCCTTTCCTTTCCTTTCCTTTCCTTTCCTTTCCTTTCCTTTCCTTTCCTTTCCTTTTCCTTTCCTTTCCTTTCCTTTCCTTTCCTTTCCTTTCCTTTCCTTTCCTTTCCTTTCCTTTCCTTTCCTTTCCTTTCCTTTCTCCTTTCCTTTCCTTTCCTTCCTTTCCTTTCCTTTCCTTTCTTTCCTTTCCTTTCCTTTCCTTTCCTTTCCTTTCCTTCCTTTCCTTTCCCTTTCCTTTCCTTTCCTTTCCTTTCCTTTCCTTTCCTTTCCTTTCCTTTCCTTTCCTTTCCTTTCCTTTCCTTTCCTTTCCTTTCCTTTCCTTTCCTTTCCTTTCCTTTCCTTTCCTTTTCCTTCCTTTCCTTTCCTTTCCTTTCTTTCCTTTCCTTTCCTTTCCTTTCCTTTCCTTTCATTTCCTTTCCTTCCTTTCCTTTCCTTTCCTTTCCTTCCTTTCCTTTCCTTTCCTTTCCTTCCTTTCCTTTCCTTTCCTTTCCTTTCCTTTCCTTTCCTTTCCTTTCCTTTCCTTTCCTTTCCTTTCCTTTCCTT